>BTPI01000008.1:3000000-3361348 GCA_036584455.1 Tetratostichococcus sp. P1 | reverse complement strand
CCCTAAACCCTAAACCCTAAACCCTAAACCCTAAACCCTAAACCCTAAACCCTAAACCCTAAACCCTAAACCCTAAACCCTAAACCCTAAACCCTAAACCCTAAACCCTAAACCCTAAACCCTAAACCCTAAACCCTAAACCCTAAACCCTAAACCCTAAAACCTAAACCCTAAACCCCTAAGCCCTAAACCCTAAACCCTAAACCCTAAAACCCTAAACCCTAAACCCTAAAACCTAAAACCTAGTGTTCTAAACCCTAAACCCTAAAGAGTCTTCTTGGTGGTCATGGGAGCCATTGTGCTCGTGAGCCTCACCCACCTTGCCAATGCCCTCAATGTGGAGATTGCCAAGGCAACCATCCACCACCAATTGGAGGTGGTGGGGGCTCCCAACCATGTGTGTGACTCCCACACTTTGAAGGAGGCAAAGGAGGTGGGGATGGTGGCCCTACACTCTAGGGCATTTCGTCTTGTGCCCTTGAGTGTGATGGAAGAGGTGGTGGACGCCTTCCCCATGTATTGGGGGTTTTTGAAGGCACCTCTCCAACTCATGGGGGCAACCTTTTTGCACCACCACCACCACCACCACCCATCAAGGGTGGACATGCCAACCATCTCTACCCTCAATGCCACTTTGACAAGGGCTCACATCCCATCACCAATGGAGGTGGGTGACATCATGTGATGAAGCATGGACATGGAGGACATGAAGTTCACCATGGAGGACATGGAGAGCATGGAGGTCGTGGACATGAACATGCACATGATGGAGGACATGGTGGAGGACATGATGGACACCTTCACCTTGTAGGAGGGGGGCCCATCAAGGAGCACTCACCATGTTCCCTCTCCACCATCCTCCATGCCCACCATCCCATCAAGAATGGTGAGTGAGTGACACTCAAAGTGAGCATGCATGTGATAATGATGAGCATGAACATGGAGGACATGGAGGACATGAAGTTCACCATGGAGGACATGGAGAGCATGGAGGTCGTGGACATGAACATGCACATGATGGAGGACATGGTGGAGGACATGATGGACACCTTCACCTTGTAGGAGGGGGGCCCATCAAGGAGCACTCACCATGTTCCCTCTCCACCATCCTCCATGCCCACCATCCCATCAAGAATGGTGAGTGAGTGACACTCAAAGTGAGCATGCATGTGATAATGATGAGCATGAACATGGAGGACATGGAGGACATGAAGTTCACCATGGAGGACATGGAGAGCATGGAGGTCGTGGACATGAACATGCACATGATGGAGGACATGGTGGAGGACATGATGGACACCTTCACCTTGTAGGAGGGGGGGCCATCAAGGAGCACTCACCATGTTCCTTCTCCACCATCCTCCATGCCCACCATCCCATCAAGAGTGGTGAGTGAGTGACACTCAAAGTGAGCATGCATGTGATAATGATGAGCATGAACATGGAGGACATGGAGGACATGAAGTTCACCATGGAGGACATGGAGAGCATGGAGGTCGTGGACATGAACATGCACATGATGGAGGACATGGTGGAGGACATGATGGACACCTTCACCTTGTAGGAGGGGGGCCCATCAAGGAGCACTCACCATGTTCCTTCTCCACCATCCTCCATGCCCACCATCCCATCAAGAGTGGTGAGTGAGTGACACTCGAAGTTTGCATGCATGTGATAATGATGAGCATGAACATGGAGGACATGGAGATCATGAAGTTCAACATGGAGGACATGGAGAGCATGGAGGACAAGGACATGAACATGCACATGATGGAGGACATGGTGGAGGACATGATGGACACCTTCACCTTGTAGGAGGGGGGCCCATCAAGGAGCACTCACCATGTTCCTTCTCCACCATCCTCCATGCCCACCATCCCATCAAGAGTGGTGAGTGAGTGACACTCAAAGTTTGCATGCATGTGATAATGATGAGCATGAACATGGAGGACATGGAGATCATGAAGTTCACCATGGAGGACATGGAGAGCATGGAGGACAAGGACATGAACATGCACCATTGCACATGTCAACATCCTCCTCCATTCAATGTGTTCTCTTGTTGTGCACATAGGGTGGAGGAGCACCCCCACCCAACATCCACATCCAAGAGCAATTCGACCACATCAAGTACACACCCCACCAACTCAAGTCCCACTATGGTTTGAGGGCACACAAGCCAAGCTTCTTCATCTCCATCAAGGCCCACTTGGAGGCCTTCAATAGTTGGTCAACCAACCTCTTCCAAGCATCAAGGACATCCTACCCTCAAATCAAAACCTCCACCATGGTATATGAGGAAGCCCATGTCAACCAATACCTTGGCTTCAATTACCTCTTCAGAGGAGACATCAACAAGCCCACCCTCATGGTGAGCTTTGCATTCCTTGCTTGCTTGCTTGCTTGCTTGCTTGCTTGCTTGCTTTTGCTTGCTTGCTTGCATGAGAGTGTGACCACATCTCATGCCACTTGTGTGACCTCCTTCTCCTTGCTTTTGTAGGCCTCCTACACAAGTACCATCAACTACTTGGCCTTCATTGACTTCCTCATCCAAAAAGGAACCACAAGGAACTACATCAAGGCCCACATCACCACAGCAAGGTGAGGGTGGTGCCCATTTGGCAACGAAAATTGGGGTGGGGTCACCATGTTGCCATGCTTCCTTTGTGAAAGAGCCTTGTCTCATTGGCCTCCCTCCCTCACAATTGTAGGAGGATGGTGGCCTTTCTTCTCTCCACTACCCACCCCCTTAGCCAAGAGGCTAGCAACCTCAAGGCAATGGGGCAATGGCTCACCACCTTGCACTCTTGCAAGTTGGGAGTCACCATGACACAAGCACATAAGAACACGCTCACAAGCAACAAGCTTGTGAGTGAGGCCTCCATGATGAGCATGGTTGACACCCACATGGATGAGGCCCTTGCCATCATTGGTGACCACCCCTTTGTGGAGGGGCAAGACACCCACTTTGGCAACAAGGCCACACATGAGCAATGCAAGAAGGTGCAAGTGGCATGCCTTTTGGGCATGACCTTTGGCTACCTCCCATCTCCAAGGCCTGGAATGCTAAGGCATTTGGTGCACCCTTCCTCACCCAAGGCAAGCTTTTGTTTGACTTGCATTGGTTGACCATGCAGTTGCTCAAGCATGTCAACTTGTGATGCCAACCCCACTTGTTGCCACCCAATGTAGGTGTGTGGGTGTGGGGAGGAGGAGTGTGTGGATGGAAATAGGGTGCAATTCGTGATGGACAATGGGGAGGAGAGGGTCATGCTCTCCTATGGCCACCACAAAAATTCGGCTAGGACAAGCAAGCCCATTCCCTCCATTTACTTGCCTTTGGGTGAGCCACTCACCATGGTGCTCACATGGTGGCTCAAGGTGGGCCACCCCAAGCTAAGAAGTGGCACCATGGTTTCAGATGATGAGGTGAGAGCTATTGGCCCCATGCTTGACTCCACCATGCCCACCAATTATTTATTTGGTGGAGTGTTGCCACCATGGTGGCTTGCTCCCAATGAGGTTGATAGTGGTGGTGTGTCATTGCATAGGGAGGGGAGAAGGCCGTTCCCTTATTCTTTGATCCTATCACAAGCATGGGATTCACAAGCAAGCAATGGAGGGTAATGTTTGGAGACATGTGTGAGAAGACGTGTGGCAAAAGAATGCCCCCCAACCTCACAAGGTGACCTCCTCCTCCTCCTCCTCCTCCTCCTCCTCCTCCTCCTCCTCCTCCTCCTCCTCCCTAAACCCTAAACCCTGAAAGATGTGCCAATCACACATATCACAAGTGAGTGAAACGAATTTTTCATGCAATGATGTAGGCACATCACCATTGGTGTGGTCCATGGAGCAAGGCGCCCAATTGAGGGGGCCCCCACCAAGGGTGAGCTTGCCACGGCCATGGGGCATGCTCCCTCCACGGCCATGAAGCACTATGACAAGACCAAGCCCCAAAGAGATGCCCAAAGGGCTGTGGATGGCATGAAAGCATTGAGGGAGGCCATGAGGGCCAAGGTGGTGAGGGCTGATGTGGGGGAGGTGGGTGGAGGAGAGGAGGTTGATGGAGGAGGGGAAGTAGATGGAGAAGAGGAGGTTGAGCATGACATTGAGATTGACATCACTTGGTGTGATGATTGATGATGTGGAGGTGGTGTGCTCACACTCTACTCTACACGATGTGGTGGTTTAAAAAGAAAGCAACACACACCAGTTTTTTCCATCTTTTCGACCCTTGGAGCATATGGGCCACCACCCTCACCAGAGACGGCGTTCACCACGAGGAGCACGGCCCAACTCGAATCACCTCGAAAGACGGCCATGAGCTCGAGATATGGCGCACTGGCACTGTCACCCTTCTCAAGTCGTGAATGGCATGAAAAAGGAAATTGCTATAGGATGAGCTACACAAGTCGGTTTGCCATGGTCGAAACGTGTACGTGCTCCATTTGACACGTGCCTCCGGATGGTGTGCATATATGGTGGTGTAAACCCTGCTGGATTACCTAATCTCGTGTCCACCAGCAACCAGTGATTTTTCATCTTTTCGACCCTTGGAGCATATGGGCCACCACCCTCACCAGAGACGGCGTTCACCACGAGGAGCACGGCCCAACTCGAATCACCTCGAAAGACGGCCATGAGCTCGAGATATGGCGCACTGGCACTGTCACCCTTCTCAAGTCGTGAATGGCATGAAAAAGGAAATTGCTATAGGATGAGCTACACAAGTCGGTTTGCCATGGTCGAAACGTGTACGTGCTCCATTTGACACGTGCCTCCGGATGGTGTGCATATATGGTGGTGTAAACCCTGCTGGATTACCTAATCTCGTGTCCACCAGCAACCAGTGATTTTTCATCTTTTCGACCCTTGGAGCATATGGGCCACCACCCTCACCAGAGACGGCGTTCACCACGAGGAGCACGGCCCAACTCGAATCACCTCGAAAGACGGCCATGAGCTCGAGATATGGCGCACTGGCACTGTCACCCTTCTCAAGTCGTGAATGGCATGAAAAAGGAAATTGCTATAGGATGAGCTACACAAGTCGGTTTGCCATGGTCGAAACGTGTACGTGCTCCATTTGACACGTGCCTCCGGATGGTGTGCATATATGGTGGTGTAAACCCTGCTGGATTACCTAATCTCGTGTCCACCAGCAACCAGTGATTTTTCATCTTTTCGACCCTTGGAGCATATGGGCCACCACCCTCACCAGAGACGGCGTTCACCACGAGGAGCACGGCCCAACTCGAATCACCTCGAAAGACGGCCATGAGCTCGAGATATGGCGCACTGGCACTGTCACCCTTCTCAAGTCGTGAATGGCATGAAATTGGAAATTGCTATAGGATGAGCTACACGGGTCGGTTTGCCATGGTCGGAACGTGTACGTGCTCCATTTGACACGTGCCTCCGGATGGTGTGCATATATGCTGGTGTAAACCCTGCTGTATGACATAATACACGCCAAGCAATTAAATTCATTAAATGCCATTATAATTAATGACGTTGCAACTCGTGATTCCGGCCATAGGAAGCGCTTGCCGTGCTGCCACGTCATCCTCGCACCGTGGGCCACCTCCCCCGAGATGTGGAGCCGATACCCTAGCCCATAGGTGGGGTGGAGGGGTGGCTTTGGGGGGTTGGCACCCCCCCACCCCCCAGAAAATCTGGAATTTAATTTCGGGGTCTAAATCTAAAACGGCCCTGTGATTCCCGCTCTAGAGGTCCCGGGGAGCACGCCGGTGGTCTCCACGTCGAAAAGCAAGGTCGTATGCCAAAGTTATGGCCATTTGAAGCCAAAGGAGGCCCAAATGGGGGCCGCCGATCGGGACGCCGACCCAATCGACCGAGTGCTTCCAACAACCGCTTCCGGTGGTGGACCAACCGCCCGCGCGGCCGCTTGCACACGGCACTCCGGCCGCCGCGCCGTCGTCGGTGTCCTCATTGTCAAGCATCAAGATCCTTGCCAAGCGTTGAGAGCGCGTAGTGGCGTGTGGCCAAAATCGGGAGGTTGGTCGCTCTAGACGTGTAAGATCGGACGTGCACACCGCCCTCCGAGGGTGCGAGGGGGCGGCGCCTTCAAGGTGCGCCCCAAATGCTTGTAGGACGGGTGATACGAAGTTTCAGCCCCTCGCGTTGGCCCTCACGGGGCCTACCTTGACGAACGTGGTCCCATTGGCAAGGTGGTGAGCACCCCCGGCGTCGCGCACGGCCGACCACGGCGCCTCTGACGTTACTTGTGGGTCAGGTACGACCGTAAAAGAGCATTGGACCCGGCCCCCGCTTGCTTGGGCGCTTGCACGACCCCACGCTTAGGGGAGAGGTGTGGGCGTGCATGGTGGGGGTGGTTGGGCGTGATGCGCTCATGAGTGGGCGCTTGCAAACGGTTTTGAAGTGGTCCTAGCTTGCATTGCACGCCCCCAACCACGCGCCGTGCGTCATGCGCGAGGTTGCACCGTGTGGGGGGGGTGATTCAGCCACCCTGGGGTGAAATCACTGCCACCTCCACAAAAGTGGGTGGGAAGGCCCGTCTTTGACGGCTCACCACCGCCACCGATCAACACCGAATCGAACGCCGTAAACGGGAGGTTCTCCCACGTCAGGTGGACTACCTCGTGTCATGTGGGTGGTCAGTGATAGCGTGGCATGACGTGGCAACACCTAAAACGGTCAACATGGGTGTTGAACACCATGGTGGGTGGTGAAGCAAGGGGTGTGGGTGCTTTGGCATGGCGCCAACGGGTGTGGGTCATCTCTACGGACGTGTTAGAACACACTCATGTGGTTGGTGGCAAGCACGCTGGTGAAATTCCATGAGGAGCTCACCCCCCCAAGGTGGGTGAGTGAGTGGTGGCACTTTGCCTCACCTTTGCAGTCCTACCACCTAGCAAACAACGTGTGGCATGGCAATGCTCTCCCACATGGCATCCTTGTGACCCATAGGCGTGGTACATGGGCGGGGCTCCCTTTGATTGGGGGCCCATTGCCTCCTATGCAAGTGGTTCAATGGGTGGGGTAGTGGTTCATGCTCCTTACCCTCTTGCAAGTGCCACCATGGCAAGGGGATGGACCTCATTTCGCAAGCACCACCCTCATCATGTAGCACGTGGAAAGGGCTTCACGTGGGTACGCCACATGCCCATGGGCACCCCTCCATTGTGGTGCTTGAGGCCGATTTGTGTCAAAAAGTCCATAACCATTTACCCTAAAACCTAAAATATAAACCCTAGTCTGGAACCTAAAAACGTAAAAACTAATGCGTCAAAAAGTCCATAACCATTTACCTTAAACCCTAAACCCTAAATAGTAGCCCACATACACCACCTCCCGACGTGCCACAACCCAACCGAGAGTCGCCAGTGTTAGAACACCCAAAAGATGCGTAGTGACACCCCACGGCACTCCTATGACACCTCGGGAGGTGCCCGGAATCGTTTTTGCTGGAAACCGGTGAAGACGGCAACAAGAAGTCGTGTCCGGCACCCTCAAGAAGTGACCTCCCCAGGTGCCACAGTGAAAGTGAGAGTCGCTAGTGCTAGACTTCCCCAAAAAGGCGTAGTGGAACCCCACAGGTGTTCTATGACACCTCGGAAGGTGCCCGCAAATATTTGTTGGCAACAGGAAACCGCTTCCGGCACCCCACATACGCCACCTCCCGAGGTGCCAGAGCCCAACTGAGAGTCGGAAGGCCTAAAGCAACCCAAAATAGGCTATTGACACACCACATGCAATGTGTGGCACCTCGACAGGTGCCCTCAGATATTTCCTCGAAAGCGGCGAAACCCGCACCCGACCGCCGCTTCGGGTCCCCAAATATGCCACCTCCGGAGGTGCCACAGCCAAACAGCGAGTCGCAACGTCTAGAGCATTGCAAATAGGCGTAGTGACACCTAACAACATCAAAGTGGCACCTCGAGAGGTGCCCGCAAACTTTTTCGGGAAACCGGCGAGGATCGGCGGCTTCGTGCCGCTTCCGGGGGCTCAAATGCCCGACCTCCGGAGGTGCCACGATAACAACGAGAGTCGCTAGTGCTAGACCACCACGAAAGGTGCTGGAGACACCCCATAGCGAATCCATGACACCTCGGGTGGTGCTTGCAAACATTTTCCGAAAACTGACGAAGGCGGCGGTTCAAAACCACTGCCGACGGTTCACATAAGCAATCTCCCGAGGTGCCACAGGAAAGGAGAGAGTCGCTACGCCTAGAGCACCCCGAAAGGTGACTGTAACACCCCACACCTCTTGCGTGGCACCTCGGGAGGTGCCCGCAAACATTTTCCGGAAACTGGTCGCAGTGTGCACCCGAATGCCGCCTCCGGATTTCCAACTACTCCACCTCCCGAGGTGCCACAGTGAAGCAGCGAGTCGCTACGCCTAGAGCGTCGGAAATAGGCACAGTGACACCTCACAGCGATTGTGTGGCACCTCGAGAGGTGTCCGCAAGCATTTACCGAAAACCGATTGCAATCGATGACCCGACACCGCATCCGGCACCCCAAATATGCCACCTCCCGAGGTGCCACGGTGAAAGTGAGAGTTGCTACGCCTGGTGCATGAGAAACAAGCTTGGTGACACCCCACAGCGATTCTGTGGCACCTCGAGAGGTGCTTGCAAAAAATTCCGAAAACCGGCGAGGATGGCGGTTCAAAACCGCTTGCGGGACCCTCAATAAGCGACTTCCCGAGGTGCCACCGCCAAACAAAGAGTCGCTGCGCCTGGAGCGTCCATCATAGGCAAAGTAGCACCCCAAAACGATTGTGTGGCACTTCGACAGGTGCTTGCAAATATTTTCCGAAAAAGGTCGAAAACGGCGGTTCAAAACCACTTCCGGCAAAAGGGATACCCAACATCCCGAGGTGCCACAGCCAAACCGAGAGTTGGTACGGCCAAGCCAGTCCGAATAGGCGTAGTGACACCCCACAGCGATTGTGTGACACCTCGGCAGGTGCCCGCAAACATTTTCCGAAAACTGTTTGAATTTGACGACCCAACACCGCTTCTAACGGCTCAAATGCCCGACCTCCCGAGGTGCCACAGTGCAATACCAGGTCGTCAGTGTTAGACCAACACGAAATTTGCTATTGACACCCCACAGCCATTGTGTGGCACCTCGAGAGGCGCCCTCGAAAATTTTCCGAAAACTGGCCGAAGTTGGCAATAACAGCCGCTTCCGGACCCCCCAAATGAGCCACCTTCCGAGGTGCCACAGCGAAACAGAGAGTCGCTACGCCTAGAGCGTCGATAATAGGCGTGTTGACACCCCACAAGAGTTCTCTGGCACCTTGGGAAGCGCTCACAAATATTTTCCTAGACACCGGCGAAGACGGCATCGAGAAGTCACTTCCGGCACCCGAGATGCCCGACCTCCCGAGGTGCCACAGCCAAACCGAGAGTTGGTGCGGCCAAACCAATCCAAATAGGCATAGTGACACCCCACAGCACTTCTATGACACTTCGAGAGATGCCCGCGAAGAAATGCTAGAAACCGGCGAAGACGGCGGTGCCCAAACGGTTCCGGGCCCTCAAATATGCAACCTCCCGAGGTGCCACAACGGAACGGCGAATCGCTAGGCCCAAAGCACCCCTAAACCTGATCGTGACAACTCACAGCGATCCCATGACACCTCGAGAGGTGCCCGCAATTGTTTTCCGGAAACCGCCGAAACCCGGCGGGTAAAAGCCGCTTCCGGCCCCCACATACACCACCTCCCGAGGTGCCACAGGCAAACAGAGAGTCGCTACGACCCTGGCGTCGCAATCGGGCATAGTGACACCCCACAGGAGTTCTGTGGCACCTCGAGAGATGCTTGCAAATATTTTCCGAAAACTGACAAAGACGGCGGGGTAAAAGCCGCTTCCGGCGGCCCAAATACACCACCTCCCGAGGTGCCACAGTGCAACAAAGAGTCGGAACGCCTGAAGCATTGCAAATAGGCGTAGTGGCACCCCACAGCGAGTGTGTGGCACCTCGAGAGGCGCCCTCGAAAATTTTCCGAAAACTGGCCGAAGCTGGCAACAACAGCCGCTTCCGGACCCCCCAAATGAGCCACCTTCCGAGGTGCCACAGCGAAACAGAGAGTCGCAACGCCTAGAGCGTCTGGAAAAGGCGTAGTGACACCCCACAGCGATTGCGTGACACCTGGAGAGGTTCCCGCAAACGTTTTCCGGGAACTGGCGAAACCTGTCGGTCAATGCCGCTTTTGAACCCAAGATGATCGACCTCCCGAGGTGCCACAGCCAAACAGAGGGTCGCTACGCCTAGAGGCCCCCGAAAGGTGATTGTAAAACCTCGCAGCGATTGTGTGGCACCTCGGGAGGTCCTCGGAATCATTTTCCAAAAACCTGGTCGGAATTGACGACCCGACACCGGTTGTGGCACCTTGATTACCCCACCTCCCGACGTGCCACAACCCAACCGAGAGTCGCCAGTGTTAGAACACCCAAAAGATGCGTAGTGACACCCCACGGCACTCCTATGACACCTCGGGAGGTGCCCGGAATCGTTTTTGCTGGAAACCGGTGAAGACGGCAACAAGAAGTCGTGTCCGGCACCCTCAAGAAGTGACCTCCCCAGGTGCCACAGTGAAAGTGAGAGTCGCTAGTGCTAGACTTCCCCAAAAAGGCGTAGTGGAACCCCACAGGTGTTCTATGACACCTCGGAAGGTGCCCGCAAATATTTGTTGGCAACAGGAAACCGCTTCCGGCACCCCACATACGCCACCTCCCGAGGTGCCAGAGCCCAACTGAGAGTCGGAAGGCCTAAAGCAACCCAAAATAGGCTATTGACACACCACATGCAATGTGTGGCACCTCGACAGGTGCCCTCGAAAATTTTCCGAAAACTGGCCGAAGCTGGCAATAACAGCCGCTTCCGGACCCCCCAAATGAGCCACCTTCCGAGGTGCCACAGCGAAACAGAGAGTCGCTACGCCTAGAGCATTGCAAATAGGCGTAGTGACACCTAACAACATCAAAGTGGCACCTCGAGAGGTGCCCGCAAACTTTTTCGGGAAACCGGCGAGGATCGGCGGCTTCGTGCCGCTTCCGGGGGCTCAAATGCCCGACCTCCGGAGGTGCCACGATAACAACGAGAGTCGCTAGTGCTAGACCACCACGAAAGGTGCTGGAGACACCCCATAGCGAATCCATGACACCTCGGGTGGTGCTTGCAAACATTTTCCGAAAACTGACGAAGGCGGCGGTTCAAAACCACTGCCGACGGTTCACATAAGCAATCTCCCGAGGTGCCACAGGAAAGGAGAGAGTCGCTACGCCTAGAGCACCCCGAAAGGTGACTGTAACACCCCACACCTCTTGCGTGGCACCTCGGGAGGTGCCCGCAAACATTTTCCGGAAACTGGTCGCAGTGTGCACCCGAATGCCGCCTCCGGATTTCCAACTACTCCACCTCCCGAGGTGCCACAGTGAAGCAGCGAGTCGCTACGCCTAGAGCGTCGGAAATAGGCACAGTGACACCTCACAGCGATTGTGTGGCACCTCGAGAGGTGTCCGCAAGCATTTACCGAAAACCGATTGCAATCGATGACCCGACACCGCATCCGGCACCCCAAATATGCCACCTCCCGAGGTGCCACGGTGAAAGTGAGAGTTGCTACGCCTGGTGCATGAGAAACAAGCTTGGTGACACCCCACAGCGATTCTGTGGCACCTCGAGAGGTGCTTGCAAAAAATTCCGAAAACCGGCGAGGATGGCGGTTCAAAACCGCTTGCGGGACCCTCAATAAGCGACTTCCCGAGGTGCCACCGCCAAACAAAGAGTCGCTGCGCCTGGAGCGTCCATCATAGGCAAAGTAGCACCCCAAAACGATTGTGTGGCACTTCGACAGGTGCTTGCAAATATTTTCCGAAAAAGGTCGAAAACGGCGGTTCAAAACCACTTCCGGCAAAAGGGATACCCAACATCCCGAGGTGCCACAGCCAAACCGAGAGTTGGTACGGCCAAGCCAGTCCGAATAGGCGTAGTGACACCCCACAGCGATTGTGTGACACCTCGGCAGGTGCCCGCAAACATTTTCCGAAAACTGTTTGAATTTGACGACCCAACACCGCTTCTAACGGCTCAAATGCCCGACCTCCCGAGGTGCCACAGTGCAATACCAGGTCGTCAGTGTTAGACCAACACGAAATTTGCTATTGACACCCCACAGCCATTGTGTGGCACCTCGAGAGGCGCCCTCGAAAATTTTCCGAAAACTGGCCGAAGTTGGCAATAACAGCCGCTTCCGGACCCCCCAAATGAGCCACCTTCCGAGGTGCCACAGCGAAACAGAGAGTCGCTACGCCTAGAGCGTCGATAATAGGCGTGTTGACACCCCACAAGAGTTCTCTGGCACCTTGGGAAGCGCTCACAAATATTTTCCTAGACACCGGCGAAGACGGCATCGAGAAGTCACTTCCGGCACCCGAGATGCCCGACCTCCCGAGGTGCCACAGCCAAACCGAGAGTTGGTGCGGCCAAACCAATCCAAATAGGCATAGTGACACCCCACAGCACTTCTATGACACTTCGAGAGATGCCCGCGAAGAAATGCTAGAAACCGGCGAAGACGGCGGTGCCCAAACGGTTCCGGGCCCTCAAATATGCAACCTCCCGAGGTGCCACAACGGAACGGCGAATCGCTAGGCCCAAAGCACCCCTAAACCTGATCGTGACAACTCACAGCGATCCCATGACACCTCGAGAGGTGCCCGCAATTGTTTTCCGGAAACCGCCGAAACCCGGCGGGTAAAAGCCGCTTCCGGCCCCCACATACACCACCTCCCGAGGTGCCACAGGCAAACAGAGAGTCGCTACGACCCTGGCGTCGCAATCGGGCATAGTGACACCCCACAGGAGTTCTGTGGCACCTCGAGAGATGCTTGCAAATATTTTCCGAAAACTGACAAAGACGGCGGGGTAAAAGCCGCTTCCGGCGGCCCAAATACACCACCTCCCGAGGTGCCACAGTGCAACAAAGAGTCGGAACGCCTGAAGCATTGCAAATAGGCGTAGTGGCACCCCACAGCGAGTGTGTGGCACCTCGAGAGGCGCCCTCGAAAATTTTCCGAAAACTGGCCGAAGCTGGCAACAACAGCCGCTTCCGGACCCCCCAAATGAGCCACCTTCCGAGGTGCCACAGCGAAACAGAGAGTCGCAACGCCTAGAGCGTCTGGAAAAGGCGTAGTGACACCCCACAGCGATTGCGTGACACCTGGAGAGGTTCCCGCAAACGTTTTCCGGGAACTGGCGAAACCTGTCGGTCAATGCCGCTTTTGAACCCAAGATGATCGACCTCCCGAGGTGCCACAGCCAAACAGAGGGTCGCTACGCCTAGAGGCCCCCGAAAGGTGATTGTAAAACCTCGCAGCGATTGTGTGGCACCTCGGGAGGTCCTCGGAATCATTTTCCAAAAACCTGGTCGGAATTGACGACCCGACACCGGTTGTGGCACCTTGATTACCCCACCTCCCGACGTGCCACAACCCAACCGAGAGTCGCCAGTGTTAGAACACCCAAAAGATGCGTAGTGACACCCCACGGCACTCCTATGACACCTCGGGAGGTGCCCGGAATCGTTTTTGCTGGAAACCGGTGAAGACGGCAACAAGAAGTCGTGTCCGGCACCCTCAAGAAGTGACCTCCCCAGGTGCCACAGTGAAAGTGAGAGTCGCTAGTGCTAGACTTCCCCAAAAAGGCGTAGTGGAACCCCACAGGTGTTCTATGACACCTCGGAAGGTGCCCGCAAATATTTGTTGGCAACAGGAAACCGCTTCCGGCACCCCACATACGCCACCTCCCGAGGTGCCAGAGCCCAACTGAGAGTCGGAAGGCCTAAAGCAACCCAAAATAGGCTATTGACACACCACATGCAATGTGTGGCACCTCGACAGGTGCCCTCGAAAATTTTCCGAAAACTGGCCGAAGCTGGCAATAACAGCCGCTTCCGGACCCCCCAAATGAGCCACCTTCCGAGGTGCCACAGCGAAACAGAGAGTCGCTACGCCTAGAGCATTGCAAATAGGCGTAGTGACACCTAACAACATCAAAGTGGCACCTCGAGAGGTGCCCGCAAACTTTTTCGGGAAACCGGCGAGGATCGGCGGCTTCGTGCCGCTTCCGGGGGCTCAAATGCCCGACCTCCGGAGGTGCCACGATAACAACGAGAGTCGCTAGTGCTAGACCACCACGAAAGGTGCTGGAGACACCCCATAGCGAATCCATGACACCTCGGGTGGTGCTTGCAAACATTTTCCGAAAACTGACGAAGGCGGCGGTTCAAAACCACTGCCGACGGTTCACATAAGCAATCTCCCGAGGTGCCACAGGAAAGGAGAGAGTCGCTACGCCTAGAGCACCCCGAAAGGTGACTGTAACACCCCACACCTCTTGCGTGGCACCTCGGGAGGTGCCCGCAAACATTTTCCGGAAACTGGTCGCAGTGTGCACCCGAATGCCGCCTCCGGATTTCCAACTACTCCACCTCCCGAGGTGCCACAGTGAAGCAGCGAGTCGCTACGCCTAGAGCGTCGGAAATAGGCACAGTGACACCTCACAGCGATTGTGTGGCACCTCGAGAGGTGTCCGCAAGCATTTACCGAAAACCGATTGCAATCGATGACCCGACACCGCATCCGGCACCCCAAATATGCCACCTCCCGAGGTGCCACGGTGAAAGTGAGAGTTGCTACGCCTGGTGCATGAGAAACAAGCTTGGTGACACCCCACAGCGATTCTGTGGCACCTCGAGAGGTGCTTGCAAAAAATTCCGAAAACCGGCGAGGATGGCGGTTCAAAACCGCTTGCGGGACCCTCAATAAGCGACTTCCCGAGGTGCCACCGCCAAACAAAGAGTCGCTGCGCCTGGAGCGTCCATCATAGGCAAAGTAGCACCCCAAAACGATTGTGTGGCACTTCGACAGGTGCTTGCAAATATTTTCCGAAAAAGGTCGAAAACGGCGGTTCAAAACCACTTCCGGCAAAAGGGATACCCAACATCCCGAGGTGCCACAGCCAAACCGAGAGTTGGTACGGCCAAGCCAGTCCGAATAGGCGTAGTGACACCCCACAGCGATTGTGTGACACCTCGGCAGGTGCCCGCAAACATTTTCCGAAAACTGTTTGAATTTGACGACCCAACACCGCTTCTAACGGCTCAAATGCCCGACCTCCCGAGGTGCCACAGTGCAATACCAGGTCGTCAGTGTTAGACCAACACGAAATTTGCTATTGACACCCCACAGCCATTGTGTGGCACCTCGAGAGGCGCCCTCGAAAATTTTCCGAAAACTGGCCGAAGTTGGCAATAACAGCCGCTTCCGGACCCCCCAAATGAGCCACCTTCCGAGGTGCCACAGCGAAACAGAGAGTCGCTACGCCTAGAGCGTCGATAATAGGCGTGTTGACACCCCACAAGAGTTCTCTGGCACCTTGGGAAGCGCTCACAAATATTTTCCTAGACACCGGCGAAGACGGCATCGAGAAGTCACTTCCGGCACCCGAGATGCCCGACCTCCCGAGGTGCCACAGCCAAACCGAGAGTTGGTGCGGCCAAACCAATCCAAATAGGCATAGTGACACCCCACAGCACTTCTATGACACTTCGAGAGATGCCCGCGAAGAAATGCTAGAAACCGGCGAAGACGGCGGTGCCCAAACGGTTCCGGGCCCTCAAATATGCAACCTCCCGAGGTGCCACAACGGAACGGCGAATCGCTAGGCCCAAAGCACCCCTAAACCTGATCGTGACAACTCACAGCGATTCCATGACACCTCGAGAGGTGCCCGCAATTGTTTTCCGGAAACCGCCGAAACCCGGCGGGTAAAAGCCGCTTCCGGCCCCCACATACACCACCTCCCGAGGTGCCACAGTGAAACATAGAGTCGCTACGACCCTGGCGTCGCAATTGGGCATAGTGACACCCCACAGGAGTTCTGTGGCACCTCGAGAGATGCTTGCAAATATTTTCCGAAAACTGACAAAGACGGCGGGGTGAAAGCCGCTTCCGGCGGCCCAAATACACCACCTCCCGAGGTGCCACAGTGCAACAAAGAGTCGGAACGCCTGAAGCATTGCAAATAGGCGTAGTGGCACCCCACAGCGAGTGTGTGACACCTCGGCAGGTTCCCGCAAACGTTTTCCGGGAACTGGCGAAACCTGTCGGTCAGTGCCGCTTTTGAACCCGAGATGATCGACCTCCCGAGGTGCCACAGCCAAACAGAGGGTCGCTACGCCTAGAGCACCCCGAAAGGTGATTGTAAAACCTCGCAGCGATTGTGTGGCACCTCGGGAGGTCCTCGGAATCATTTTCCAAAAACCTGGTCGGAATTGACGACCCGACACCGGTTGTGGCACCTTGATTACCCCACCTCCCGACGTGCCACAACCCAACCGAGAGTCGCCAGTGTTAGAACACCCAAAAGATGCGTAGTGACACCCCACGGCACTTCTATGACACCTCGGGAGGTGCCCGGAATCGTTTTTGCTGGAAACCGGTGAAGACGGCAACAAGAAGTCGTGTCCGGCACCCTCAAGAAGTGACCTCCCCAGGTGCCACAGTGAAAGTGAGAGTCGCTAGTGCTAGACTTCCCCAAAAAGGCGCAGTGGAACCCCACAGGTGTTCTATGACACCTCGGAAGGTGCCCGCAAATATTTGTTGGCAACAGGAAACCGCTTCCGGCACCCCACATACGCCACCTCCCGAGGTGCCAGAGCCCAACTGAGAGTCGGAAGGCCTAAAGCAACCCAAAATAGGCTATTGACACACCACATGCAATGTGTGGCACCTCGACAGGTGCCCTCAGATATTTCCTCGAAAGCGGCGATACCCGCACCCGACCGCCGCTTCGGGTCCCCCAAATGAGCCACCTCCGGAGGTGCCACAGCCAAACAGCGAGTCGCAACGTCTAGAGCATTGCAAATAGGCGTAGTGACACCTAACAACATCAAAGTGGCACCTCGAGAGGTGCCCGCAAACTTTTTCGGGAAACCGGCGAGGATCGGCGGCTTCGTGCCGCTTCCGGGGGCTCAAATGCCCGACCTCCGGAGGTGCCACGATAACAACGAGAGTCGCTAGTGCTAGACCACCACGAAAGGTGCTGGAGACACCCCATAGCGAATCCATGACACCTCGGGTGGTGCTTGCAAACATTTTCCGAAAACTGACGAAGGCGGCGGTTCAAAACCATTGCCGACGGTTCACATAAGCAATCTCCCGAGGTGCCACAGGAAAGGAGAGAGTCGCTACGCCTAGAGCACCCCGAAAAAGTCGTGGTGACACCCGACAGCCATTGTGTGACACCTGGGGAGGTGCCCGCAAACAAATTTCAAAACCTGGCCGAAGTTGATGACCCGCCACCGCGTCCGGCGCCCCAGGTACACCGCCTCTCAAGGTGCCACGGTGAAACGGAGGGTCGCTACGCCTAGGGCGTAGCAAACAGGCACTGTGACTCTCCAGAGCAGATCTATGACACCTCGAGAGGGGCCCGCCAACATTTTCCAAAAACTGGTCGATGTCGGCGATGAAAGCCGCATCCGGCGCCCCACACACACCACCTCCCGAGGTGCCACAGTGAAACAGCGAGTCGTCAGTATTAGACCACCCCAAAAAGTTGTAGTGACACTTCTTAGTTTTCATGTGGCACCTCGAGAGGTGCTGACAAACACTTCTGAAATCTGGCCAAAGACGGTGAGCCAAAACCGCTCCCGAGCCCTCAGATACACCACCTCCCGAGATGCCACAGCCAAATCCAGAGTCGCTACGCCAAGAGCACCCTTGAAAACGACAGTGACACCCCACAGCGAATCTGTGACACCTGCCCGCGATCTTTTTTACCGAAACTGGTGAAATCGGCACCCGAACGCCGCTTCTGGGCCCCCACATATACCACCTCTCGAGGTGCCACAGCCAAAGCGAGAGTCGCTAGGCCTGGAGCACCCAAAACAGTCGTCGTGAACGCTCACGGATGTTTTGTGACACCTCGAGAGGTGCTCAAAATATTTTGCCAGAACTCGCCGATTCCTGGTGATGAGATGCCGCCTGCGGCGGCCCAAAAGAGCGACCTCCTCAGGTGTCGCGGCAAAACCGAGGGTTGCTAGACCTAGAGCAACTCAAGAAGTGATGCTGACACCCCAGAAGAATGGTATGACACCCCGAGAGTTGCTACAACACTTGCGCTCGAAAACGGCAAACCCGGCACCCGGCTAGTGGTGCATGGGGGTTTAAAGTTTTCGGCTATCTGGTGGGGGTGTGACAGGCGATGAGACAAAGACATGTCGTAAGAGGTGTCACTCAACCATGTACTGTGTCTCGTTTTATCGATCCATTTCAAAGCAATTATGCAATGGGAGTATCGGCAAATTGGAATCTGCAAGGGAGGCATTGCTCTGATTGCATTGCAGCGGCGCTTTCCAATAGTGCAATGCCTCCGCGATCAGCGGCACACGCAGCCGTCACGAATCCTCATGGCTGAGCAGCCGGCGGCGGCAGCATGACGGGCGGGATGCTGCATCTGCGCGGGGCCGTGGCCAGCAAGTGTAGCACAAAGATGGAGGACGTGGCCGCCTGGCGGTGCCAGCAGTGAATCTGTCGCCGGTGGTTGTAGCAGCATCGGCGGTGCGGCGGCAACGCGGACAGCTGGCGACAACAGGCGGCGACCATGCATGTGGCGACGGCCTGCGGGTGCACAGAAATGATGTAGGTCAATGACCCTGCAACACTTGATTGCTATTGACAACCCGATGCAACCCTCGGCAATGTGCATCTTCCCGTCTAGCAGCACCTATGAAATCAGCACCTGTCGGGAGCAAAGGTGGCAGGGGCCTCTGCAGGCAGGCTCTGTTGGCGGCCGCTATGCGCCGAGTGCTGGCTGGCTCGGGCACACCCGGCTGAGGCGCCGCACGGCCAGTCCCTGCAAACATGATCACAACGATAGCGGTCAGACGGAGAAGCCCGCAACATCTCACAGCACAGCCTATGCAAACGCCAATGAGACAGGCTCCCATGGCCAACACAGTCGTCGATTTTGCACCGCGGGCCGGTTGAAAACCTCACAGATGACCGCGCGGCCGGCTGCCCACCATAATCCTCTCCTACAGTGCTTGATGTTATGTCCTCTCCTGTCACACACGTCAACAGAGCCCGACAACAAGTCAGCAGCCCCTCACCGTGCATCGGGAACAGCGCTCGCCTGCAAGCGGGCCCTGGAGGGCTGCGGCACCACGACCGCTCAGCTTCAGCCAGCAGCGCCACTGCGGCGCCGCCGGCCGCCCACCGCAAGCCGCTGCACTGCAACCCTGCAAGGTGAGGCGATGAGCATGCTCACAAGCAGGCATCATGCATCAATCACAGCGGCAGATTGCGAGGACCCAGCGGCGGCGCCGCCAGCCGCCCACCGCAAGCCGCTGCAGTTCACTCCTGCATTATGAGGCGCTGAGTATGAGCAAGATCAGGCATTGTGCTGCTGCCCGTACCGGCTGCTGGGCTGCTGCATCTGCTGCTGCAGGGTGGCCCCAGTCGGCGTCGCTGCTCGCGAGGCGTGCTGCTGCTGCTGCCACAGAAGCCGCAGCAGCTGGTCGGTGCCCTGCTGCTGGTGCAAGCAGGAGAGCCACGTTCACGAGTCAGAGGCTGTGCGTGGTCGAGATCGTGTCATGCATTCTGCACACTTGCAACATAACTTCCCCAACCAATCCAGCACAGCGATGATGCTTGCTTGTCCAAGGAGCATCTGACGAGTGATGATCACAGTGCTCACAACATCACGAACACTTGCATGCACCTGGTCTGGCTGAGAGAGGGCCGACGGAAGGCTGCTGGCGCCGATCGCGCCTCGGCCCTGCAGCAGCTGCAGCAACGCATTGCTATGGCCGGGCTGGGGGCCGCCGCCGGCGCCACCGGACCCTGCTGCGGCTGCTGCTGCAGCTAGCCGCGGCCCATGCCGCCCGTGTGCAGGCTGAGCAGCGACTGCGGCATGCCTGCAGCACAAGGAACCACGTCAACTCCTGTCTGTGCTCGGCACTGGGCACTCGACAGGTTGTTGCGCCTGCATGCAGCTGAGGCAGCAAGCCCTGCCTTGTGAAGTGAGCGTTGTCACAGTGAAACACACTGTGTACCCGGAGGTCAGAGGTATGCATGCCAGAGTGACGCATGCTGTGTACCTGGGGAGGTGCGCTGCGCAGCGGACATGCCGCCGCCAAAGCCCTGCAGCTCGGCCAGGGTGCGGGCGCGCCGGGGCATCGCCGGCAGCGAGGGCGGCGGCGGGTCTTGCTGCTGCACCCGGCCGCCGCCAAAAGCCAGCAGGCAGGCCGCCCCATTGAGCGTTGCCCTGCACGGGTGCATTTGGACGCATGTCGGTATGAGGCAGTCACAGATTGCCTGCTGTAACAGATAGATGCAGTGGACATCTTGTTCAATGTCAATTCGGTCTGTCACGACCGACTAAACGACTGATGCAGGATCATGACAGCAACCTGTTGCATCTGGGTCAACTGATCCCGACGCACCTGGCAGAGTGCCTTCAGGCTGAAGCGCTGCTGCTGCTGCGCTTGCTGCTGCAAACCCGGCGGCGCGGCAGAGCCGATGGGCACCCTGGGGCGGCAGCCCGGAGAAGGCATCGGCCAGCCCTGCAGCGCCCGGCCGCCCCAAACCCTACGGCTGCCCTGCCAGCATTGCCGCCAGCGGCGGCGACGGCTGCTGCTGTGGCGGTCCTCCTGGGAGAGCGCCACCAAATGGCAGTGGTGACGGCTGAGCGGGCTGCTGCTGCTGCTGCTGCCGCTGCTGCAGCATGGATGCTGCGCGATTTGCACCTGCAAAAAGGACCCTTTGCCGTTGGCAATCAGGTGCGGCTCACCATGCAGAAGCTGTCAGCATGTCCAAGCGATGTGTTGTGGACAGGAGGGGCACTCAATGCACCACCTCCTCAGCTCCGTCTCACAGAAGCACAACATGCAGCAACGCATGCCTCACAGGCACAGCAGCACAGGGGTGGGGCGACCTGCGAGCAGTTGCTCCAGGCTGGTAGGCGCACAAGCCTGGAAGTCAGAACAGAGGAGGGCCCAACAGCATGATGCGATCTCCTGATGCGAACCCTCTCCCAGCAGGAGGCGAAACAAGCGACAGAATTCCAGAGACGGCGCAAGGGCCACCCAGATCGCCGTTGCAGTGCAGGCAGCGCCGGTATTGCAGCATGCAACAAGTGCCATGCAACAGCTGCGGTTGCGCACCTGGATGACAGCCCGGCCTCGGGCTTCTTTGGCGGCAGCTTCCCCGGCGACTGACAGCTTTCCCGGCGACTGAAAGCGAATCCAGCGGTGTCTCCGAATTCCCCTGGAAGGCGAGAAGCAGTTCCAAATTTCCAGACGGAGGTCGACACGTAAACACAGATGATATTTGCATATGGACGCCCCCGCATCTCCAAGGCGCAGATGGTGAGCGCGTGCAGCAAGGTGCCCAATGTCACCTGCGAAGCGAGGCGCTGATGGTCATCTGACATGAAAACAAAAGCAGTCCACCTCAACACAGTGCACCCACATTCGGTCACAGGGCCTTGGTTGTGTCACAAGTCAAGTCCAGAGGAGCACTGTGGCCCTGCTACGACAGCCTTTGCCAAGTACACATGTGTATGTCATGCCAGGCGTCACAGGGTGTATGTCACCGTCCAAGATCCCGTGTCGGTGGCAAATGGCTGTCGTGGTCCTGTCACAGTACTGTCAGAAGGATGTGTCACATCTCATGTTGTGACAGATGCATTCGGCTGTGACGAACCTGATAGGAGGCTGGTGTCCGCAGCACCACTCTAGCATGGCTGTCACAGGCCACGGGCAAACAAGCTGTGTGTACGTATCAGAACCGGCAGGGGTACATCAGGCGCTGCCGACAATGCGTCTGATGCGTGCATCGTCATGCACTCACAAGCGCCGATGACATGGCGGGTGCGATGCTGAAGGCCACAGCTGTGCCGCAGAACGAAGTGGTACCAACCTCAAGAGCTGCAGCTTGAAGGTCCCCACTGCAGCTGCTCTTGAGGTGCAGCAGCCCGCCGCCGCCGCTGCCGCTGCTGCCGCCAATACGTCTGCGTGAATGACGGGCGGCGCCGCAGCGGCAACAGCGAGCGCGCACGACCGCAGAATGCGGCTCGCTCTGCGAGCCGCCAGCCTCAAACTGTTGTAAACAGCACATCAGGCCGCACTGAAACGAGGGTGGGATTGCATTTCCGATAACGTCGTGGCATGAGCGACGCAGAAGGAGGGGCAAAAACATGCAGTTTTGCAGCAGCCAGGGTCCTGCTGATTGCACAACATCACAAACCTCACATAAAGTCCAATGGCATACCTCTGCGAGAGAGCACGGCCACATGGAGCACGCTGCGTTGGCGTCCGGATGCGCACGGCGGCGAGACCATCTTCCCGCCGCGTGCCGTGCCGTCCGTCATCCGCTCCTGTTCCGGAGGGCCCAAACACAAGCCTGAGTCGTCAGCAGCATCAGGTGCGATAACGACATGAAGGGTTGCCACACGCTGCCGCTCCCCGACCACTTGTTCTCGTCCATGACCTCCCGCCGCATCACCTGAGACTCAAGACAACACGGAGCCACATCACTTGTGTCCAACAAGCAGAGAAAAAGGACAGAATGCGTGCCCCCAGTCCATGGCCATGCCCTCCTCGTCTGCCATCGCCGGCGGCATGACACGCAGCACAGGCAATGAACGGCTTCAGCGGTCTATACCCTGATCAGGGAACATGACGACAAAGCCACTCCTGAAATGCGGCAACAGCGCCATCCGGTGCAGAGCCGACAGCGGCTGTGCTGCTGCCATTCCAGAGGCGCAACAGCGTGTCGCCTGAATGCGGTGTGTGTATCCTTCCTTTGATAGCGCGCGCACCGGCTTGCGAGCAGAGAAGGAGGTGTCGCACTCGCGCTCCAGGCTGGGCGAGATCCCGCCTTCTGCCGCGCCAGGCTCGCCCAGGCCAGCCCCGCAAACCACGGGTGCAGCTTGAACTGCAGCAATCGCACAATCGTTTCAAATGTTGTAGAATTGGGCATCCTCACGAGATGGCATGCCTCGTGTGTTGGGCAACACTTGGACGTCTGCAAGAGGCTCCAGGGATGACATCCAAGCGTGGCCCTGCAGCTATGACAGCACAGGCGCAACAGCATCAGCAAAGCATGCAGCTCAAGAAAGGCAGGATGCAGAAATGTCATGGCAAGCACGGTGTGCCCAGGTGCCAATTGCGGACTGGGTACAGCAGCATGATCAGGCCAGATGGCCATCTTATCTGAGCCGTAGAGGGCATGTGGAGGCAGAAAGCACCTCGCCGGCGCCGCGTGCGCCCAGCCGTCAGCTGGGGTCCAGGCAAACCAGCCGGTCGAGCAGGTCCTTGCACTCGTCGGGGATATCGTTCGGCCACTCGATGAGACGCCCCAAGATCCGGTCAAACACCTCCTGCGCAGCCGCAGCCAACAATGTTCATGATCTCACTGAGATGGCCAAGCACACAGCATTGCGGGCACTGCCTGCTGAAAGGTCGTGACTTGCAGCTCAGCAGCAGGCAGCAAATTCCTCTGCAAGCACTTCAATTCTGGTGGGTTTGGGTTTGGCTTGACATGCATTCCAAGGGTGCACCTTCCTCCTGCATTGTGTCCTCCAGCTGCTGCCGCTGCTCGCTGCAGAGGCTGGCGCTGACATGCTGTCGTCCCTGACACCAATGGCAGCTGGGCCGCCTCCATCTCCGCCGTCGGCTGCAAAGGGATGAGGGTCTGGGGCGGCATCGAAACCCCTGGCTCGACAGGTGCTGTGCAGCCTGCACTTGCAGTGCAGCAGGCATCGATGGAGGGTCCAAAGCATTGAAGCCCGAGAACGACCAGCTGCCAAGAACACAAATGTAAAGCCAAGTCCAGCTTGATTCCATTGCAGGCTGCAGCGAAACAGCCAGTCTTGTGCAGATGCTCCGCTCCCAACTGCTACCATTTGTGGTGCTCCTTTCGGGCACCTGGCGCGCCGACAGGACGGAGTCGCAGCGCGGCTCGCCCACCTTCCGGTGCCCATAACAGCGGGGGTGAAGTCAGCGCAGCGGCATCCCGCAATGCCGCCACTCTGCAACAGCTCCTCCAGCGGCGCCTGAAGTCACAAAGGACTGCGATGAGCATTGACGTCGATGGCATACTCACATCAGCACAAGCGCCATCAGCACGGCTGTAATGTGGCCGTGCTGTGGAAGCCCCTCGCCTAGAGCCGTGAATGCATGCAGTTGGCACTCAGACTGTCGACATTGTCATGCCAGCCAATGCATGCCGCCAGCATCACTGCGATGCCGCCGCATTGCAGCAGCCCCTTCAGCGAATCTGCAGCTGCGACCACATAGATTGATCGCACAACCTTTGAAGGTGGAAGCATGCCCACTTTGCTGCTGGCCGGCATTGCCGCGATTCTGCAGCAGTGCAGCAGCCCCTGTACAGGCACCCAGCAAAAGATGAAATCGCTCTCAAAGCGATTACATTGTGAGTGTTCGGTTGTGCTGGACAGTGTATCAGTCTACTGTGGTTCAAACACCAGAGCCGCGGGACTGCATGCCTGACATCAGTGGACCAGCATCCAAGCATGTTGAGTGCATACAGACACGCATTGGGAGTCTTGATCATTTAGCCATAAACGGATCATTTACAGCACCTGCCGGACGTCCAGTGTACTCGATGTGGGGACCCACCCGCTCGTATGGATGCTGGGTGTTGTCGGTGCAAGCTGAAGTGTTCCACACGTGCAGCCCGCTCATCTCCAGGTTGGATGCGCAGCAAGGCGGCCCCCGCCAGCACAGACCGCGCCCACGGGCATTGCTTCCTCAAGCTGTGCTTCGTCACCTGCAGGGTCGAGCGGTCTCACAGCCTGTGCTTCCACACACCACCGGAACAGCCACCCTGTGAATCCTGCACCGCGTTGCAGCGGTGCCGCATGGCACACAAGTCAGCAAACCGGAACATGTGCATGTCATGACGTACCTCCATCGTGGCTGTTGCAGCTGCTGCTGTTCCCCTTTTGACCCAGCCGCCCGTAGAGGAACCAGTTACGCAGATTTCAGCGGCGGCACATGCCGCGCCTGCGGCCCGTTGCACTGTGGGATTGCTGGCCGCGGCAGCGTCGTCATATGGTAGAGCCACACAGTGTGATTCGAGCTCTGTCGGATGCTGATGCGATTGACGCCAAGCAACTGCTCCAGGCATCGTGCTCGATTGCGCACCTGCAGGTTGCGAAAGTCAGCAAACTCTGTCCGGAAGCCCGCGATCGCAGCGAATATCTGAACCAGACGGTCATGCATGAATTACCGAATGCCGTCTGCCCACAAAGCGCAGCTGCGCGATACCCAGCTCGGCTGTCTGACAGAGCATTGCTGATGTGGCAGCAACCCAAAGGCCAGGTGCAGCGGCCACGCTTTGCATTGCGCAGCGCACCCATCAGCTTGATCGCGCGACAGCGTTGTACTGAACCTTCAGCGAGGTGTCGAAGGGTGTATCGCACCGCTCTCGTTCCTGTGTACTGCTGGTCAGCACCAACTGCAACTGCACGTCTTACCATGTTCGGTTGCGCCGCCGGCTTGGAGCCTCCAGTTGCTGTTCTGTTTGATGCGAGGTGACTGGTACAACCGATGCTCGATCTTGGCATCAGAGCTAGCATCGATAGTTCTGTGCCACCCCTTGCGCAGATGCGCCAGCGCATACATGGTGCAGCCTGCAGTTTCCATGCATACCAGCTCAAGACGCATGCACGTCTTGTCCAGGTATCAAGAACATTCTTCTGCCCGCGCGTTAGCCTTCAGGGCCGGCAGGGCGCCATCAACAATGCATGCCCGGCAGCATCACAGCGGTCACATCATCTGCCCAGCCAACGAGATCGAGGCGTCCTGCAGCAGCAGCAGGTCAGCACCTGATGTTGTATTTGCAAGTCTGGCACATGAACCTCGCGGCATCCTGAAGTCACACACTGTCAGCAGGCTCGCCAGCGGCCATGCGGTTATGATTTGCGTTGGTCAGGCAGGCGCAGCAAGGCGGCGGCAGCAACGACGGCAAGAAGCCGGCGGACCGGGGCATCGAGACGCCCATCTTCCTGGTCGCGGCGCTGGGCGGCGCGCTGCTTGGCTGCAGCGTCGGCACCACCTCGCTCGATCGGGCGTGGTGCCGTCGCTCACTTCTGCCAAGCCCTCCGGCACAAATTGTGAGCCTTCTAGTTTGTCTCGTGGGTCCGCTGCTCATGGTCTACCAGAAACCACAGCACTCTGTTCAGCAACACAATCCCATTTGCCTCTTTCGCTGCGCTGCAATCCTTATCTTGGCGACCGCATTCTTTTCACGCTTCTGCAAAGCCCCGCCGCATGCATGGCAGTCTCATGTCTGACCAATATCCCGTACAGGTCTGCAAGCCGCCTCTGGCATTCGCCCCGCCGTCCGTCGCAGCGTCGCCCACACGGCAGCTGCGCCAACCCGCTGGCGGCGAGTGGCTGGCGAGTAGCGCGCAGCTTGCACGTGCGGGGCTGCGCCGCAGCAACAGCGAAGGCAGCGGGCTGGCGGCTGAGGCCGCCTCAGCCAGCGGCGACAATGCCAGCCGCAAGCACAGGCTCTGGGCGGCTGCCAGCAGCGATATTTGCCGCCAAGCGGCAAGAAGCAGCTGAGAGACATCGCCCATCAGCCCAACACATGCTGGAGGGGTTGACCTTGCGTGCTGCCAGGGCGGTGGCTGTCACAGATGCCGCTGCAGCGGCAGCAAGTGCACTGGGAAGGTGTTGTAATTGGCGTTTTGTGATACGCCCTGCCGGCTCACCGCTCTAGCTGCGGGCTGCCATCCCAGATGCCAGAGGTTTGAGCAGCACCGTTTTGACGTCAGCAGTTTTTGTTGCTGGGCCTCGCGGCGTTGTCGGTGACGGTGCGGGCTGAAGCGGCAAGGGCGTTTGAGGGCCGGGGTCTGGCTTGAGCTCTGCCAGCAAGAGGTGTCGGGTATGGTTCTGTTGGGGCAGCTCGGCTGATCTGAGTCGAATAGCTGTGATCAGGGTCGAGATGACACGGCCATCTCAGGAGCAGCTCCCAAACACCGACTTCCAGCGACCACATGTGGCTAATCCAAGAATGCTATTCACGAATGTCCAGCCTGTCCATGTATCTGCAATGTGAAACACTTCGCGTTCAGTTCCGGACACCAATGCACGGTCATGCTGACTCCTCAGTCGCCTTGTAGCTGCCCAGGCTGCCACCATTGCAAAGCCGCCGCCATGGCCGCCCTTCCCGCTGCGGCAGCCTCCCCTTCTTCTTCACTGCTGCCGTCTGCTTGTCCCCATCGCTGGCAATGGCAGCGCCGCCTGCCTGCTAGCCGCCCCAGCCCGCTGCGCTGCGCACCTTGCCGCGGCCCTGCCGCCTGCATGCATCCGCCCGCAGTCCCCAGATGACTCTGAAATTCCACCTGCTGCTGCCGCCCCATTCCCTGTATCTCCTGCCTCATTTTCTGCCCCCGCTCGCCCTGCTGTGCATGCCGCGTCTCCTCGTCAGATGCCTCCGCGGGGTCGCCAAAGCAGCCACAGCCGGGCGTCGTGATCAGCAGCCGCTCGCCGCCCTGCAGCAGTGCATGGAAGATTCTCCAATTGCTCTGCCCAGCACACGAGCGGAGTGCGTGCAGACCTGCTTCTGCCGAGTACGAAAGAGATCAAAGTCGTCAGCAACTGCACTTTCAGCAAAGAGCTGACAGTCGATGGCAAGGGTGTCGCACCTTCAAAGTCGAAGACGGCACTGCCATCCTTGCCGTTCACCGGGAGAGCCGGCTTGATGGGCATGCCGCCGTCCGTGACGTCCTCCGCTGACACCGTGCCCACCTGCGGCAGCAGGCTGTTTGCTTTAGGCACATAAAAGTACAACATCGATGCAAGTTGTGTCCAGCTGCTGATATCTAAGGTGCCTTCAATTGCACTGCGGCAGCCGCTGTTGACAAGAACCTGCGGCAGGAATGTGGCAGGGATGGTCTGCAAATGCAGCAAGAAGCGAGAACCTCATGTGCACATAGCACACCTGGATCAAGGACATGTAGGCGTGCACCATGTCCGGGCCGTACCCCTGGATCAGCGCGCTCACCAGCGGTAGGCCCCAGTCGTTCGCCGCCACCTGCGTGCCGTTCGAACATCATTGGAACATGCTCTGAGAGATGCAAAGTTGGTCACAGGTTTGCGCATGCCGCTCACGCCGTCGAACGTCGGGCGCCTGCAGCAGCTCCATGATGGCCTTCTCCCGCGGGCACGCTGGCAGGAATGCACTCAACTCATGCACGTCCGGGCTCAGTCTCTAGAGAGAAAGCTGATGCGCGTCGCAAGTGTTCCGTCACAGCAAGTGCATCCTGAGAACGCGAGATTCTGCCCAGCCTATCTCACAACTGACCAGAATCCAGACGAGCCCCAACAGCAGGTAGAAACCTCGAGTTGACTTGCATCAAATGGCGCACCTGTCAAGGTGCCGCCCTCGACGAGCTTGGAGGACATGATGGCGGCGCCGCCCTCCACCGGCAGCCGGCTGATCGGCGGCATCCCTTGATGTCCACGCCGGTGCTGGTGTGCTGCAGCGTGTGCCCCATCTCCTCCGCGAGCCCCGCGAACCTGTGCATGGATGCACTGCAGGGTCAGACCGTGCCATTAGATCGTGCAATCAACCTGCACAGGCATCGATCAAGCACTTGACATGCACTTGATCCGGAACGCAGGGATCTAACTGCAGCAAATGCAGTCGGCAGCTGCTGTGGGCTGTTGCAATATCACAGAGGAATGGAACATGACCGAACACACAGCCCCGAGAGCCACAGCGCCCGTGCAAACACCTGTGGGGGAAGGTGGCCAGCTGCACGGGGTCCATCTTGGTGCTGGCGCCGGTGCCGACACCGCCTCTCACTGCAGCATGTGATGCACAACATTAGTGATGCAGACAAACTGGGTCGAAGGTAAGCACCTATTGGACAAGACAAACAGATGCAGAGGTCCTGCGCGGTGGTGGCGCCTGTTGGACACCGCTTCCCGCTGCAGCTCTTGCATCAAGTTTCCTGTTGTGCGGCTGCCGGAAGGCTGCACAACAGCACGATGCCTGCCTGCAACGAGATTGGCCAGGCAGCGCAGACCAGCTTCTGCTCGACTGTGTAACATGGGCAATACGAACATCAGCAAAGGAAACGGCCAGTGCATCACAATTTCCAGCTTCACCACTGCAGAGCACTCGCCAGCTCGCTGCCCCGCCAAGGTGTGGACCACGAGGACAACAGGAGACTCCAGATCTCACCACATGGTGGAGAGGTTGTGCATCAGCAGCGCTGGGCTCTCCGCCACATGCCCGGCGATGACGCCGCAGCAGGCAGGCCGGCTGACATAGCGGCCGCCGTTTTTACAGCACGTCGATGCCTGCCCCGCCGGCTTGGGCAGCAGCCCTGCGAGAGGATGCCACCGAGCATCACATCATCGCCAGTCCAGCATGCAACCCAATATCCCATCGCGCTCAAGACAGGCCAGCATCCGCATCTGCTCTGCAGCCTGAAGTGATGGCCGTGCAATCAGCTTGATGCGGGAGGCGCACCTCATGCAAAAGGCACCCTGCACCACGCCTGGGCCCACCAGTGAGTCCCATACCCCAATGCACCGTGTGTTGGAAGGAGAACAGAATGCTTGTATGTCGCGCACCAGGACTGTTGTCGATGGAATCAGCGTTGGACAGCTCCCCAGACCGACCGGTGGCGTGCACATCGTCCACAGAGCAGCAACACTGCTCAGGCGGCAGCATTGCATCTACCTCCGCAGGCTGCACGACAGGAAGCACCCGTGCTGCTGAGCAGGTCCGACTGCAGCATCACGAATAATTGCGGGTTTCCCGCTGCCTGTGGATGAGTTTAGCACTGCCACTATTGTAGAAGTGTGGCGAGAAGCAGATGTTCAGCACGAAGCCAACCTCGCGCTTGTGTTGCCCCTGTTCACAATGCCCATGCAGAAGGCGCACCACCTCTCAGGGCTCAGCCACTGGTCAAGTGCACCAGGACAGTCAACGCTGCGTTCCTGACTGCAAGAGCGGCGTCCAGGAATTGAAATGCCTGTCAGAAATTTCGTGCAACGCTACAGCCGCTATTGCGTGACCCACCTGCCACTCCTGGATGAGCTGCAGGCTGGCCGCCACCGGCTGCGCCAGCAGACCCGCAGCTTTTGCTAGCTCGCCGCCGCCGTTGACGCCAACCATCAGCGCTCGCCACGCCACTGGCTCAGCCTGCAGGGTGGACACTCACACCATGATTCCGTTTGGAACCTGACGAGTCAACTGGTGTTCCCCAGGCAGTCGAGATGCACTGACAGGACGGAGCCTGCAAGCTTGCTTCGCAGCTACTGAGAAGCAGAGATTCGAATGGCAAATGCCATCAACAACACCTGCAACAGGTCCATGGTGCGGCTGTGCAGCGCCCGGCCGCCGTCCGGCAGCACAGCCTCCGCCGCCGCCGCTTGAGAAGTGGACGCCGGCCGCCGGCACGGCTCCGCGATGCCACTTCAGCATCACCCAGCGTCGCCAGTGCACTTGCCCCTGCAGTTTTCAGTGCTGTGGTGCATTCAGATGAACATCTGTTGCAGGTCGAACAGGATCTGACGCCAACACACATAACCCACTGCTGGCCGGGTGACGCGCTGCCGCTGACATGCCGCCGATGGGCTCCTGACATCCCTGCAGCACCATAGCACTGATTTGCGGATCATGACGCCGCTCGCCGGGTGTTGCCGAGCTGTCGCGCCCGACAGGCAAACGCGATCATCGGCTCCCACCCCGGAGCGTCTGGACACCCTGCAGCGCAGCACCACAACGCCGTAGGCCCAGCATTTGCCAACTCTGCAGCATGCGTGCAACATCAGCGACCAGTATGCAGCACAGCCGTGCCATATCGGACACTGCACTGACACGCACCATGAAAAGCAATCTGATCACAGTACCTGGCAGGTGAAGGTCCCACGAGCGGCATGCAGAGGCTCCCGTCCCCGCAGCCGCCGCCGCCCACCCCCAGCAGCACGGCGCCAGGCGTGCTCGGCACCACACCTGTGTGGGAGGCACGTACACAGTGACGACTACACCACCGCAAAGCAGGTATGCATGTTGTCAGCACCAGCAACTGTTGCCGACACACGGCCTCCAGGCATGCAAAACAGGATCAAAACACCAAGTGAGTCGGCTGGCGACCAAGTGGCCTTCTGCCATCATGCAGGCGCGAGCAACTTGCGTACTCAGCAGATCCAGCCTGAGCCTGCATGTGCCCATGTTGATCTGCAGGAAAGCTTCAGCCCATCTACCCTGCGTTCACAATGCAACTGCGAGGACTTCACCTTGGCCCGGGCAGCTTTTAACGGCCGCCGAGGCGCTCTGTGTCAGCAAACCGCGGGTGCCGGAACTCATGCCGCGCCACCTGCCGCATCACCGCATCCAGCAGCTTGACCTCGCCGCCGACCGCGTACGTCGCATTCTGCATGGTGTACGTCGTGCGCGTCTCCACCATGTGGCGCGCCTGCACCACAGGCACCGTCGGCTTGACCGCTGAAAGGCGGCACTGTGGGCAAGGGTCAAGCTGCCGCGATGCATCACCACGAGATCGACAGGTCCAAGGCAAATGGCACTTTGCTGCATGCTCGGTGTCTCACCTTTGCCGCGAGGGCGGAGTAGCCCTTGGCTTCGAACCAGGAGGCCACGTTCGCCACCTGCGCAGCCGCCGTATTTGGCAGCCGCACACGCAGGTCCCGCGCCTTGGCCGCGCCCGCCTCCGCGATGATGCGCTCCGTCGACACCCACTCCATGTGCGAGAGCTTGACCCTGCACGCAGATGCCACATTGCAACCAGTCATCAGTGAAGCACAAGGAACGGCAGAACATCCTCCTTCGGCCGTGTCTAAGCTCAGTGAGCACATGTACAGTTTGGCAGTGAGACAGCAAACTCGTGGGCTGATGACATATCCTGGTCAAGGCAGCAGGAAAGTGTCAGATTTCAGTAGGTGTGACAGACGCAGACTTACCGCGCCTCCTCAATGACCCGCATGCCGCCGAGGACCTCCTTGGCGGCCGTCAGGCCGGAGGCGTCCTCGTCGCTCCACACTGCAGCCAGGTCAACGGCGATCAGCATTTAGCTGAACTAGCTGTTTCACTGCTCGACATGTTCCGGCGTGGCTCCGCGCATGCTGGCCATCATGCGATGCATGTGCAACCTACAAACATGTTCGGCACAGCATGATGACTTGCTGCATACCATGGCAGCCATCAGATAAAGTTGCTAGCATTGAGTGTGCTCGTCATGTACGGATCTGCAGTTGTGCAAACGGTTGGCAGCAGGTCTGCAGGTCAACAGCTTACTGATTACGGGCGTGGGGCCGAAGTCGGCGTAGAGCAGGCGCAGGAACAGGGACGCCGGGTCCGTGGCGCAGCCGCCCAGCTCCATCAGGATGATGTCGAGGTCCTCCACCCAGCGCCGCTGCCCTGTCGCTGTCTGTGCATGATTTGTGGTTGGTGTTGACACACGAACGATGGGTGGGTTGCCACCAGCTCGATCTGAGATGAAGCTGACTTGGTGCGCGCGGCGCTGCGGACAGTTCTCGCATGACGGGGACGTCGTGAATATGCGCACCTTGAACATACCGAACTTTTCAAGGATGTAGATGCCGTCGGCCGCAGCGCCGCAGTCCGACTTGATCTTGCGCACCAGCTCCTTGTGCTGTTCGACATCGGTGCCCGGCGGCAGCTCGCACACCGTGGCAAGCATATCAAGGATCTTGATGTCAGACATGTCAGTGGACCATCACACCAGCCGCGGGCTGACCTTCCCCGGTCGTGCAGGAAAGCGATGCAAAAAGCGCGGGATGTCAAGCTGCAGAGCAGTTGAGGATCGTGGTGATCTGTGCGCGCACAGACCCTGGAGGGCAGACGATGCGGCAAACAACATGATGACTCACTGCGTTGCACGCCGTCCTTGCCGCGCCATGCGACATGGCCGCGCGCCCCGCCCTCAATGCAAAGGCTGTGGAGCGTCATTGCGGTGCCCCCCATGATGATGCGTACCAGCGCCTTGATCGCTTGGCTGCAGGGCAGCAGATCAACAGGTCAGATTCGCGGCACTCACTTTGGCATCTGATCACGGCGTGCGTTTGGAACAGCGGCCACAACCGCATGTGCATCAGATTCACACCCAATCTGAGCAGAGCGTGCACACTAGTGCGCTGGCTGGGAAAGGCGCCATAGTACAACAGCCACCACAAAGATGCGAACATGACACAGCTCACCTCTTTAGCTTGTGCTGCAGCAGCGGTTGCAGGCGGTACGACAGGTCCTGATAGGTGGCGGTGGCGTCACCGTCCGCCAAAATCGAGGTGAGCACCTGCACAATGACAAGGAGAAACCGTGATTGACACGAGATGGAGACAACCAGGGTATGCACAGTTCTGCTGTGGCGGCCAACCTCTGCATACATCTTTACACAGGGACACGGCAGCTGAAGTGCAGCATGCAGGCGACGCCCACCTCAATGAGGCTCCGCAGGTACCGGACCCGTGTCTCGCTTAAGCGCACTACCGCGATGTTCCTGCCGCTCCACTGCATGCATGCATCCATGGCATTTGGGCACAGCTCTTCGGGCAGCACCTCCGTGCAGGCAGTAGGGCTGCACGCGCGCTGGCATGATCACCAGCCGTTGGCACAACATCATCAAATAGCATCTGCTGTGTGAGCATGGGCGCACACCGTCAGCAGGTTGCGCTGCTCCTCAGCAGACCGCCGCCGGTCGTCCAGCAGGATCACATTGAACGCCAGCAGCCGCGCGGCGGCTCGCTGCCGGGCGTACATCGCAGGCACCACGCACTGCAGCCCTTGCGGCAGCCGCGATGCAACGTCTGCTGAGTCGCCGGTCACCATTGCCGACAGGACCTGCGAGGCCTCCACCTCGGGCTCGCCGAAGCCCTCCCTGCGGGGAGCTGCCGTTGGCACCGCTGCCGGTCCCTCACTGAGTAATACTCGCCGCAGGTGGTCAAAGAAGTTGACAGCGTGCCGGCAGCGGGCCAGCCAGGTCGCCTGCTGGGAGCCCATGACCTCGAAACAGACGCAGAGGCGCTTTGCCAAGCACCAGCACATCCGCAGCCAGTCCTCCTGGTCTTGCTGGTGCTGCATAGCAAACTGATGGTGCTCCTGGCAATCGGCAAGCGCAGCTGCAGGCCACAGGTCCCGCATCTCGCGACGAGATGCCTCGATCACGTTCGTCATGACGATGGCTGCTCCGGTGCACCGTCGACAAAGCGTGAACTGGTTGTGCATTCGCAGCACGCGGAAGGCGGAAGGCCAGGCTGGAACAGGGTTCGGGCACAGCCTGGAGCAGGGTTCAACGGTCTGCACTTCACGGTCTGCAGTTCACGAGCCTGCAGTGCTGGGAGCAAGCATGGGTGCGAGGCAGCGATGGATCGAACGTGTTATAAGCTCCCGGTGAAGCTCTTTCAGAGCGACACGAATGCTCCGCGTCCGCCTTTGGAGGGCGTTCTGGTACTAGACGATGACATTCGGACTACCCGCAGAAGTGGGGTGCAGCTGACAGAGTATCAGGACAGAGGCAGCAGCAGCTTCAGACACCTGCGCTGCCGACTTGGAGTCAGCTTCAGGGCATACACTTACCTGCTAGCCGACTTGACAAAGGCCTTTGGAGTACCCGCAGGCGCTGAGGTGTCCAGCGCTGCCCAAGACGGCTTGGACTGGCGCGTGGCCAGCGTGCGCGTCAAGCTCAAGGTGGGCAGCCGTGCATCATTGGAGCTGATATCATGCAGCTCCTTCCGTTGCTGCTGCGCCGCTGCATCACGGCATTCAAGGTACCATGCGCACCGCTGCCGGGTGGACCTGGCATTCAACAGCTGGCTGCTGACGCACATCCCTTGATTTCTGTTTCCGTCGGCAGGCCGGCACGGTCCGCAGGCTCAACGATGTCGAAGCCGCCAGGGGCCGCAACTACATCCGTGGTTTGACTCCAGAGGCGCTGCGGAGCGCCGACAGCGCAGGTATACCAATTCGACATCATGTGGCCTGTACCGCCCAGGTCATCTGCAGTCAGAGTGTGGGCACGCACAGGTCCCTGTTGACCCCTGGTGAGCAGCGTCTCAAACTGGGCATGTGCCATTGTTCATGGCACCTCGGGCCCATGTGCAGTAGTGCTGTTGATCACACAGTGACCTCGTCTACCTGTGTCTTTGTCTGCAGCTGAGCAGCAGGAGTACCAGCAGCCGGCGGCCACCTCCAGCGGCAGCCCCGACGAGGCGTCGCGGTCCGCCGGCGGCGTCGCTGCCGGCGCTGGGGACCGAAATGCAGCGGTGACCGGGCTCGGCAGCAGCCAGCGGCAGGCAAGTTTCAACATGGGCCTTTGAGCTCTTCGTGGCTTAGCCCTTCTGCCAGTACAGCACGAACAGTGGAGGGGTTGGTGCGAGCTCTGTGAGAGGTGCAGAGATCAGAGACCGTGTGCAGAGGCCGTGTAGATCGACATTGCACTACAGCGGTTGTGACAATTTGCATGCATGCTTCTGACCGCCATGCATTACCTTGTGGTCTTGCTGCAAGCTGGGGCAGGCGAGGCGGGCCTGGCAGCGGGGGAATGCTCGGTATTTGCAACGGCCGGCAGACCGCGGACTCAGCTTGTCTTTGTTGTGACTACTGCAGGCGGCACTGCTGCCGGTCAAGGGCGCTGCATCCAAACCAGCATGCCTGGAGCCGGAGTTGCCGCCACTGGGCCGAGCGGGCGCCGACGCGCCGGATGTGCCGCCCACTCCAGCGCCCTCAGTGGGCGGCTCTTCGCAGCACAGCGGCAGCCGGATGTCGCTGAGGCTGGCGGAACCCATTCGGCAGGTGAGCATGCAGTCACTCAAAGCATCATCGACTTGCCGCAGCTCGCCGCAACGCCCCGCATGGTTGCTACTGCATGTCGCCAGCTCCTGGCTGTTTTGAGTTGAAGAGTGCCGGACGCTGGCGCTCTGTGCTATACACTGTGCGGAACATTCATGCGGCCTTGACAACCCCAGCAGGAGTAGTCTGTGCATGCACCCAGTCGTCACAGCTCTCCTGTTTGAGGCTGGATGACAGAGACGAGGTGAGCTGTGACTGGGCATTGGCTGAGCGCATCCGGCGCCCATTGCACGGTACAGATTGAGACTTTCACCGCTCCTTCCCTCAATGCCGTAGGCGTCACCGCCGCTGGCAAAGGGCGCTGCGCCCTCGCTGGAGATGACGTCGCTGGGCACGGCGGGCGCATCGCCGGCGCGTGCAGCAGTCGGGCATCTGCGACGCAGCGCCAGCCAGGCGTCACTGAAGCCTGCGGACCGCGCCCAGCAGGTGGGCTCTGCTGAATTTTTGATCGATTGCGATTCACAATAACCTGCCCACTATGCGGCATGCGAGTCGACAGACGGTTCCCACAGCGCCGCAGCAGCTTCTGCTTCAGCCGGGTCACAGCACAGCCGCAAGCCATGACATCTTGCAGCAGTGGCGGTGTGACGCAGTGGCGACAATTGTGCCACAGCAACATTCTGCGTGCGGTCGATCTTGGCTTTGGGCGGGCTCAGGCCACTGTTCGACCTGTTCAGGACGTATGTTGTAGCTGGAGGCTAGCAAGATGCGCTAAAAAGCATTGCTGCCCTGTAGCGAAGGTCACCCACCCTGTGGTCATCACAAATCACAGCTCTGGCAAGCTCTAGGAGCTGCTGCATGCATGCTGGCCGACACCTCTTCCAACATGCCCAGGGTTTCTGGGAACAGAAGTCCTGGATCGCAGGCTTTGCGGGGGTGTTGTGCAAGCACGAGAAGCTGTGACGACCAAAATGCTTCCCTGATGTTCAGTTACTGTCGGACAATTCCAGCTGGAGGGCAGAGGCATCCATGTTCTGAATTTGGTGGTCATTTTGAAACTTGGCGTGGGCACTGCCGTTCCTATAAGCTGTTCCGTAGTAGGCATCTCCTGCACGTGAGGTGGACAATTCCGGCCGATCTGGGGCGGCAGCCATCCAGACCTTCTACTCATTGCGCATCTGCTGCAACTGCAGGCGGGCTCGGCGTCAGCAGAGGCGTCGCTGGCATCCTCGCCGCGGGCCCAGCATGACCCCTTGCAGCGCAGTGACAGCCTGACGCAGCCACAGCAACTCCCGACAGAGACGCCAGCCGGCATGCGCCGCAGCACCAGCCACGGCAGCCGCCTACCAGAGCTGGGCGACAAGCGGCCACTGGTGGCTGGGCAGACCTTTCTGTCGCCGCCAATCAAGGTGCCCAAGGCGGCCCAGCCAGCCGGCGTGGATCAGGGACGGCATCGTGGCGCCGCCGTGGGGCGGCAGCTGGCTGACGGCGGTGCAGGTGTGCTTATCAACACCTTTGACACAGCTGTAAGGTGTTGCTCCCAGAATGTGCACCAAGCATCATGGTACAGCTGGCACGATCGGCACTTGAGGAGGTGCTCAGGCAGGACACCATTACAGTTTCGAAACGAGACCGTGGAGACGTACTAACAACAGGCAGGACAGCTGCGGCCCGCTTGCAGCCAAGATGCCGCCTGCTCTTCAGGCAAACGACTCACACCTGAGTGGTCACCTCCTGCAGCTGTCCTGCAACACCACTCCCAGCGCATTGTCTAGCATGCCGCCTTGCTATCGGTCAGCGGCTTGTCACCTCGGCGCATGGCAGCCTGTGGCATGCGGTAACATTGTGAAGTTCCGACCCAGGTGAGATCCGTCACCGACTTGTCACACAAAGTCGACATTTGCATATTGTACAACGGAGGTTGATTTGAGCCTAGGTTGAGCTTCACTGGAGCCTGACTTGTACATCACTTGAGCCTGACTTGTACATCACTTGGGCCTGGCCGAAATCGACTTGAGCTTGATGCCGTCTTAGATCAATTGGAACGTGCAGTGCAAGTGACGCCCATCTCACAGTTGTTTTGTTTCGCCGCACGCAGCGTTCGTGCGGCCTGGCGGGGCTGATGATGGGCAAGGCACCGCCCACGAGTCCCCTGCCGCCAAAGCGGGCGCCGACGTCGCCAGGGAAGGCGCCACCAGTGCCGCCGCCGCTGATGGTCCTGGTGCTGCCGCCCCCGCTGCTGCTGCTGCAGGACCGTCCTCCTCGCCAGAGGTCAGCCTGCTGACTGGCACCCATCTGGCATGGCATGCTCGGTGTAGAGGGTCCCACTGCGCATCAGCAGGCTGCATTTTTGCGTCTCGGTGCATCACTTGGGTCTGGATGTTCGCAATCTGATCCGTGTGTGATGATGAACCGGGACAGAGTTTAGGGTTTGGCTTGGAGATGGTCTGGCATGTAACAAACCCTGCACCTGGGCTTACGCAGCACATGCATTGTTCTGCCGTGCAGGCAGTGCAAGACCCCGCGCCATTGGAGCTGCTCCAACGCCAGGTGCAAAGGCTTACTTCGCAGCGTGACGCAGCCGTGCTGCGCAGCGACAGCCTGACAGCAGAGCTGGCCAGCCTTGATGAGGCCAAAACTGCGCTCGAACAGCAGCTGGCAGATGCACAGGCGGCGCAGCGGCTGGCCAGGGCAGAGGCGGACGGCACAGCGCGCGGCGCTGCTGCAGCTTCTGAAACGGCATGTCTAGCAGAGATTGCCGCCAGGTCCGCAGCAGCCAAGGCAGCCACGGCCGAGCGCAAGCTGGCGGAACTGCGTGCCTCAGCGGACGAGCTGCAGCGGGCAGCAGATCTGCAGCAGAAGCAGCTGCAACAGGCAGCCGATGCTGCGCAGCGAGCTGCCTCAGAGTTGCAGTTGCGCCTACAAGGGGCCGAGAGCAGCCTGGCACAGCAGCGTGACCGCCACGCCGATGAGGTTGCGAGCCTGCAGCACAAGCTCGCATCGGAAGCGGAAGCGGCCAGGCAGCTGCATGCAGATGCCGAAGCGGCGGCAGCGGCTGCGGCCCAGCGCCACAGCACAGCCGACAAAGAGGCAGCGGCTGTGGCCCAGCGCCAGCTGTGGAGGGCCATTGCGGAAGCAGCGTCGCTTGCTGCACAGTGCAAAGCGTCGGGAGCAGTGGCAGTTGCCGCAGATCAGCAGCGAGGCATAGCTGCACAAGCAGAGGCGACGGCAGTCTCAGCACGCACCGAGGCGCTGGCGGCGGCAGCCGCCGCCGAGCAGGAGCGCGATGAAGCGCTGCAGGCGACGGCGGCGGCGGACGCCGGCAGGCGACGGGCAGAGGCGGAGGCAGCGGCCGCAGCCACAGCACGTGTTGATGCTGAAAGCAGCGCAGACGCTGCAAATCAGCAGCGGGACGCAGCGGATGCACTGGCTGCTGCCGCTGTCTCAGCCCGCACCGAGGCGCTGGCGGCGGCAGCCGCCGCCCGACGGGGGCAAGACGCAGCCATGGGACTAGCGGCGGCTGCGGTCTCGACCCGCACCGAGGCGCTGGCGGCGGCAGCTGCAGCTCAGCGGGAGCGCGACGAAGCGCTGGAGGCGACGGCGGCAGCAAACGCCGGCAGGCAGCGGGCAGAGGCAGAGGCAGCGGCCGCAGCCACAGCCCGCGGTGGCGCCGAAAGCTTTGCACAAGAATCGTGCCAGCAGCGGGACGTAGCCATGGGACTAGCGGCGGCTGCGGTCTCGACCCGCACCGAGGCGCTGGCGGCGGCAGCTGCAGCTCAGCGGGAGCGCGACGAAGCCCTGGAGGCGACGGCGGCAGCAAACGCCGGCAGGCAGCGGGCAGAGGCAGAGGCAGCGGCCGCAGCCACAGCCCGCGGTGACGCCGAAAGCTTTGCACAAGAATCGTGCCAGCAGCGGGACGTAGCCTTGGCAGTGGCAGCGGCTGCGGTCTCGACCCGCACCGAGGCGCTGGCGGCGGCAGCTGCAGCTCAGCGGGAGCGCGACGAAGCGCTGGAGGCGACGGCGGCAGCAAACGCCGGCAGGCAGCGGGCAGAGGCAGAGGCAGCGGCCGCAGCCACAGCACGCGGTGGCGCCGAAAGCTTTGCAGAAGAACTGCGCCAGCAGCGGGATGCAGCTCAGGAAGCAAAGATGACTGCGGCCTCAGCATGCACCGAGGCGCTGGCGGCGGCAGCTGCAGCTCAGCAGCAGCGCGACGAAGCGCTGGAGGCGACGGCGGCAGCAAACGCCGGCAGGCAGCGGGCAGAGGCAGAGGCAGCGGCCGCCACCAGAAATGCCGGCGCAGCATCCATGCGCGAGGAGGCGGCAATCGCTGGCCGGCGGCAAGCAGAGGCAGCAGAGGCAACTGCGCATGTGCAGCGATGGAGGGCGGTAGCAGAAGCGGCAGCGCTTTGCGGACGGAAGCGTGCTGCCGAAGCAATGGCAACGGCAGCCACTGGGGAGCGTCGCGCCGCTGCAGCGTGGGCACAGGTGGCACTCGTGGCGGCAGCGGACGCGGACAGAGCCTGCGCTCACGCCCAAGCAGCCAGAGATTGGCACCGCGACGCATCAGCAGCGGCTGAGGCCGAATGCGGGGATTTGCGGCTGCAGCTGTCAGCCCAGAACAAGGAGGCCGCGCAGCGTGATGCTGCCCACAAGAAGGAGGTGGCGGACCTGCGGGCGCAGTTGACAGCTGCACGACAGCAGACAGCGGCCGCAGTTGCTGCAGAACAGGTGGCAAGCGCGGCTGCTGATCAGCAGCGACAGGCCGCGGCAGCCGCCACGACCAGCAGCGCAGCACTGCAGCAGCAGCTCGATGCCATGCAGGCCAAGGCAGCCGATGCAGCTGCAGATGCGGCAAAGTCGCGGGATGCGCTGAAGCAGAGCAAAAGGCACTGCAGCGATGTGTCGGGGCAGCTGGCATTGGCAGTGGTTGACAAGCAGCGGCAGCAGGGGCGCATTGATCAGCTGGAGCTACAAGCAGAGAGAGCCGACCGCCGCATTGGCCAGCTGCATAAGGAGGTGGCAGATGCGCAGCTTCGTGCGCAGTTCCTGGAGAGCGCGCCGCTCGGCTTTGGGCCCACGGCAGCCACGGCAGCCGCTGCGGCCAGCTCGCACCAGACCCCAGGTGATATATTCTTCCGATATTTGCCAGTGCTTGTCAGCTGCAACTTATTGCAAGAGCCAGCACTCATGCAAGCAAGCCCTAGTTGCGCGCATCCGTCCAGATTTGCAGGAGACTCGATGATCTTCCATTTGCTTGATAGCATCAGAGTCTCACTGGTGCGGTTGGACTTGGAAATTTCGATTTCTGCACGACATTGCTACAAGCTGCTCCGCGCACAGGTGGTGGGCGGCTGTTGGAGGGCGGTGCTGCGACGCGGCAACACCCACAGGTGCGGTGGCTCTGCCCAGATGGCATGTTTCGTGCCGTGTGATCGGATGTGATGCTTTTCCGTGGCGCCAATGCGGTGCCAACATGGTGGGGCTTGCAGCAGGGCGCTTCACACATTGACGATTGTCTTAGATACATGAAAAAGAAATCAGCCAGGGTTGGCTCCTTTGCCATTTCGCAGCTGCATTGTGAAAGCGACATGACTCAAACTATTGCATTTGCAGTGTTATCACAAAGCATTGCAGCTGATCCCGTCACTTGCTTCCGTGCAGAACTCCTGGATTCCGAGCCTACAGCAGTGCCACCCGCAGTCCCGCCGGCACTGCGGTCCCATGATTGACTGTGTGACGCCAGTACTCTATTGCCTTGTCTATGCAGGATGCCTCAGAGCCCAGTGAAGGGGGCACTGCGGCGTCATGTCCCAGACGCAGGCGCATACATGTTCCTCTGCGCTGGCACTGAATGTACCCGTGGCACAGGCTCTTGGTGAACAGGCTCCGGCAGGGCCTGCACATCACTGACGGCAACATCTCGATGCTGGCCAAACCCTGATGAAATGCTGGTGCTTCTGTGTTGCGCTCAGGAACCTCCGCCCTTTCCTGTGCCCGTCTGCAGGAAACTTGTTGCCATCGGATAGCGACTTTGGTGTACAAATCACATTCGAGGATGTCATGTCATCTCCAGCTTGCTGATTGTCCAACTGATCTTGGCACATTTGCCTGCGCATACAGGTGGTAGCAGGAGTGTTGGCTGCGACAGCCCAGAGGGGTGCTGTGGTTCATGCAAGCATATGCGGGCACTGACGAACTGGTGGATTCTCCTCTGCAGCCGCCTCAGCAGCCGCCGCGGCTGAGCGGCAAGGGCTCTTCAGGCGAGGCCCCGTCGGCGGCCGGCAGCGGTGAGGCCGCGGGCAGTCCATCGAATGTGGACACTGCATCAGACGAGGAGCCCCCGCCCGCACGGCGGCGCAGGGCGCGTCCACCTGAGGCGCGGGCAGCCGGCCGCGGCCAGGGCGACGTTGCGCAGCAGATGCGCGATCGCACAACGATGCCGCCTCCTCCAGCCAGGCAGCCGCAGTCACCCCCCACCCCCCAGAAAATCTGGAATTTAATTTCGGGGTCTAAAAATAAAACGGCCCTGTGATTCGCGCTCTACAGGTCCCGGGGAGCACGCCGGTGGTCTCCACGTCGAAAAACAAGGTCGTATGCCAAAGTTATGGCCATTTGAAGCCAAAGGAGGCCCAAATGGGGGCCGCCGATTGGGACACCGACCCAATCGACCGAGTACTTCCAGCAACCGCTTCCGGTGGTGGACCAACCGCCCGCGCGGCCGCTTGCACACGGCACTCCGGCCGCCGCGCCGTCGTTGGTGGCCTCATTGTCAAGTATCAAGATCCTTGCCAAGCGTTGAGAGCGCGTGGTGGCGTGTGGCCAAAACCGGGAGGTTGGTCGCTCAAGACGTGTAAGATCGGACGTGCACACCGCCCTCCGAGGGTGCGGAGGGGCGGCGCCTTCAAGGTGCGCCCCAACTGCTTGTAAGACGGGTCATACGAAGTTTCAGCCCCTCGCGTTGGCCCTCACGAGGCCTACCTTGACGAACGTGGTTCCAATGGCAAGGTGGTGAGCATCCCCGGCGTCGCACTCGGCCGACCACGGCGCCTCCAACGTGACTTAAGAGCTAGATCTGACTGTCAAAAAGCATGGGACCCGGCCCCCGCTTGCTTGGGCGCTTGCACGACCCACGCTTAGGGGAGAGGTGTGGGCGTGCATGGTGGGGCTGGTTGGGCGTGATGCGCTCATGGGTGGGCGCTTGCAAACGGTTTCTCAAGTGGTCGTAGCTTGCATTGCACGCCCCCAACCACGCGCCATGCGTCATGCGCGAGGTTGCACCGTGTGGGGGGGTGATTCAGCCACCCCGGGGTGAAATCGCTGCCACCTCCACAAAAGTGGGTGGGAAGGCCCGTCTTTGACGGCTCACCACCGCCACCGATCAACACCAAATCGAACGCCGTAAACGGGAGGTTCTCCCACGTCAGGCGGACTACCTCGTGTCATGTGGGTGGTCAGTGATGACGTGGCATGACGTGGCAACACCTCAAACGGTCAACATGGGTGTTGAACACCATGGTGGGTGGTGAAGCAAGGGGTGTGGGTGCTTTGGCATGGCGCCAACGGGTGTGGGTCATCTCTACGGACGTGTTAGAACACACTCATGTGGTTGGTGGCAATCACGCTCGTGAAATTCCATGAGGAGCTCACCCCCCCAAGGTGGGTGGGTGAGTGGTGGCACTTTGCCTCACCATTGGAGTCCTACCACCTAGCAAACAACGTGTGGCATGGCAATGCTCTCCCACATGGCATCCTCGTGACCCATAGGCGTGGTACATGGGCGGGGCTCCACTTGATTGGGGGCCCATTGCCTCCTATGCAAGTGATTCAATGGGTGGGGTAGTGGTTCATGCTCCTTACCCTCTTGCAAGTGCCACCATGGCAAGGGGATGGACCTCATTTCGCAAGCACCACCCTCATCATGTAGCACGTGGAAAGGGCTTCACGTGGGTACGCCACATGCCCATGGGCACCCCTCCATTGTGGTGCTTGAGGCCGATTTGTGTCAAACAGTCCATAACCATTTACCCTAAACCCTACTGCAGACGCCACCGCCCAGCTGTCCAGCGCAGGGCTGCCCAGCTGCCGAGCTGCCACCGGCCTCCTGACACCGTTTCTAAGCGCTGCAGATCGAGACCGGGCTGCGATCGGCCCACTGGACACCAGGCCGAGCCGCCGCTGTCGATGCCGCCGCTCGGGTCACCGGCGGGCGGTGACGCCACCGCCCAGCTGTCCAGCGCTCAGCTGTGCAGCTGCCGAGCTGGTTCCGGCCTTTGCTTGCACTGCGAATCGAGGCCGGGCTGCGATCGGCCCACTGGACACCAGGCTGCATTGCAACCTTCCGGTGTCGCCGCCCGGGTCACCAGCAGGCGCCAAAGCCACCGCCCAGCTGTCCAGCGCTCAGCTGTGCAGCTGCCGAGCTGGCACCGGCCTCCCGACACCGTTTCTGAGCGCTGCAGATCGAGGCCGGGCTGCGATCGGACCACTGGACACCAGGCTGCATTCGGCGCTGCCGGTGTCGCCGCCCGGGTCACCGGCGGGCGGTGACGCCACCGCCCAGCTGTCCAGCGCTGGGCTGTGCAGCTGCCGAGCTGGCACCGGCCTTTTGACACCTTTTCGATGCACTGCAGATCGAGACCGGGCTGCGATCGGCCCACTGGACACCAGGCTGCATCGCAGCCTGCCGGTGTCGCCGCTCGGGTCACCGGCGGGTGGCGACGCCACCGCCCAGCTGTCCAGCGCAGGGCTGTGCAGCTGCCGAGCTGGCACCGACCTCCTGACACCCTCTCGATGCACTGCAGACCGAGACCGGGCTGCGATCGGACCACTGGACACCAGGCTGCATCGCAGCCTGCCGGCTTTGCCGCCCGGGTCACCAGCGGGCGGTGACGCCACCGCCCAGCTGTCCAGCGCAGGGCTGCCCAGCTGCCGAGCTGCCACCGGCCTCCTGACACCGTTTCTGAGCGCTGCAGGACGAGACCGGGCTGCGATCGGCCCACTGGACACCAGGGCAAGTCGCAGCCTGCCGGTGTCGCCGCTCGGGTCACCGGCGGGCGGTGACGCCACCGCCCAGCTGTCCAGCGCTCAGCTGCCCAGCTGCCGAGCTGGCATCGGCCTCCTGACACCTTTTCGATGCACTGCAGGACGAGGCCGGGCTGAGATCGGACCACTGGACACCAGGCTGCATTCGGCGCTGCCGGTGTCGCCGCCCGGGTCACCGGCGGGCGGTGACGCCACCGCCCAGCTGTCCAGCGCTGGGCTGTGCAGCTGCCGAGCTGGCACCGGCCTTTTGACACCTTTTCGATGCACTGCAGATCGAGACCGGGCTGCGATCGGCCCACTGGACACCAGGCTGCATCGCAGCCTGCCGGTGTCGCCGCTCGGGTCACCGGCGGGTGGCGACGCCACCGCCCAGCTGTCCAGCGCAGGGCTGTGCAGCTGCCGAGCTGGCACCGACCTCCTGACACCCTCTCGATGCACTGCAGACCGAGACCGGGCTGCGATCGGACCACTGGACACCAGGCTGCATCGCAGCCTGCCGGCTTTGCCGCCCGGGTCACCAGCGGGCGGTGACGCCACCGCCCAGCTGTCCAGCGCAGGGCTGCCCAGCTGCCGAGCTGCCACCGGCCTCCTGACACCGTTTCTGAGCGCTGCAGGACGAGACCGGGCTGCGATCGGCCCACTGGACACCAGGGCAAGTCGCAGCCTGCCGGTGTCGCCGCTCGGGTCACCGGCGGGCGGTGACGCCACCGCCCAGCTGTCCAGCGCTCAGCTGCCCAGCTGCCGAGCTGGCATCGGCCTCCTGACACCTTTTCGATGCACTGCAGGACGAGGCCGGGCTGAGATCGGACCACTGGACACCAGGCTGCATCGCAGCCTGCCGGCCTTGCCGCCCGGGTCACCGGCAGGTGCCAACGCCACCGCCCAGCTGTCCAGCGCAGGGCTGCCCAGCTGCCGAGCTGGCACCGGCCTCCTGACACCGTTTGCTTGCACTGCAGATCGAGACCGGGCTGCGAACGGCCCACTGGACACCAGGCTGCATCGCAGCCTGCCGGCTTTGCCGCTCGGGTCACCGGCGGGCGGCGACGCCACCGCCCAGCTGTCCAGCGCAGGGCTGCCCAGCTGCCGAGCTGGCACCGACCTCCTGACACCCTTTTGATGCACTGCAGATCGAGACCGGGCTGCGATCGGACCACTGGACACCAGGCTGCATCGCAGCCTGCCGGCTTTGCCGCCCGGGTCACCGGCGGGCGGTGACGCCACCGCCCAGCTGTCCAGCGCAGGGCTGCCCAGCTGCCGAGCTGGCACCGGCCTCCTGACACCGTTTGCTTGCACTGCAGATCGAGACCGGGCTGCGATCGGCCCACTGGACACCAGGGCAAGTCGCAGCCTGCCGGTGTCGCCGCTCGGGTCACCGGCGGGCGGTGACGCCACCGCCCAGCTGTCCAGCGCAGGGCTGCCCAGCTGCCGAGCTGGCACCGGCCTCCTGACACCTTTTCGATGCACTGCAGATCGAGACCGGGCTGCGATCGGACCACTGGACACCAGGCTGCATCGCAGCCTGCCGTTGTCGCCGCCCGGGTCACCGGCGGGCGGTAACGCCACCGCTCAGCTGTCCAATGCTCAGCTGTGCAGCTGCCGAGCTGGCACCGGCCTCCTGACACCGTTTGTGAGCGCTGCAGGACGAGACCGGGCTGCGATCGGCCCACTGGACACCAGGCTGCATCGCAGCCTGCCGGCTCTGCCGCCCGGGTCACCGGCGGGCGGTGACGCCACCGCCCAGCTGTCCAGCGCTCAGCTGTGCAGCTGCCGAGCTGGCACCGACCTCCTGACACCCTTTCGATGCACTGCAGACCGAGACCGGGCTGCGATCGGACCACTGGACACCAGGCTGCATCGCAGCCTGCCGGCCTTGCCAGTCGCGTCACCGGCGGGCGGTGACGCCACCGCCCAGCTGTCCAGCGCTCAGCTGCCCAGCTGCCGAGCTGACACCGGCCTCCTGACACCTTTTCGATGCACTGCAGATCGAGACCGGGCTGCGATCGGACCACTGGACACCAGGCTGCATCGCAGCCTGCCGGCCTTGCCGCCCGGGTCACCGGCAGGTGCCAACGCCACCGCCCAGCTGTCCAGCGCAGGGCTGCCCAGCTGCCGAGCTGGCACCGGCCTCCCGACACCGTTTGCTTGCACTGCAGATCGAGACCGGGCTGCGAACAGCCCACTGGACACCAGGCTGCATCGCAGCCTGCCGGTGTCGCCGCTCGGGTCACCGGCGGGTGGCGACGCCACCGCCCAGCTGTCCAGCGCAGGGCTGCCCAGCTGCCGAGCTGGCACCGACCTCCTGACACCCTTTCGATGCACTGCAGATCGAGACCGGGCTGCAAACGCGACACTGGACACCAGGCTGCATCGCAGCCTGCCGGCTTTGCCGCTCGGGTCACCGGCGGGCGGCGACGCCACCGCCCAGCTGTCCAGCGCAGGGCTGTGCAGCTGCCGAGCTGGCACCGACCTCCTGACACCCTTTGCTTGCACTGCAAATCGAGACCGGGCTGCGATCGGCCCACTGGACACCAGGGCAAGTCGCAGCCTGCCGGTGTCGCCGCTCGGGTCACCGGCGGGCGGTGACGCCACCGCCCAGCTGTCCAGCGCTCAGCTGTGCAGCTGCCGAGCTGGCACCGGCCTCCTGACACCGTTTGCTTGCACTGCAAATCGAGACCGGGCTGCGATCGGCCCACTGGACACCAGGCTGCATCGCAGCCTGCCGGCTTTGCCGGTCGCGTCACCGGCGGGCGGTGACGCCACCGCCCAGCTGTCCAGCGCTCAGCTGCCCAGCTGCCGAGCTGGCACCGGCCTCCTGACACCTTTTCGATGCACTGCAGATCGAGACCGGGCTGCGATCGGACCACTGGACACCAGGCTGCATCGCAGCCTGCCGTTGTCGCCGCCCGGGTCACCAGCAGGCGGTAACGCCACCGCCCAGCTGTCCAGTGCTCAGCTGTGCAGCTGCCGAGCTGGCACCGGCCTCCTGACACCGTTTCTGAGCGCTGCAGGACGAGACCGGGCTGCGATCGGCCCACTGGACACCAGGCTGCATCGCAGCCTGCCGGCTTTGCCGCCCGGGTCACCGGCGGGCGGTGACGCCACCGCCCAGCTGTCCAGCGCTGGGCTGTGCAGCTGTCGAGCTGGCACCGGCCTCCTGACACCGTTTGCTTGCACTGCAGGACGAGACCGGGCTGCGATCGGCCCACTGGACACCAGGCCGAGTCGCAGCCTGCCGGTGTCGCCGCCCGGGTCACCGGCGGGCGGCGACGCCACCGCCCAGCTGTCCAGCGCTGGGCTGTGCAGCTGTCGAGCTGGCACCGGCCTCCTGACACCGTTTGCTTGCACTGCAGATCGAGGCCGGGCTGCAAACGGCCCACTGGACACCAGGCTGCATCGCAGCCTGCCGGTGTCGCCGCTCGGGTCACCGGCGGGCGGCGACGCCACCGCCCAGCTGTCCAGCGCTCAGCTGTGCAGCTGCCGAGCTGGCACCGGCCTCCTGACACCGTTTGCATGCACTGCAGATCGAGACTGGGCTGCGATCGGACCACCGGACACCAGGCTGCAGGTCAGCCGCGCCGCTCAGTGCGCTGCTCGACAAGTTGAACCGCGGCGCCGCCCCACCTGCACAGCGCTGTCTGCCACCCCAGCACCGCTTGCAGCCTGTCTCGACGGGTCATCTGCTGCCACACGACGTTCGCACGACCCGAAACAGCTGCACTGTACACCAGGCGGCCAGAAGACGCCCAAAATATCTCCCGCTGACATTGCTGGTCAGCCAACGTCGCTCTGCATCTGCACAGGGTGGCACGCCGCTGTCGCTGCATTTCGGCCAGCTGACTTCGGGTCTTTGACACCCGAAGAACGTTGGGAAAGCTCAGCATATCTTTCCTGTACACCGGCGGCAGGCGCCGTGCCCATCGGCCCACTGATCAAAATCCCGGAACATGGCGGCGCCGCCGACGGCTGCCCAGAATGATCCTCTGCTGCAGGTCTCGGCCCGACATGCTCCGGCAACCCACTGTCCCGCATGGGAGCAGCTCAACACCCCAGCAGCCCCCCACTGTGCAGAGGTACTGGCAAGACGCACTCGCCTGCTTCCCGGCGTGCCTATGCGAGGCGCCGCGGCCGCTCCGGCCGTCCAGCCGGCACCGCCGCTGCTGCTCGTCCCACCACGGCTCCTCACCAGTCACATCCTGCATGACAAAACGGGCCAGCAGGGCTCATTGGCTGACAGTGTGCACGGTCAGAGCAACCGCTGGGAAGAAGGCGCCCAAAGCCCGCAAATCCTGTGGTGTTGCCCAGTGCCATCCACTGTGGGAATGCTGCATTCAATCATCCCTCAGTGAGTGCAAGTTTCATGACCCAAGCAAATGTTGAGCCCACAGGTCCAGCACTGTGCAGCTCGCACTCTGCATACTGAGCGTCGGTAGAGCTGCCCATCACAGCAGCATAGCTCGTCAATGCACAGAGCAGACCTCTGCCACAGCTGGGCTGGCACATGTCTCTTGTCACATGTTGGTGGTTTCGAGATTATAAGATCAGCCCGAGACCTTTCCACTGTGCACCAGACTGCAAAGGCTAAAATTCAGCCGCTCGCGTCGCCATCGGCGAGCACCAACCCCACAAACGGTTGCACAGCGCCTCCCGCTGCCGCGCTGCTGCACTCTGAGTGCTGCACCAATCCATTCCGAGCCAGCAGAGCACTGGAACACCCTACAACTCCCGCAGTGTGCAGCAGATGGTCCAGCAGCTGCTGTCGCCGCTAACAGGGCATTCAGCGGCCACGACGCTGATGAGCCGGCTGCACACTACAGAGCGGCATCGTCGCAGCGGTTGCAGTCGGCCTCAAAACAGTTTGGCCCAGCAGTGGGACACCCCGACAATCCCCACCTGCCAGCAAAATCCTCACTGGATGTTCCTGCCAGCCCTACAGGCCTGACCACAGGCTGCTCCCAGCTCGGTTTTGTGCAGCATGATGTGCCAAGCAAAGCTGCACTAGCCTCTCATACCCATAACTGTGCACGAGGGCCGGCCGCTCCGCTCATTGCACCGCTGTCAGTGGAACCGAAGCACATCACACACATGCACAGTGTCCGCGCCACTGCTGCACAGCTTGCAGCAAGCTTTTGCACATTATGTGCCGCCCAAAGGATGGTCGATCGACCTGAAAAGCCCCAGTGTGCAAGTTGCGTCAAAATCGTTCCCCGCTGATGTCCCAGCACTGCCGGCATCGCGCTGCATCTGCACAGGGCAGCGTGCCGCTGCCGCTGCACCTTCGGCCAGCTCTGATCAGCCAGCAAAACGTCCCAAACACCCGAGATGCCCATGCTGTGTTGCGGCGGCAGGTGTCGCTGGCTGTCATCGGCCCATTTCAGCCTTCAGAAGCCGACAGCGCCGCTGCGGACTGCCAAACATTGCCCACCGGCGCCGCACTGCTTCTGACAGGTCTCAGCCACTCCTTATTGCCAGCAGTGGAACACCCCCAGCCCCTCAATCTACAGAGGCACTCTGTTTATGAAAATTGCTTGCCTGCTGCGTGCGGATGCGGTCCCCTCCGGCCGTCCAGCCAGCAGCGGCGCTGCAGTGCCGCCTGCCGCCGCTTTCTGCTGGTGTGTTCCTGCAAACAGAGCGAAGGAACAGCACCGGCATCAGACCTCTTGGATGGCTTGCAGCGGGAGCCCAGCTGATGAGCTGTCCACAGCTCACTTCTCCTCATTAGACCCCAGGGCAGCGCCAGCAGCACCTCAGTGTTGTTCATGATGAAACGAACTGTGTATCCAAAGCTGATGTTGCCGCCTTTGCGCTGCGCTTGCTGCCGCTCAAGACGGTGCTGATGGTTTACCGCGATGCAACAACACACTTCAACATTCCAGCAGGACAGCTGCAAGCATGTCAACAGTTTGGTACCATAGGGTCGTTCGTGAGGTGATCTGCACCTGCCGCACTGCAACATTTTGACCGCCAGGGCTGTGCGGTAGCGCGACATGTGTCTTGCCATTACTGCCGCCGCCGATGCCGCTACTTGGCTGCCATCCAGCAGGCTGACGGCCCAGCCGCGGCGGACATTGAAATCCTGCAGTTAAAGTAACCAGGTGCTTGACCGGATGCCTGGACCTGTAAACAACAAAATGTTGCACTGTGTTGGCAGGTCAAGCTGTCACATCGCAAATCCATCGGCTGTGCGGTATCTGGACCCGCAAGCGATCCGCAACCAGAGGGGTCCAAGACCAGTGCTGCCGATGTGCCGAAGACATGGGAGGCGTGCTGGTTTAGTTCACACCTGCATCCCAGGCCTTGCTCCACCCGCCGAGCTCTGCCAGGCCGCAGTCAAGGTCGTCGGCTCAGCACGCATTCGCTGCCGCCAGCGCTCTGCTGCTGGCGCCTGCAGATCAAGGTTGATCTGCTAAATTGATCAAACACAAGCAAGTTCGTGTGTCCAGGGACAGCCAAAGTGTGAACGAACGTCATGCAACCTCATTCGACATCTTCTCACCCGGAGCCGTGGTCAGGCCTCCGCTGACATGTCGAGCGTCGGCGGCGCCGCATTGCTGGCGCTGCCGATCCGGCCCCCCAAGCCAGTCTAGCTCCGCTTCCTGCAATGGTGCAGGCCATGCTGAGCCTGTGGGCCGCATTGGGTAGTCGCCGGCTGGCCAGGCCTCGTCTTGGGGCACAGCAGCTTGCACAGAGTGACGATCAAGAGCAAGCAGCTTGCAGCGTTGCTTTGATGGCTCAGCGCCCTTTGGCACCTTCCCATCACCGGAGCCAGCAGCACGTAAGAGCGCTCGATAGTGTGAACGAAAGGTGATGAGTCAAAAGCCACACCTGCAGGTTCATGAGAGCGGTGCTTGCGTCCTCCTGGTTAATGTCCAGCGTCAAGTTGTCGACGGCTGGGTTGTGCAGCGCCGCTTCGTCCTGCGCATGCAGATCAAGAAGATGAAGACGTCAGACCCATGATGACGTGCTAGCATGCATCATGAAGTCACAACAACAGCAACATCCGCCCGGCAAAGACGTGCAGGTGATGCTGAGCATACCTGGAGCGCAAGGTCTGGCGAGGCCGGCGGCGCTGCAGCGACGGAGGACTTCATGACGTCCAACATGGACGAGCCCTGTAGTACGCCATCTGTCATTCATGCAGGTGACGCCGCCTCGCAGTGCTGTGCATGTTCTGCGTCTGCATTAAGCGCCTGCATCACGAGTTCGGTGATGCAATCACGGCCAAAAGACTACTGAAAGACACATGCAAAAGCCAAGTCCATGCACATGAGCCAGTCCCTTGGCCACATGCATGCATGGCTTCGTGCGGCGCGCACCTGATGACTGCAATTCATCATGTAGGCCTGCCATGCCGCCTGGTAATTGTTGCTGTGCTCCTGCAGATGAGCAGCCATGGCAGCACGGTGGATATGCGTTGGATGATGAAACTGGTGCGTCATCAGTCAGGTTGCCGCAGCACAGCAGGCGCAACTAGCAGCGCTGGGCAGCAGCCAAGTCACCTGCGCTGGCCAGCGCTGACAGCGAGAGCATGTGAAACTGCTTCTCACCGGCTTGGCTGGACCACACGCCCGCCTTGATCTGTCCTGCACCGTTTGGCTGCTGGACTGCGGCCATCCTGGTGTAGGGCCTGCACACCTGCCTCACTTGCAGCACCTGCTGCGAAGTAGTAACGTTGCCACAGTGCGTATCTGTCCGCTGCGAAGCGGCAACGAAGCTGCTGCAAGCGCGAAAAAGAAAGGCTTGATCGCTAGTGAGGTGATGCTGCATGACGTCAGGCTCCCGCGGAATATGACTTTGGCGGTGGCCGAGGTGCAGCACACATTGCCGCAGTATAGAATGCGCGAGGCTTTGCACACATCAGTTTTGAGTGCTATCAGTCGCATGTGTCGTCCGCCGGGCGTCTCAATCACCCGTGGCAAGCAGTCGTCAATGGGTGCTGCGCTTTCTTTTGCGATGGTGACATCGACATGCATAGCTAGGCTAGCAGCTTGATACCTTTGTTGCCTACATGTTGACCAAGTGTTCATTTGTAGGGCTGCAGTACGGGGCGCTCTACTTGGTGGATCATGGACTGAATCAGGGGCATTACACCTCAAGCACCCTACCAAACTGCGCATGCGTGTGCTGGTGGATGCCGCGCTCCTCATAATAAAACTTGGGTTCACACCACACAGGGGCTGTGATGGGGTTGTGGAGGAAATTGTCAGCATGGCAAACCTTGAAGTTCATATATCAAAGGTCGCACAGCTGTGTTGCACCATTGCATGCCGTCCTCCGAGGAGTGAGTCACACGCTGTACAACAACAATGCAGAGTCAAAGTATCACTCATCATGATGGAAACGATGAATGCTCAAGTCAAGTGACCCTCTCCACCACTCCTTCTATCATTGGCGCTGAGATTGATCAAACGTTCCACGGCGGTCTATGTAACACCGCCGTAATCTGAGCGGCAAGGGCCATCGCCATCCCACATGGTTGCCGTCAAGGCCGCGGCGATGGCCGCAGGTCCACCAGGCGGTCGGAGGTGCCGGCGGACGCCACCTCCCGCCTAGTGCCCAGCTCCTCGTTGTCCAGCACTCGCAGCGCCCACTACAAACCATCCATAACGTCAACCCATCTTCTCACCATGCAACACCCGACATTGCCGCTTCATGGCAATGTTGTCTGTGAAACCATTGCAATCACAGCCACAGTCATCAAGACAAAGCCCTCATTCGCCGACATATATGTGCAGTGACCACAATGCTGAACAAACATCCTACACCGAGACACAATACCACCTGCTATGGGCCCACCATGTCAATGAGCAGCTGGTACTTGAAGACCACGAAGTTGAGGCGCTCGTGCAGCTCTCCCTCCGCGCCCGCCTCCTGCCCGAGTGCTGCCTGCAACCGCTGGATCTCGCCGTCCTGCGGGACGTTAATTCAAGTCAGCAGCAATCGAGCCTTGATGCAACATAGGGACACACCCTCATGCATGCGCTTGCAGAGCGTGATGGTGGGATGCGTTGGCAGCAAGGTACGTTGTTGGGAAGGTTGACATCTGATTCTCGTGAGGTACTCTGCTGCAAGTTGGCGACCACTCACACCTGGTGCTCTAGGCGTTGACGCATCGCCGCCATCTCCTGCTGCTGGTAGCTGATCAGCACCTCATCTGCAGCAGATGCACACTCGTTTCTCTGGCTACCGCCACACAGCTTGCTCCAGGCTCATCCGGACGCTACACACATGAATTGCACGTGAGCCGAACCTGAATTGCGGTGGCGCGGCTTCTTGCTGCGAAACAGCGTCCAGCCGCGCTTGGCATGGTCCGCGTCGCCGTATGCTTCCTGTGAAGTAAGGCAAACTGACTTGCAGCGTCCACACTGCGCTGCGAAGGTTGGATATTCGAATAATGGCAAGCAAGCCAGCGACATACATACCTGATCATACGGCGGGTAGCTATACGTGCCCAGCCGACATGGAGAACCTGGGAGAGACTGGGACATCGGTCCCATCATTGTGCCCTGAGCAGCAGCCAGCCAGCTTCACGCGATTGCAGCGACATGTATGTATCATCAGGTAGGTGCCATTGGTTTGCACAAGTCGGCGCACGCTGGCGGAGCGCCCTGCCCGCGAAATTATCGAAATAATGTTGTGAATCTTTGAGGGTGCAGTCACAACAGTACGCGCGCCGCTTGACGCGCTGCACCTCGGTCCGCGGTCAGATGGCGCCGAGAGTCCCGCTGTGCAGGCATCCCCAGGATGCAGAGGAAGTAAGGCAAGCAGATGACTTGAGAGCACATGAGCAGCGCGCGGAGCTCCCAGATCGCAGTGTGCAAGGCCTCATCCAAAGGCGGATCGCATCACGGCAGCACCTTCACGCGTCCTGTGGCCCGCTGAGCGCTGGGCGTGGCCGCCGCGGGCTGCTCGCACCTGCTGAGCAGTGGCAGACCTCACCGCTTGAGCCCTCGCCGCGTCCCTGCTGGGCTGCCCGCGCGGCACTATGCTCAGGCTAGCAGCCCGGCGGGTGGCCTCCCAGGTGGGTGCAGCCGATCCAGCGGACTCAACAGAAGTTGCTACAGGTCGGAGTCTCATCAGGTCATGCCACCAGTCCTGCAGCAGCATCCGGGCGGCCGTGCTGTGGGCTGCTGTTGCACGTGCTCATCAAATGCAGGCATGGACGGTCAAGCAGTCCCCTTCTGATCACCAGCCGAGCTCGAGCGATGTGCCAGCACTCGATGTGCGGCATCGCCGCAGCGCGCGGCATCTGCGCAGTGTCAACTGACGACAAGCTGCTGAAGTGGATCAGCCGCGTTTTTGTAGGTGCAGCAGGCCGCGGCGCTGGCGACGGCGCCGGCGCGGGGCTTTGCTGCACAGGCGCCTGCAACAAAAGGTTCGGCGGCGCGAGTTTGCCTGTCATACGTCATGCGGTGCTGGGACGCACATGATGGGTCATGCTTGATCAATGTCATACACAGCCTGGTGCGGCAGGTCGACTGTATACCAGCTGAACGATTGCTGCCTGCTTCGCTGCCATCAACAGTCCAGCAAAGCACGTATACATTCTCTGCTCTCCTGAAGGCGCCGACCTGGACTGGGGGGAGCTGGAGGCGTCGGTCGCGTCCACTGACGGAGGCAAGCGCGAGCTGCAGCTCTTACGCAGCACCTTCCTGGACGTCCAGCAGAAGCTGGATGACATGACGAAGGTGCACATACAGTTGCCAATGCTCACAGACAAACCATAGGGAGCCGCAGCTGCAGCACAACACCTGTGTTGGATGTCTGTCAGCGACGGGGATGACAACCACCTGCTGCACACGATGCTGCCTCATGCTGCTGTATCTTGCAGTGACATTTGTGGAGCTGCAGAGCGCCTGCTTGATCACCCAGCAGAATCGGCAGCGCAAAAGGGGCTGCAGTCACGAAGTCTGCAGGACAAGTGCACGAGTGCAGAAGCGTCCAGGCAGATGGCGGCAGCAGTACTCTGAGTGTGGATGGCCCAGAGTCTGGCGGTGCTGCATTGCCCGCACACTCAGCAGTTGACGCCCTGAAGGCTTGACTGCAGGAGCCAGAGCCGATCAATTGGGCGGCATGGAAGAAGGAGGGCGTGGACGCAGCGCTGGTTGACGCCTTCCAGAAGGCCTACGATAGTGCGCCTCCATGGGCCTGCTTGTGCCGGCTACAGCACTTGCGATTCACCTGTGACGCTGCACATGAGAAGCGCAATGCTGCCGTCACCTTTCAAAAGAGTCGGATAGAGTGACGGCTGCCCTGCAGGCATGCCGCTGCCAAAGTACGAGGACGACTCGCTGGACGAGGTGCAAAAGTCCTTTGATGACTTGGTCGCACAGGTGAGGCCCATGCCTCCAATTCTGAGCCCTTGCTCTCTCCGACAAGCTCCTGGAGTATGTGAACAGTGCGCTGCCACGCTTATACTGCTGACCAGCCGGCGGGCCTGCGGCACAGTTGGGCAACATCACTGCATTATGTACGCTTTCTCACAGGTCCAAACGTTGTTCTGTGGATGCGCTCTTGCAGGCGGGCGACCTGGCAGCGCACTCCGAGTCGCGCATGAAAGAGATCCAGCAGGAGATCGACGCCATCGACAAGGAGCTGGTGAGCCTGCTGTTGGCTCACTAAGAAGCTGCTGTTCCCGTTTTGGTACGAGGGTACTGATTGGCAATCAACTCTCAAGCAGAGACTGAGCAGGTATAGCTGCCATCGATGATGGGCTGGTGCGGGTCGCCTTTGTTTAATGTCTGCTGCGTCTGCAGTCGCTGAATATCTGGGCAGAGAAACTTGTACAGCTTCGCTCAATTGCCACTTAGATAGCGGTGACGGTGCAAGTGCGCATCTGCGAAGCGTCCACTGGGGTCCATGCTGCCAAAATTCGCATGCTGTGTTCAGCCCTGATGCCTCTGGCACCAGTGGGCGCTCGTCCGAACTGCTGCTAGTCTTGCTGTAACACAGCCGTGGAAAGGATTTCCAACCAGTTGATGAAGCGCTGGCTGCTTGCATCAGCTGTATGTTCTCAGCTATACGTGTCATTCATGTCGTCACATCTGCTCGTGTCGCAGGCGCGGGTGAAGACGCTGACGGTCGACGAGGTGCTGGCCGGCGAGCCGGAGCTGGGCAAGCGGCTGCATGCGGAGATCAGCGAGGGCAAGTTCATCCCGTGAGCAGCAAACTGCGGGATGAGCCAGCGGCCAGAGGCATTTAGGCGCTGGCATGCACAAAGTGGACCGGATGCCAGCCTGATGATGGCTCTGCATTTGGCGGCTGCAGTACCCAGATGGGTCGTGCGGCTCACAGGGAATCAGAGGCTGGCCCTGCTTGCAGCTACGAACTGGCGGGGGAGCTGCATTATGCGGCATGCGTCCACCGTGTGTAATGAGCTCAGCTGACATGCTCCTCGAGACTTGTGCCCTGCACATCGACAGCCTCTTGGACAGCACTTGTAAGGCGTATCAGGACTGCAACGTCGCAAGATCGATTATAGCGAATGTCCTGGAAATGTCCACCTGGTTGGCTGGCAAATTCCACCAGGGTTTACCGAGGACCACCAACTTCCTGCCCCGGCTACTTGCCAGGTGCCTCCGCCGCGCCGCATGGCAGATCACGCTTGCGGTTCGGTGCAGTGATTGGAAGAGAGTGTGTTGTGCGCGGTGGCAGAGGCTTTGCTCGCGATCTGGCTGGCTATCGATCCGCTTTTGCAGCATTTGTCACACGTCCAGTGTCGCTGTCGCCGAGGCATTGCTGAGCTGCGAGACAGGTGGTTGCTGCAGACATTCATGAGCATGTCAAGTGCGGAATGTTGCAATGAACATGGAACGGCCATGCAAGCCCGATCTTAGGCTGTTGGGCATCCCCGAACATGCATAGTGTGCAGTTGGGAGAAATCCGACAACACCCATGCGCCTCAAGCAATGTTGAGGCTTGTATGCATACTGCTACATTCAAAAGATGCATATATGGCACCGTATTCGTATGTTGGCTGACATGCGCATCTCTAAAAAGCGGCGCCAACTGTCTGCAGGTCCAGGGGCCGCGCCGGCTGCCCCCGCATCGTGTGACAGCTGATTCCTATCCCGGCCGCTGGATCCTGCAACAGCGCAGCGCCTGACGCAGACTCGCCTGGGTGGCGACATCAGAAGCCGCATTGGCGTGGCATGCTGCCACAGCGGCGGCGGCCGCCGCCGCCGGGCGATCCTGAGCGCACGTCCCTGGAGGAGGTGCTGGTGGACGACGGCAGCCAGCTGCCGGAGCCACGGAGCAGGCCAGAGGTGAGCTGGATGGAGTTTTGCATGAGATTGTGGCAGATGCTTCTGCGCCTGGTCCATCATGCACTCCATTAACCAGCCTACATCCACACATGTGTCATCTGGCTTGGAGCTCGAGAAAACCGTCATCCTGCAGGGCCCCGAAGCAACGGATGCGGACAGCTCGCGCGGCCCCTCACAGCGCAGCAGCACCGATGGGCTGCTGCTGCGCCAAACCCAGGACAGGTGCAGCTCTAGCATGCCTCATGTACAACGATGTCCTGGTGTGAAGCAATTTCCATCGTGGCAGCTGCAGCAGCAACAGAGGCCGCTGCTGCATCGATACCTGGACAGGCTCTGCAGCATTGTGGTCAGCTTTGGGCATGCACTGCGGCTGTGAGTTCCATTGGCGGACACCTGCAGACGTCAGCGCTGCAGCCTCCTGGCCGTCATTGCATGCACTGGTGGTAGTGCAGCGCTGGAGGACAGGCTCTGGCTTGCTTTGATATGCGGCAGCTCCATGCCTTGCACCTGATAGTTTCTGGGCGAAATGATCCCATGGAGGAGGCCCTGCGACACATCGGAGAGCGGCAGCTAGACACCTGGCAGGCACTCTTAGTGCTATGGGTTGGCAGCATGTACAACACCTCACACCTGCCTCCTACTTTGCTGCGTGGTGGATGCCGCTGCCTAGGCCCTGTGGCACACCAGGCAGTCAGACAGGCAGGCATCTCAGGCTCAGGATAATGGAAGTCATTGTGTTGTTCAATTTCCTTCTGCTGTCCGCAGTGCATCGGATGCCTGGCAGTCACCTGCCACAGCGCCCAAGGCGGCCGCAATAAAGGGCAGCAGAAGCTTCCTGTGGCGCGGCAGCAGAGGCAGCAAAGACCAGGATGCCCAGCCGCGTGTGCAGGTGGTTTTCTGTTCCAAGTGTGTCTCCTGTTGGAGCCAGTGCACTGACAGCAGCTGTCACTGCGGAAACTGCCATGTTCATGTTTGATGGGTTCTCATGATGCTTGACAAGGAATAGTACAGCACCTGCCTCTATTGCTGATGTGCAAACACTGCTGCAATGAGTGTGCACCCTGCATGACGCGGATAAGCAAACGGCTGCTAGTGCCAAACATCTTGAAGCTCATGCCAGGGTCACAGAAGCCATGCTGGAAGCATCCGTCGGTCAGAAACTGGATTGTGTCTCTGCAGGCCAGCGGCCCCAGCACAGACCGGCGGCCGCCGATGCCGACCATCCCGTCCTCCGAGGCGCTGCTGGCCCTCGAGCGTGGAGACAGCGACGACAGGTGCCCTGGACTGCATCTGATGTTGGGGAGCAGCGGGTCGTCATGATTCAATGCCTCCATGGCAGATCCGATGATGTCGACCTGTGAGGTCCTGTTCTCGAAGGAGAAGATCTCACCTGCGGAGTACATGTCGTCTAGAGGTCCAGAGGGAGCAAGTGCGATGACCAGCCGACAGGGGTGTTGTAGTCCTACTGTTGGGTAACGCATGAACAGGTTTGGCTTTGCAGCTGAAGGCACACCTCACATGTGCCTGCAGCGTGACGCTGAGCCCAGAGAAGCGCGTCCACCTGGGCTCGCGCCTTGTCAGCGCGCTGCGTCGCAGCGGCAGCCGGGGCGACAGACCCGCGCTGGCCGAGCAGCTGGAGGAGGGCAGCTACGGTGAGACATGCTGTCATTTTACCAAAGTCATGCCTCTGCAGGTTTGTTCGTCCTGTTTTCTGCAAGCAGCTGTGAAGCAGCTGTGAAAGACGCTGCTGCGGCAGCCGGGGCCACAGGCAACCTCTGGCCGAGCAGCTGAGGAGGGCGCCTGCGGTGAGAGACATGCTTTGTCAGTTCTTAGAATGGCGACACTGCAGAAGCTTCGGGTCTCGCCCTCGCACTGGCAGCAGATTTGCCGCAGTGGCAGCAAGAGCAACCGTTCTGCGCTTGCAAAGTTGCTTGACAGAGTCAGAGTATGGTGATCCAGTGTGCAACAATAAAGAACACCCGCCGTCATGCTTAGACAGTTTCAGCCACCTGACTCTGTTGCCAGGCAATGCAGACAGCAGCTGTCCGGGTTGCTCATTGACAGTGAAGGCCTTGGCTGAGGACCTGCAGCTCAGCTCGTGAATTGATGGCATGCTCCAGGGGATCATTCGGTGTCCTCGCGCATCACACACGGTGATGGCGACAGCGACCCGCCCACGCCGCGCGGCTGGCCGCGGTCTTCACGCGCGCTGGAGACGGGGCCCGTGCCGGCGCTGGCCGCTCCCGCGGTGCTGGCGGCAGCTGGCGCTGGCGGCGATGGCAGCGGGCGCAGCATGGGCCGCCCCAGCCTTGGCAGGCCATCCATCACCGGCGACCGCCACCACGAGGTGAGTTTCCAGGCCCACCTCCAGTCTCGTTGAAGTCGTCGTTGTCTGAATGTCCCACAGAGGAATGGCAATTGTAGCCGGCTGCGCAACTGTTCCAGCCTCAGGTAATGACCACTGTGACATGCAAACATGCCATCTCATGCACAGTCCACTGACACTTGCTCATCGAGCAGTGTGCATGACACCTCTGTCCTCTTGCCTGCATTTTCATATGCTGCCATCATCAGAAAATCACCTGTCTGAGAGCAGCAGCAGTTGATGCATAGGTCTGACGCACATCCTGCAGGTGGCTGGCGACCTGCACACGGGCCGGGCATCCGCCGACTCAGCGCGGCCGTCGGCCTTTGAGGCAACAGCTGACGAGGCGCCTGACGATGTCCGGGACTCGCAGTCAGACGGCACGCTGCTGGAGTCTGAGCTGGACGTAAGGGGGCATTTTTTTTTTTCACACTTCACCTCTCAGTTTTGCACTTCCAGCAGATGCATCTAGATGCGCCTTGGCAGTGATGGCAGACGGCCTGGGCACAAGATGTTGGACTCAGCAGCCAGCTGACACGCTTCCGGAGGCTGATTCCACGAGAGCCTCATTACATATATGCTTGCCTTCTGAGATTGGTGCATGCACGCTTGGCACATGCAGCGCCAGATCATGAGTCACATTCAGGCCGGCAAAGTGGCATAGATGCAGTGAATGAAGCTTCTGCTGCCTGAAGTGCGGAATGGGTGAGGCGGCATGGCCGAGCTATGATGAGCGAGTCAGTGCGTACTACGTCTTGGCTATGTCAGTTGTGGCACAGCAGCACGGCCAGACTTTGAGTTGTGTTTGGCACATGGTTTGCAGCTGTCCGATGACGAGATCGAGGAGCTGCAGCCCGAGGCGCCCAAGTCGTGGTGGAAGCGCTGGCGGTGGCACCTGCTCTCCATCACCGTCTCCATCCTGGTCTTCTGCGGCGGCCTCGTCCTGCGTGTGCTTGTGCCCCAGCAGGTGAGGTGGTTCACCACCCGAGTGTGTCGGTACCTAGCAGTTGCGCTGAGGCCGCCAAGGCCGTACATCATGTCGAGACCAGAGAACACGTGCAGGCTGTTGATGACGTGTCTACCCAGACCCTGTGTCTCCGCGGCAGCCCAATCTTGCATGTGCTCGAGCAGACATACGATGTTCCTTCATGGTGTATCCTTTTCCTTCTGTGTTCGACAAGACCTGCTGGTTTGTGCCGAGCCAGCACCCTCTGTGAAGGTGTTGCAAGCACTGTCGAAACCAGCACAAGTTGGCAGCAGCTTGCAGTGAACAGCCTCACATCCCATTTTGATGGCGACAATCATACAGCCTGGCACTGGGTTTTTCACCTCAATGCCCATGAGCTAGACTGTCATGGCTGCCTTAGGTAGCATCAACATGCTCCCAGCATCTGTAGTGATGACGCTGGGCCGTCCCTGGTGCAGAAGTACCAGCGTGATGGCATCATCTCATCTGTTCCTTGATTGCCGCACAGTACGCCAGCGGCAACATCGTGGTGTGGCGCTGGGTCATCCTGGTGGGGCTGCTGGTGCCGACGTACTGGGTTGGCGAGGGCATCGCGCAGCTCATCGAAGCCATCATCGAGTGGAACTTCTTCGAGAACCGCCGCGTGCTGTACTACTTCATCGGCACAACGGTGGGTGGCTCTACAGATCCAGGCTACTTGCAGTAAAAATCGGAGTACCACTGGCGGCTCGATGGGAGCCTCACCTTCCTAAGCCAGATGATGTCCCGTCTTCCACATCTGGTATGTGCCCCGCCATGCTGTTGCCTTATCATTCGACTCAAATTGTCACTTTGGGGTGTGTCAACTTCTGGCTGCAGGCTTGCTTTTGCATACACGCTGCACCAGAGCTTGTTTGTCGCCCATCAATGAATAGCGCCGGTGCTGTGCAACTGTTGAGGCGCTTGTGCACCTGCCCCCTGCAGCAGCTGCTGGCGTGTCCAAGGCGAGCGAGATCTCTGCTGGGGGCTGTGCCCCTGTGTGTTACAGAAGTGTGGCAACTCTTGGCAGTTTGAATCCCTGTGTTTTCTGTGCAGTGATGCAGCTGCTGGCGTGCAAGATCAAGGCGGGTATCCTGCATGTGCTGCGGCTCGACCTCCACTCAAGATCTTTCAAGATCTTTCACTAACTGGCAATGTGACATTGACTCAGTCCTGCCTCCCTGCAGCGGCCGCTGGCGCGCATGTTCAAGGCGGGCTTCCTGCCGGTGCTGTGGCTGTGCATCTTCCGTGACCAGAGCAATGCCAGCTACACCTGGATGGAGGTGTACAAGTGGACGCTTCGGGTGAGCTTCAGTCTCACCCTCGTGACAGAAGTTTGGAGCTTGCCTGCAGCTTACTATGCATCTCCGACAAGTGCCATCTGCTGTGAGCAGAGTCTTGCCCTGTTCATGTGGATGGAATAGAAAGAGTGGATGATGCGGGAAAAGATGCGGTCCTGATGGCCCGACTTTGACGCGAGCAGTTGCCAATGCCGTCACGGAGCTTTGATGTCAAACACTTCTCCGTTTTACCGAACGCGTGCCGTCTCAATTCTGCAGGTGCTGCTGTGCATCTTCCTGTTCACGGTCGCGCTATTCGTCACGACGGTGATCGCCAAGCTGCTGGCGTCTTACTTCCACAAGCAGGCATTCTTCGACAAAATGCAGGAGACGCTCAAGCAGGTGTGTGTCTGCTGTTTTTATGACCATAAAGTTGAGCATGTTCATCGTCTTCGGTGGACACAGTAGCAGACGATGACTGCATCACCATGTTCCCAGTGTTTCCTGCAACGGCAGTGCATGTATGAGACTTCTCAACGAAACAGCTCTGACATTGCTGGCCAATGGCGAGGACTTCCACACCCTACACCTTCCCTTGGCAGATGCCTGCCACATGTGCATGGTTCTGTGTGCAACAGGAGTATTTCCTGTGGGCGCTGTCCCGGCCGCGCGACTCGCTGAAGCTGGCTGACGGCGAGGGGCCGGAGGACGAGGAGACAGAGGATGCCGATGGCAATCCGTCCTCCGCCAAAGCCGCCGCCGCAGGACGCACCAGCAGGTGCTGCACTGCACTTGAAGCCTGTCACGTGCCGACTGTCGAGGCAATGCTGAGCCGGGCATTGGCCCCAGTAGCATCGTCTGGTTCATTTCTGATTGTCTCATTGTGAAGTCAGCAAGCAGATCGTCGTACTGTTTCCCGACCCACAGGACATCCAGCAAGTCCAGCATGGTACCGCCGCCGGCTTTCCCGGCATCCAAAACAGCCAGCGACCTCCTGCCGCTGCAGCCTCGCATCTCCGTCAAGTGAGTTTGTTGGGGAACCGGATTTAGGACAGCAGTACAGCTTCAGCCAAAATTGCCGTTATATCGTGGTAACGCCGCCGCCATAGCAGGAGCACCAACAACGACCAGTGGTTGATACTCAAGTGCTTCATTGCCACTGAACAACATTCTCCATTCCTGTGCACAGTGCCTCCTCTGCTGAACGCAGGGCGGCCAGCAACAATGTCCCCTTGTCGGCCGTCAATGGCAATGACCCGCTGGCTGCCACAATCGGTGCTCCTCGGTCCACGCCGGCGTCCCCCCACACGTCTGCAGTCGCCTCGCCGCGGACAGCGGCTGCCTCAGCGGCAGGGCCAGGCTCAGCGCCGTCTGGCGGTAAGCAACTCAATGCTGCAAACTTGTGGCGGCTCCCATCGTGTGTCCCGATGCAGCGCACTGGCTTGGTGCAGAAAAGAGTAAGGTATCGTCATACATGTTCTCCACTCGATTGCAGTGTTGATACGTGTTCTGCAGGTCACACGCCCAGGGCGGGGGCTGTCAACTCTGTGAGCGTGGTACGGCAGAGTGAGATTCACGGACGAGGGCCCACATCAGTAGTCAGCAGCATTGACAAGGAGCACGGCTCAGGTGAAGGCAATCGCATATTGCTGGCAGACGAGGTCCATAGCTGTGCTGTTCTGTTGGTGTAGCATGTTGTTGGGACCGTGATCCCAGGCTCAAATCGCCATGCATCACATCGCAGATGCTGATGTAATGCATCAATAGTCTTTGCTCATCTCATGAGCCACATGCGACAGTGACCTGGCAGGCTGACCCCCCTTCAGAAGGCCAGCATCGCTGCCAGGTCACACTGCAAGCAACAGGGCTTGACACGATGTCTGCTGCTGTGGAGTGTGGGATCATGCGCCGTGCAGGCACCGGCAAGCTGGGGGACTACCTGCCCAGGGCGGGCGTCGCGGCCAAGGCATACCGCAAGCGGCGGGAGAAGGTGTTGGCGGCGCTGCAGCGCGGCTCTGCCGGCACCAAGAAGGGCAGCTCGCAGGTGCGCAATCTGCAGCATGCATGCTGAAATGGTATCAGACTTTGGTCTAGCTGCCACCAGCAATGTGTGCTGCTTAGCCTGACAGCAACACAGGCGCTGTCATGGTGAGCCACTTGACAGTGCAAGCATGGGTATTATAGCAGGAGCCTCATCACAAGCTGGCTCTGGCGCCTGGTAAACTCGGATTGGGCCAGTCTGTGCTAGCATGCATCTGTCGCATCATCAGTCTTTACTGAGCTTCAATACTGGATGAGAAGCACATGCCGGAGGATGACATCTTGCGCAGAGCCTGCGTACAATGCATCAGCAGCCAGCAGATGTCTGCTCTGGTGACTTGTGCGCGGAGTCATTATTAATTATTTGCAGCACAGGGCGAGGAGCACATGCTGGAGGAGGAGATCCTGCGCAAGCCGGACCTGGCGCAAGACAAGCTGCTCGCCCGCATGCGCAAGGTGAGTGGAGACGCATACACAAGGTACCGCCACATGTGCGCCTATACAGGATTCAGAGCGTCCAGGTCTCTTGCATTGGCAGTGCGCCTTAATGAGATGCACATTATGACGTGATGATGGAATGTGGCAGGCAGCACGATGATCATGACGCAGCTTGTACTGCGCAGCTTGGGCGAGGCAGCCTGCAAGGCACATGAAGTCTTTGTGCCCACTCGTTTGACCTGTTCAACAAATGCTGTGCATCCAAACCCGCAGGTGGAGCGTGGCATTCGATACAAGGAGTACGGCGCGACCTTTGACGCGCAGCTCGGAGAGGCAAAGCGGCAGAAGGCGGAAACTTCGGACAAGGAGGCCAAGCGCCTGGCGTTCTACATCTTCTGGAATGTCAAGCGTGACTTCGATAGGTGACTGCTAGGGAGCTTCTGCTTCCCACAACTCATCACACGATATTCAGCATACAGCGTGACGGTCAGATGAGACCAAGTGTCCGTTGTTATGCATCTTCTGGGAAGCAAAAGGCTTGCAACCTGATCACATGACCGCATGCCTGCAGAAATTACCTGGTTCCTGGGGATTTCCACGGCTTCCTGCCCCCGGACAAAGCGAAGGATGCGTTCCATTATATCGACGACAACGACTCCGGGCGCATAGCGCAGTCAGAGCTCCTGAATGCCGTCGTCCAGATCTTCAGGTACTGGTCATTGCCACTTCTTCTGATTCATCATTCAAGATTCTGGCCACACACACCCCATTCGACACGCACACATGCCTGTCTATGGCCGTGTCTGACATCATCATGAGGTAGAGCATGCAGCTGTGTTTCTCCAGAAAAGAGCAGTGTCATCTGAGCAGGTCTGCTTCGCACTTTCGGCATCGAGTTTCCCAGATGACAGATCAGTCCGGGTCCTGCATTCCACAGGGACCGGCGGAACCTGGCAGTGGCTCTTAAAGACACACGCTCAGTCATTGGCACGCTGCAGACCATCGTGGGCATCGTCATCCACCTGTTCATGTTCTTCATGTATATGCTGGTGCTGCGGGTGAGTCGTTTCCTGTGCAACACGACGTTCATTTCCTGTCATGATGCCCTGTCCACCCCCGTGGCGTGACACTGACGAAGCCTCTGCTTTCACATGCGTGTCTCACGACAACACCACATCCCTGCCCTACCTCCTGTAGCAATTGCCTGGCCCTGAACTGCTGGTTGCTGTGCCTGTGCAGTTTTCGCTGGACAACATGTGGATCACCATCAGTAGCGGCATCCTCGGTGAATCCTGAATGCTTGTTGTTCCCCTCAATCTGCTGGCGCACTCCCATCCTGGCATGCCAGATGCTGTGCAAGCAGGGCCGATCTCTGTCTGTGAAATTTAATTTGGCTGAGTGCATAGGTGTGTCCACCTGCAGGCTTCTCATTCATCTTCGGCAACTCCATCCGCACGGTCTTCGAGTCCTGCCTTCTGCTGTTTGTGATACACCCCTTTGACGTGGGCGACACCATCTGGATTGACGGCAGCTTCTGCACGGTAGAGGAAGCATCGCTGAACAAGGTGAGGCTAGTGTAAATCTGGGTGTTGCTGAGGTGCTGCTCGTTGCGGGCCAGCTCGTGGGCTGCAAAGTGTCATGAGTGACTCCATTTAAGACTTGGTGTCACAGCAATGCTGCATGGTCAGACGTCTGGTGCTTGCAGCATGCTCCTGGTGCCGCTGAAACACCGTGACAGATAGTTATGTCGCAGATTTGCTGCCCCAGCAGAGTCACGACCGCTCTGCAGCTTGTCCCATGCCATCTGAGACAGCCTCTGGGTCTGTGCTCGCAGGTGGTGCTGAAGCGGTGGGACGGTGCTCGCATCTGGTACCCCAACGAGATGATTAACGCTGCCGCCGTCACCAATGTCACCCGCACTGACACCCGCGTGCAGTCTTTCCGGGTGAGGTCGCTGCTGAGGAAATGCATTTGAGCACAGCAACTGGCTATCGCCACTGTGGCTGCTGGGCACTGCTGTCATGGAAGATGTAATAAATGCAGTTGTTGCCGAACTGCAATGGCGGCATTCAGGCCGGCAAAGCCCGGAAGCAGACTCATTCCTGCACGTTCGGGGCAGCTGGAATGTCCCATTTGACGAGCTCTGAGGAGCCTCGTTGTGGAATGCACTGCAGGTGCTGGTCGACACGGACACTCCAGCCAGCGTGTGCACCGCCCTCAAGGAGGTGCTGGACCCCTGGTTCGAGGCGCGGCCGACCGAACTGAAGCCGGACCCAACGGTGCTGTTCTACGGGCCGTCGACGGACCCCATGAAGATTGCGATCGCCGTGTACTTCTCCTTCGCCTTCAATGGTGACTTTCGGCTCTTGCTCCACGATTGGAATGGTTGAGTGACAAGCACAAGGTGGATGCCGTGCTTTGAATTTTAATGGGCATGAGAGCCCAGAGAGAAAATGAGCCTGACCGTATTCATTCGTGCTGCTCGCAGCCTTTGAAGCTGGCGACCGGGCAGGACCCACACGCCACGAGCTGTACATGCTGGTAAGCCCGCGAATGATGCATTTTACTCTGCACTGAACGTGGTTTCGACTGTTCTGGCACACGGCTGCTGATGCTGCAATGCTTGGAACAGCACCCTTGCACGTGTTCTGCTGGATTGGCTCCGCGCTGCTGCAGCCGATCAAAGTTGCTACTTCTGTCATGCGCCACAACCCATACCACTGCAGATTGCTGACACGCTGAACGAGTTGGGGGCGAAGTACACGCTGCCCAGCTTTGGCCGTCCGCAGCCGATGGAGACCGCGACCACTGAGCGCCGCAGCATGCTGCAGAAGCTGCCAGCGGTGAGGGCCTGAGCGGCAAGTGCATTGCCAGGGGCACAAGATGAGTTATATAATGGCCAGGGCGGCCCCAGCTGCCGCAGCCCGGACGCAGGGCGGCATAGCAACCTCAGAAGCTGCTGGCAGTGGGAAGTAAGGAGTAGCAGTTCTGGTGCGATGCTGGCAAGGCTCAGGCTGGCTCTAGCATGCTTGCCAGCGCGGGTAAAACAATTGGAGCATACAGGAATAACAATTTCGGGCAGCTGAAGCTGCTGTGGGCGCCGCCAGCATTGGGCATTGTAGACCACTATCAGAGGTCGCTGCAGGCGCCCTGCATCCTGTTGGGCGCGAGGAGAGCAGGTTCGTGTCTACTGTGACTATTGAGCTGGTGAGGAAGGTAGATTCTAGGGGTTTGAGTACGCAGCCTGAGACAAGTTGCAGGTCAGGGATCGGGAGCATCAGCGCAGGTAGCTGGTAGGGAGTCAGCACTGTTCGGTAGTGTGTGAGGTCCGCGAACAAACGAACTTATGCTTGAGGGATATTCTGAGCAAACCACCGGGTGATATGGTCTGCAGCAGTTTGCAGACGCAGCGACCCAAAACATTGATCATTTTTTAGCACTCAAACCTGGCGGTGTTTTGAGGTGTGCAGATATCTTCCGAGAAAGTTGTTATCCAAGACATTTAGCACACCCAAAGAATCTCAAGAGATCGGCCTCGAAAGCCGACAAGGCCTAACGACAGGGAGCACTGAAATGTGAAAGCCCTGATGACATCTCAATCATTCTTCTTTGTAAGCTCGAACATGATGTGCGGCTGCCGGTACACCGAAATCAGTGCCCTGCATCGCAGCAACTCACAATCAGTCGGCTACCGTGCACATCATGGACACCGTCACACACAAGAGGTTGTGAAGTGGTGAATCCATCAACGTCAAACTCACCAGTACAACTGCTCCTCCAGTGCCAGCTCCCCCTCGGCGCGAGCAATGTAGATGTCCTGATGGACAGAAACCCCCGCTCACAGTCACAGCCTGAACGTGGCAGCATCCGCATCGCAGGGCTGTGCAAGCATGCGCACCACAGCAGCATGGCATCGCAATGCAGCATGCAATACAAGCAAAACTGACCTGGCACAGTGCGATGAGGCGGGAGGTGTTGGGCAGGTCGTCGTATGGGATGCGCATGCGCATGTTGGAGATGGACAAGCGTAGGAACCGGCCCAGCGCGTACACGAAGGAGATGTAGCTGCACAGGAACGGGGCAATGAGCTCAGCTGACAGATGTGCAAGAGAGTCATGCAGCGGGTGACAGGTACACAAGGACTCTGGAGATCTTATCTATACCGCGTACATGGCATGAAATTGATCTCCAGTGCAGCAGCGAAAAAGACGCACAGGCCAGTGATGCCAAAGGCGGACACAGTCTGGCCGAGGAGCCCGGACTGGACGCGCTCCATGATGCCAATGATCCTGAAGGTGCAGCGGAACAACATTCGTCAGCCCATGGGAACCAGAAAGGGTATAGACGCGCACATCTGGACTGCCCATCTCAGCGGCGCCTCACAGCAGCAGGCTTCCCATCAGATAGGGGCCCTCAGGGGATGCTTGGCATGTATGTGACAACATTCAGGGATCTGGCTGCACAGATGCTACTGCAGTTGTGCTGGACTGCTGATCAGCTTGATGCATCTGTTGTTCAGACGTTTCTACCTACCTCGGGCCACGAGCGGAGTGAGGGCAGTCCAGCAGCCCTGCAGCAGTGGCGTTGGCGGGGCGACCCTGGGAATCTAGCACCCCGCAGGCCAGCTGCCACCAGGCGTCGCCGCGGCTGCCGTCATCGCTCGCACGCTGCAGGGAGGCGCCACAGCCGACCAGCTGTTGATCCCAGCCGAAGTCGTCCGCGCCTGCAGCACGATGCACCTGTGATTGAGCTGTGCATGGCAAGGAGGCTGCCTTGGAGCACCGGGATGCAGCCGCCAAACGCAAGGGCGCACAGGCTGCAGGCAACAGCAGCGACTGAAGGCCACACACGTGCTGCTTGGCGCATGCACCGAGCTCACCACGGACCAGGTTGACGACGTCGGGCTGCACCGCGCATGCGTCGCCGGCAAACCGCCAGAACAGGCCGTACAGGCCGCGGTGGCCGGCGGCCCCGGGCGCGCTGCCGTGCGGGTCGCTGGCATTGAGCGCCATCAGCTGCGCGCTGCTGCGATTGCCCTGTGAGCAGCACAGGTATCCCATTTCGACAGGCGGCGTACACTAATTATGGCGCATCTCGCCACATGAGCTGCGGCATCCAGACCTGTTTGCTTGCCAGTCCAGCAGACGTGACATAGCTGTGGCGCATTTTTCTCTGCCCTGAAAGTGGCGATGCCATCGCTCACCAGGGCGACCAGCGAGGAAGGCAATCCAAGGGCATGGAGAGGATCACCAGCAGGGCAGGCATCACCAGCAGAATGGACAAGCACAGCAGTAAGAGCGGCTTAGGCCTTAGATGCCATGAAGCAGCAGTAAAACTCACATCCAGGACGTCCAGCAGCTGCGAGCGGGAGGCGCCCGCGAGGCGCACCGCCACCGAGCCATCGCAGGCCGGGCCGCCGTGCGCGCTGGCAGGCGGCGCGGTCCGCTCCACCCGCCACCCGATTCGCAGCTCTGCCGCGTGTGATTTCAGAAGCTGCCGCAGCGCCGCCTCCGCCGGCGGCGTCACCGCCCACAGCTGATCAGCATCCTGCGGATAATACTGCTTGACGAATCCTCCAACTCCCGCATGTGGACTTCTATACACACAGCGTCCCTGCCAAACCACAGCAACGCACTGGCAGACATGCACAGGGCGACTCAGATGCAGGTTCACTTGCAGCCTGCCCCACGTCACCCATTCCAGCAGCAGAATGTCTCACCTCCGCAACGCACATCAGCCGAATCTGGTCGGCCGTGTACTGGCCCTCCAGCCCTGGCGGCAGCGTGTCGTTGTCCAGCGCGCCGCTCAGCACGCGGCGGCCGCCGCCGGACCACAGCGGGAAGGAGGCCGCGCGGCCTCGATCGTCTGCGCCGACGATGCTGGCGTTCACGGCAAATGCCTGGATGCCGGGCGTCTGGAACGTCGGGTTGCCTGCAGCGCAGCGGTGGCGGGTGACTGTTGGCCTAGGACCCAGCTTACCTGCCGGTCTAGAAGTGGGTTGTGATAGCTAGAGGTGAGGCATGCAGCAGCGCATGGTATGACACTGCAGCATGGGCAGGCTGCACCTGTTGAGAAGATGAGCAGCGGCACCCACAGCAGCACCAAGAGGCCGACGAACAGGAGCGCCCCCTGTGCACCAGATCGATTGACTTCTTGAAGTCATCACGATAAAGTGGTGTTGCGTCGGTGCCACCAAAAAGGTGATGCTTCAATGACTCTGCGTTGCAATTGCAGCTTGGCGCACAGATGAGGGCAGACAGAAACAGGAGCTTAAAGAACAGGCTGAGCCTGAGATTGCAGATAAAGCCCTACCTGCACGAGCTTTTGGTAGCGCGGCACCCGCTGGCCCAGCGACCGCTGGTCGCGGCTCTTCTGGCTGACCGTGACAAAGTACAGCGACATGCTGATGTCCTGCATGGCATTTTGGGCATCACCCGCGAGGTGTTGTGGCCTCGGCTCCTGCCTCTTGGGGGATTGGTGCTGCAGACTCAGAAGCGACATGATGTCGGATCAACAGCATTAGGAACGAGAGCTCGACAGGGCTTCCAACATACCTCAAGCTTGAGCCAGTCGTACAGCCGCAGCGTGGTGGCGGTGGCAGACCAATCCAAAATTTCTCGAAGCTCGTACACAAAGGGCACCGCTGCAAACACCTGCATGCGAGGTGCCAGAGAGCTGTCACACAGATGTCTTATAAAACCCCGAAACACAATATGTGTACTCAGCAACCCTATATGCAAGTCTGACCAATCAGGAGCGTGCGCGCACCTGGAAGCCCAGCCAGCTGACCATGCCCGTCGAGCGCGTAAACACGAACGAGTGTCTGCCCCTGCCCCCCTGGTACGACGCCGGCGGCGGATAGCCGGAGCGCAGCTGCAGCGCCGAGAACACGAAGACGAGGGATTTGAGGGCGGCAAACACGCGCAGGTGGCTGCGGGCCGCGCCCGAGTCCTCGAGCGGGCTCCAGTACAGGCTGAGGCAGTACCAGTACACCAGCGCCGCCTGCCCCGCCAGCAGGAGCGCCTGCGAAAACAGGAGTTGCGTGCACTCATTAGGGTTTAAACAGCAACAGGCTGAGGCAGCACCAGTACACCAGCGCCGCCTGCCGCCCCAGCAGCAGGGCCTGCATTGTTAGATTGCACTTGGAATTTTGAGCATTTTGGGGTTGACAGGTTGATGCAGTACCAAAGCACCAGCACTGCCTGCCCCGCCAGCAGCAGCTCTTGCATGAAGAGGATTGCTTGTGAGATGGAGCGGGATGCCAGGAGTGGGTTAGGACAGCACAAGCACACGACCTTCGAGTCCCATGCACGTACCTTCAGCCTGAAGATTTGGAATGGGCGCACAACAGGATGACCAGGTGACAGTGGGGCAAAGGGTGCTGGTTGAATGCATGCAAGAGCGGCACCTTGCCCAGGTGCTGCCCTGTGGTGTAAAACACGCGGTCCAGCACCAGGCAGAGGAACAGTGCGATGAGGCAGTACAGGTAGTCCGCCGGGATGACGCGCTGCTCTGTCAGGTCGGCGAGCGTCTTCGAGCTCTGCAGCACCATCTGCAGCAGCAAGGAGTGCAGGAGTCAGACGCCGTCCCATGTGCTACACAAACGGGTCAGGCGCCACGGCATCTTCGAAGTCTGCAGCAACGACTGCACAGGAAAGGCGGCGTTGACGAACAACCAAGTCAGAGTTGTGCCCGAAGGCATGCAACTGTATGAGCAGCATGTGAGCAAGCCGACCACAGAGAAAGTTCAATCGAACCCGACACCACAGCAACTTCCTTGACATCATGCAGAGGCATGAACAGCACCTGGTAGAACAGCGCAGCGTACAGGAAGGCCAGCAGGTCCGCGGCCACGGTCAGCATGTACCAGTCCTGCTCCATCTGCGCATGCGGCTCCGCACCCACCACCTGCAGGATTGATGGCCTCTATATTGAACAAGTTGTCACAAAGTGTTGGGGGTATTCTAATAGTCTGCATTGCTGATCTTAGTCTGCATTGCATCCGTGGCTGGCACCAGCTCAGGGGGTTCAGCTGCAGGATGCACGATGCGGGGTTGTGACACGTGCTTCCATGCGACTCTTCACCTGCAGCTCGACAGAGAGGTCTGGAGGATCGCCCGCCGCGCTGCCGTGCCTGTGCGCGCGAGCCGTCGACCGCCGCCGGAGCCGCGGGGTCACCGGCGGCGGCAGCGGCGGCTGCGGGGCAAACGGCACCTCTGCTGGGCCGTCGCCGGCCGCCGGAGACCGCCGCGGCTGCCGTGGCTGCTGCGGCTGTTGCGGCTGCTGGCCATTCTGCAGTAGCTGGCTGCTGGTGGGCAGCAGGCCGCCGGCGCCGGCGGATTGCTGCTGCCGCTGCTGATGAGGTTTCAGGGTCTGGGGCTGCGCATTGCTCCGCAGCAGCTGGCTGCTGGTGGGCAGCAGGCCGCTGGGGCCGGCAGACTGCTGCGACTCCAGGCCGCTGCCCGATGTCGCGGGCTCGATCTCTGCTGGGAAGCCGCTGCTGCGATGCTGGCTGTCAGGAGGCGGCCGCGGTGACGGCTGCTGTGGCGGGTGTTGTGGACGCTGCTGCTGCATGTCTGCAGGCTGGCTGTGCGGCGCATGTGAGGGCTGTTGGTCATTGAGCACCTCAAATGAGGCGCCTCTGCCGCCTGCAGCTATTGTAAAACGCATCAGCAGACAACCCACCACTGCCTGACAAAACATCGGTCTACACGAGCAGCTGCTTCTCAGCACATGCAGTGCATGCGTGATTTTCGTGGAGGTCAATCACGATCAAGTTGTCCCGCACCTGCATGACCGCCCTGCTGCTGGTCCTGCTGGAACCGCAGCAGAGTCTCTGCCACATGCTGCGCGGGCTGCAGCGACCTGCAGGAGCAAGCACGTAAACGATCCTGACAGGTTCAAACACAGACTTTCATTTGAATTGCCTTCGGCTTTGCGAAAGCTCTCCACAGTGCAATACATGCCAGCACCGCACACTGCACAACAGGAAACGTTGATGAGCTCTGTGTGACTATGTGCATGTGCATTGACACAAAGATACGTCAGAACATCTGAGGGGCCACCCGGCGATGCCGGAGTAGCGCCGGTGGAGCAGGGTGTGGCACGGAGCGACAGGCATGGTGAAATTGTGTATGACAGTACATCTGATTTTGTCAGCATACGAATATGCTACGAATATCCTCCCGGTCGGAGTACCTGAGGGGGCCAGCCAACACTGCCGGAGCACAGCCGCCAGTGGTGCCGGGGGTGGCCTGCAGCGCCGCGACCTCCAGCAGAGCCAAGCCTCTGTGCATTTTTGAGTTTCCAGATGTGAGGCACCTGAGGGGCCAGCCGGCGACCCCAGAGTAGCCGCCAGTGGTGGCGGGGGTGGCCCGCAGCGCCGTGACCTCCAGCAGCGCCACGGCGCCGCCGCCCGGCCGGTCCCGCACCCACGTCACGCCCGCCGCCAGGGGGCCTACTGTGCTTAGGTCGACGAAGCGGCCGCTGTGGCCGCTGGCGGCGTTGCTGGACTCCTGGTAGGGCACAAGTGCACCGGTTGGTGGGTCAGAAACAAGCCAGGAACATCGCCCAGTCTGAGGTGCGGGGCCCTGATAGGTTGGCACACCTGAAGGGCGCGCGGCATATCGATGAGCCCTGGCCCATCGTCAAGGCTGTCGCCGTCCCGCTCCGTTAACTCCATCTGCCGCCGCCTCTGGCGGGCGCGCGCCGCAGCCAGGTCGGATGCCGTGTAGTGCTCCAGCACCGCCCGCACCTGCGCCTGCAGCGCGCGCTGCCCCTCGGAACTGGCCCAACTGCCGCCTGCGTATGGCATTCAGACAGAAGAATGACTCTCAGCACAGCATGCTGTTGTGCCACATGCTGCTGACGAGCCCAACAGTGACTACGCTGTGTCTACGCACCCGTCCCACAAGCTCAGCCAGAGCAGCGGGGATGCTTGAGCAAATTCCCTTGCAATGGCCATCACCAGCCTATCACCTGTGCGTGGTGCAGCCTCCAGCAGCACAAAGTACAGTGGGCGCTCCGATGTGGTCGTCACACGGGCAAAGAACTCGAACGTCGCCAGCGCAGCAGACGCTGTGGTGTCGATGGTGCGGTGCAGCCAGTCGGCCTGCGCCTGCAGACGGCAGGACAGATGCAGTCAATATGTGGGTCTACGCCTGAGAGATCTGGTCTGACCACGAAGCCACCCAGCAGGTTTGAACACCAAGTTGCAGAGGCGGACACATACACAACTGCGAGGGGCATGGTCACCTGCGCCGACTGCAGCACGGTGGAGCCTGTGCGCCGGGGGCCACTGGCTGGGGCCTCAGCGCCTGCAGCGCTGCCGGCACCGCGGCCAGATCCCCTGGGCGGCGAGCTGGCGCCCCGCTTGTGGCCGGACTCGATGTCGTGTGTCGCCGGGCTGTCCACAGCCGCCGCCCCAGCCTGGTGAACAGTGCGACGACTCAGGCTGCCCTGCTGAAGTGGCTGAAGGGTCGATGAGACCTTGCACCCGCTTCCAAACCGGAGACAGAAGAGACAAACATTGCAGACATGAGATCATCCAGCTGCTCACCTCCAGGTAGGCAAGGGAGTAGGTGTGCATCAGCGTGCCCAGGTACAGGACGAACAGCGGCAGGCAACTCACCGCCGTCTGGTGGAGGCCCACCTGCGGAGGTGGAAGAGGACGTGGACAGGATGTGACATCTGACAGCAGGGAGTGCAGTGCGCAGAACAGTCTGTCGTGGGCACAGTCCCCTTTGACATGGTCATCACTGAAACACCTGGTGAGCTTGATCTGCCTCAGTTGGTTAGAAGTGGCACAGACCTCCTCGATCTGGGTGCGCAGCAGTGGCGTGACCCAACTGCAGTTCAGGCGGGTCGGGATGAGCCAGATGTACTGCCCGATCAGCACCGCCTCCGTGTACATGAGCACAGCCTGCATATTGCACACGGCACAGGTTACAGTCGTTCTCAGGTGACATCGCATGAATGTCCATGCGAGCTCCATGCTCTCATATATGTCAAGGCCGTCAACTACAGTATAAGTCCAGCTGCAGATCATCTGGCCTTCACTCCAAGTACGTGAAAGCTCACCAGCCAATATTGGCGCTTGGGCTTCTGCGACAGCAGCGCGTAGCCCAGCAGGCTGAGCGGGTACACCAGCGTCAGCAGGCTGAAGTCCGCCACGAAGACGGCGAAGAACAGCAGGTATACCACGAATGCCTGGCGGTCATCGCCCCGCAGCGCGCTTCCCAGCTGCGACAGCCAGGAGCGCGGCTGCGGCTGCGGCGGCTGCTGCGAGCCCCGTTGCTGCGGGCTGACGAGGGACGCCGCTGCGTCCGCCACCTGCTCGACACCTGCAGGGGGGGTGCAGCGCCTGAGTTGAGGGCTTGACCGTCCAGGCAATGCTGTGGACTTGCCGATAAGTGGTGCTGTCAATTGGTAGCAAGCTTGCATGCTGGATGCAGACATGCCGCCTCCTCATGCTCACCCTTGTCCAGGGCAGTGGAGGAGGGGAAGGTGCCGTGCAGCTGCGCCTCACGGGCCACAGGGCTGTCCTCAGCCTCGCCAGTGCCGCTCAGCTCCACTGGCAGGTCATCCTCCACTTCTGTGGTTTACGAGCAGGTAGCAAAATGGGGTTGGGGACACTTCAATACACTCACATGTCGCAGCATCCAATGTGGCACTGAGGCACTGCCGGCTGCGCAACATTGCATTGAGGGCCAACCTGGCGCGAAGTCTAGGAGCATGGGGTCAACATTGTAGACACCGCCTTTCCGCCTGGAGACGCCGGCCTGCAAGGGGGTTGATGCAGCCGGGTCAAGCGCTTAGCCACACTCAGCTGCCAGCTGTGCGCGCAGTACAGAAGGTGCCCATCTGAAGCAATTGTGCCACAGGGCCACCTTCAGCCGGCGGACACGCTGTGCCCGCATGCGCCGCAGCCGCGAGGCTGCCAGGGCTGCCTGCTCCTGTGCCCGGCGGCGCTCCACCGTGTGCTCGGCTGCCGCTGCTGCGTCCGCCGCGGCCTCTGCTGAGACCACCTCCATTGCCCTGCAAGCGACGCGGCAGACTGGTAGGCTGGCGATGCCACATCATGAAGCACGGCCGCCGACGCAACCTCCGCACTTGGAGGCCCTCTATCCTGCGCTCCGCCGCCGCTGCAGCATCCGCCGCTGCCTCTGCTGGTACAGCCTCTCTCGCCCTGCAACAGGCGCGGCATGCAGAAAGCTTGCCAGCAACTGACCGTGAAGCCTGTGCACTTCCCGTGGAAGCTCCCAGCCTCTGCATGCACAGTCGGGTCAATCCAAGCTGCAAACAGGAAGCACTGAGACACACTTGCGGTAGGAGGCGGAGGCGAAGACGCGCGTCTGCACCCGGGCGATGGCCCACAGCAGCATGTCTGCGACGGCGCCGCGAGCCGACAGTCCTGCCAGGTGCCCACCAAAGCCCACCATCTTGTACAGCCCCGCCAGGTGCGGCAGGTTGCACAGGTCCGACTGCGGAGCAAAGAGCCGGGATGGTATCCGAAGGGTGGGGTTTCAGGTTGTCGCTGCTGGGCATGCAGCCATCATGGGAGACGTGCAACCGCAGAGTGACTTGCTGAAAATTTGTATAGGCTGCGTGACAGGAGTGGTCATCTGAGTGTCCAGGAGGCCCTCCTGCTGACCTTGTCGTCTGGGCCGAAGTAGCGGCCGAACAGGCGCTCGAAGGGCGCCTGGTACGCCAGCGTGGCGAACATGACCAGGAAGTTGTACACCGGCAGCCACTTGAACATCCTGCAGCGCAGCAGCTGCACGAGTCGGTGATCTGGGATTCACAGGTATTGTAGATCGGCCACACAGCTGCCGAACTCGTGCACAAACCGCAAGCACAATGCTGCCAGAAGTCGGTGCACCTGTTGCGCTGCATCCGCAGCTCATCCCGGCGGCGGAAGAACAGCAGCGCCAGGGCCAGGTACCCGGCGTGGATGACGTCATTCTCCAGGGTGCACAACGCCACCAGAGCGATCAGCACAGCATCCGTGTAGTGCCTGCACAGGATGGTGTTCTGGTGTTGCAACAACAGGCACCTGCGATCCGATGCAGTAGAGAGACAGCATGTGCTGCGGATATCTGATTGGATCACAGGGCATGTCGCTAACTGGATGTCGCTGACTGGATGCGCTGCGACTGAAGCACCCCACTGGCAGCAAATCTGTTGGCTGTGAAGCACCAAGCAGGTGGCTGACCTGTAGAACAGGTAGCGACACCAGTCCACCCAGCGCCAGCGCGGCATGGCATCGTACTCCAGGGGGGCCCACAGCTGCGGCCCAACGCCATTTGCGCAGCCGCCACTGCCATTGGCCCTGCGGCTGGCGTCGCCAACAGCGCCGTCTGAGTCCGCACCTGCCCCACCCTGCAGCAGCGGCGCCCGGACGCCGGCGTCCGAGGGAGGCTGGTACAACCCTGCGGCATGATCACACAGGGTGTTGAAATGGCTCTGACTATCTTCAAGCACCTGATAGTTGACCAGCGCCGTTGACTGAACCCACTGAATGCTCAGGTATGGGAATGGGACCTTCCCACTCACCAGGCAGAGCATCATCTGTCACAGGGCGGCCGCGATTGACTGGAGGGTGTGATGCCGCCCAGTGTACCTGGTTGACGCCACAGCCAGAGCACAAAGTCAGATGGTGACGCTTGAACAGAGTTTTCTTGAATTTGCGCCACTTGCAAATGTACGCAGCGCATGATTTCCTCTCAGGTGCATGCCTGAGGTGTGGAGGTACACACCTGGATCACAGAGATGCCCCAGGCAAAGAACAGCGCCCACAGCGCCGCGCGGTCGACCGTGCCCAGCCCGAGCCAGTCCTGTGAGCATCCAAACCAAAGTACGGTGTGCCGCAGCCGAGGACTGTGTGCAATGATCACGCAAGATACGACCTGCCCTGCGAGATGATACGGCCAGCCTCAGACCACGAAGTAGGGTGCGCGCCTTCAAGACGGCAGGAGTGGGCGGGGCGCCGGGGGGCCTGTGGTGGCGGGCGACCCCGTGCCCAGGCAGCAGCACCACCCCGGGCTGCTGCCCAGGGTCTAGCCCGGGGCTCAGCCCGGGGTGCTGCCCATCCAGAAGGTGGCGCAGCGTGCTCCAGTGCACGCCGGGCGGCAGGCCGATCAGCACGGTGTACTGGTACAGCAGCAGTCCGCCCAGCAGCGGCAGCACCACCTGCCATCGGCGAGCGAAGGAAAGACGCAGTGTTTGTCACACTCGGAACACCAGGGTGGAAACCAACTGCTGCGCAACATAGCCTCTGGGTTTTGACACGACATGTGAGCTGCCACCGCTGCAGCAGCCGGAACGGCACATCTTCGGCTTTCTTTCCAGGTCAGCAGCGACACAGCTGATCCGCCAGACCCACCATGGCCCACACGCGGCGGCGTGCGGCTTCGGGCGCAGCCATGCCGGCGCCGATGCAGATGAGGAAGACAAGCGACAGCGCGTTGAGGTACAGGAAGGCCGACAGCAGCAGCGCCGCCATGCAGATCTCCATGCCCCAGTCCTGCGCTCGAGCAAGGCATCGCTTCAGTCCCCCTTGGATTTAATGACGTTTCACCACCGATGGGCAGCTGGTTGCTGTCGTGACTTTGCTTGCTGAGTGAGTTTGCACATGAACTCTTTGAATGCAAACGACGACTGGTCTGGAGGTAGCTACACATTTCAAACTACTGTGTAATTGCTGTGCCCCGCCACCCTTGAACATTTCATTCAGCATCTGCATGAACTTGACGACTGTACACGCCTCACCTGCCACAGGCGCTCCGTCCAGTCCTGCACAGCAAAGCGGAACACGGACAGCTGCCGGGTCCAGCGCGCCAGCCGCTCCTGCGCCTCGCCGCCGCTGCCCGCCTCGCTGGCGGCGCCTGCTTGCGCCCCCGGCGCCGCAGCCCCGTCCCGCTGCCCCGCGGCAGGGTCCAGGGAATCTAGATCCTGCCGCGCCTCTGCCAGGTCCCCCGCCCGGGGGTCGACGGCAGCAGCGGCACCTTCCGCAGCTGCGACAGCACTGTCGCCTGCCGTCGGCTCGTCTGCCGAGCCCGGGCGCTGCTGCGCCGCCGCCGGCGGCCAGTCCACGGCCGTCAGCACGCGGTTGGCACTGGTCTGCAGCCGCCCGGTAAGGTCCTGCAGCGGCGACAGGACTCTTGTGCAGGCAGACACACACAAATGAGCTTTCAGTTGCAGTGCCGCGGTGCAAGTCGTGAGACAGCACACAGCATCGCGCCTCGGCAGATTGTCGGCCCCGGTCGAAGCACAAGCGTTTCCGCACCACCCGCTGGCCTGCATCACCTGGAGGGCCAGCCGCAGGGTGCGCGCCCCCGGCGAGGCGCGCAGCCGGGCGAAGAAGCCGCCCCAGGGCTTCTCGGCGGCCGCGCGGGCGCCCTCCTGGGCCGACGGCCAGAACAGCGCCACCGGGGCGCCCGGCCCCGCGGCGTCCTTCAAAGCCTGCGGCATCCGCTCCAGCCACCTACACCGAGACAATCACCCATGGTCCAATGCTTTCCAGCAACCGGTTGAGATAAGAACAGAGCAGCACCACCGAGGCGCCGGGCCTAGCGGCGTCGTTCCAGCGCCTGCGGCATCCGCTCCAGCCACCTGCGCTGACAGAAAGCCTGCGTGAACACTTGAACACTCGAAAACTGCTGCTTGCTCCAAGCAGTGATCAGCGCCACCGAGGCGCCGGGGTCAGCGGCGACATTCAGCACCTGCGGCATATGCTCCAGCCACCTGCGCTGACAGAGACACTCCTTTGATACTCCGAAGCTACCGTGGAGGCAAGATAGAACAGCGCCACTGAGGCGCCGGGGCCCTTCATCGCCTGCGGCATCCGCTCCAGCCACCTGCACACCCCCACAAAACTCGATTCATATCTCACAAAACTCGATTCATATCTCACAAGGAGATCATCCACCTGCACTGACAAGCAGGGCTCCCTCAGCACATCCAGCTGGAAAGAAACCAACAAGTTGTTTGTGCTTGCAGCAGAACAAAGCCCTTAATGTGTATAATGGCTGGCATGTCAGCGCGTGCTGAGCGTGCTGGCGCCCGCCGGTGACGCATACATTGCGGAGCTGGAAGGACAGCTATCATGGCGTTGTCACTTGCGGCGACGACCAGGCGGCAGCGAGGGGGGGGGTCTCGGAGTCGCAGCTGACAGGCGGCGCGCCTGAACGAGCGGCGCTTGAGGGTGATGGCGAACAGCAGCAGGAACTTCATGCGGAGCACCGCCTCCAGCGCGGCCGCCTTTGGCGGAACCGCCCGCAGCCCGGCCCACACCAGCCACGCCGCCATGTCCTTGCCCAGGAAGTGGCGCAGCCATGTCACCTGCAGTGTGAGCTTGTCCACAATCGGGCCATGTTTGCAAAGTCATATAGGTGTGATCGGCTGCCAAGTCTCGAGAGGGCATCTGGGCACCAGCAGAGCAAGCCCCCATTCCCCCCGCCCGAGTTCCATATTGATGTTGGAACATCTCGTGCTTCCTAGTTGACCTGGCTTTTCTCGGGTATTCCAGGGTTCATCGGGCACAGCACCTGGAAGGCATACTGGCCGAGCAGCCAGGCCATGGTGAGCGCGTCGGTGGCGGCCAGCACGCTGCGGAACAGGGCGCGGTTGGCCTTCGAGTTGGAGCGCGGCCCGCCAAACAGCGGCGCCGCCCCAACAAGACCAGCTGCAGGGTGCAGAGGTCAGCATCATGACGCCAGAGAACAGAGCGCTGTTGGCCTTCAAGTTGGAGCGCGGGCCGCCACATGGCGGCGCCGACACAGCCAGGACAGCTGCAGGGTACAGAAAGTCAACATCAGCACGCCGGGGAACAGAGCGCTCATTGGCCTTCAAGTTGGAGCGCGGGCCGCCACATGGCGGCGCTGACACAGCCAGGACAGCTGCAGGGTACAGCAAGTCAACATCAGCACGCCGGGGAACAGAGCGCTCGTTGGCCTTCAAGTCGGAGCGTGGCCCGCCAAACAGCGGCGCTACAGCCACCACACCGGCTGCAGATCACAACAGTCAACATGGTCACGGCGCAAAACATTCAGCAGCGGGCCTTCGACTGTGAGCGCGGCCCGCACAACATTGGCGGCGCTGCCACCGGGCCAGCTGCCATCTGCAGATAATCACACGAACTTAATTGAACCAGTAACACTCCTAGGTGTCATCATCCGGCAGTCGGACCAGCAGGCCAGCTGCAACACTTTGCAAACCTCAGTCTTGTCACTGGAGTGACGGAAATTTGCAACAGTTGTGACAAGATTGGATTTGCTGAGAGCGAGTATCCCCAGGTGCAGCAGTCAGGCTGCAGGCTGTTGCGCGGAGCACCCAGGCACGCAGTCTGCAGATCCCCAGGCAGCATCGGCATGATCACGTGTGCAAGCAGCCTGTCCACCCTGCGACTGCGGCAGCGGTCCTGCTGAGACTGCTGCAAGGCCTTACGGTTTGTAGTAATTACAGGTCGCCAAAACACCATGTTGAAACAGGTCGTTGCATCCTTCAGACACCTCGCACACATTGGAGCTCGCCTGCGTGAATCCAGCCAATATCTTATATGAGTAATAAATGGCAACACTACTCTGTTGTCCACTTCTAAAAATCGAAGTTGGCAATGGCGCCGCCCGCCACGCAGCCAGTGCCACGAATCGAGACTTCCATATACACATCGACTCACTTATGTTTGACCACGTCACAAGGCCGAGCACACGGCTCGCAAGGCCAAGCACACGGCTCACCGACATGAACTCAACCAATGTTGCCCGGCCGCTGCGCCGTCGCCCACCACGCGGCAAGCGCCACCAGTGAAGTGTTCCATCACACATATTCTGTTGAGATTTGACCATGTTCAGGGGACCCAAACATGCTACCCACCAGCAAAACCCCAGCCAGTGGCGCCCGGCCGCCGCGCCGCCGCCCACCATGCGGCCAGCGCCACCAGCAAAATGTCCCAGCACACACGAAACTGCTGAGATCTGACCATCTCCACAAGACCCAACATGCCGCTCACCCGCAAAGACCCAGCCGATTGCGCCCAGCCGCTGCGCTGCCGCCCAGCACAATGTGTCTCAGAGTAGAGGTTCACTTGCAGATCAGCCATGCGCTCAATATGTTCCCGTACTCACAGTATCCAAATATGCTATGCACCTGCAAATGCCCAGCCGATGGCGCCGAGCCGCTGCGCTGCCGCCCCTTATGACAAATTTGCAGGGAAAGGTTCCGTTAACTTCACTGCTTCACAACTTCGCATCTCGGTGGAGGTTTGCAAAAGGCTCACCCGCGTACGCCCAGCCGATGGCGCCGGGTCGCTGCGCCGCCGCCCACCACGCGGCCAGCGCCACCAGCTTGCCGCCGTGCAGGATGACGGCGCGCTTCACGAACGCGTGCAGGCTGGCCTGCCGGCCAAGGCGCCGCGCCTCCGCCGCCGCCTCGTCCTCCAGCCCGTGCGCAGCTTGCTCCTGGGTCGCGCAACGAGATCATCATTTGGAACCATGCGGAGTGCTTCTCGGACATGGCTGGCCTGCCGGCTCAGGAGCGGTGCCTCCGCCGCAGCCTCGTGCCCCTGCCCGCACACGACCTGATCCAAAAGTGATTACCGCAGAAGATCTGCTTACAAAGCATGATTCAGGACAGCTGGCCGGCCGGCCCAGGGCGCCTCTGCCATAGCAAGTATTTTCATTTATATTATAGTTGCATTTTTACTACGACCTCTTCCTTCACCCCGTGCGCAGCCTGCTCCTGCGTCATGGGGAAACAGCGCAGATATGGCCTGTCATGTTGCAACATACTGCACTTGCGGGTTGATGCGACTCCGGACGATGTACAGGACAGGGTGTTGCCTAGCATGCCGCGCATGTGCTCTCATGTTCACCCATTGGATACAGATGCAGTCGTTGCAGGAGGCGAGATTGCAGGCCTGGAGCCGTCGACGACCAACAGCTGTGGCAAACACGTGGTGATGGGCAACACCGTGCAAGACACAAGGACGAACGGACAACAGGATGAAGGTACTACTCATTCTGGGGCGGCCGTTGATGGGCTGCTGTGTGCCCCAGCTGAGAGTCTCCGAACAAGACGTAAAAAGAGAGAGCCTGACTCTCACCGCCAGGCAGCCGACGACGAAGCAGAAGCGGTACAGCTGCAGCGCGCCCAGCAGCAGCGCCGCGCGCGCCAGCTGCAGCTGCAGCGGCGGCTGCGCTCTGTCGAAGATCAAGCCCACGACCTCCTGCGACGACAGGCAGCACAAGGCAGATTGACACAGTGGAGGACACCACTGTGGCGCTGCAGGCCTGAATCGCAGGCCCTGACGGCAGTAGATAAGGGTGAGGATGGAGGAGTGGTTATCCCGCAACCTTAAGTACACGCAGCCTTGCAGCGCGCCAAAGCTGACATGCCAAGCGCCACTGCAAAACCGTGCCTGCAGTAAGTCTGTGGTGCGCTGGAGCAGCAAACACGAAGGTGTGATGCTGAATGCAGGGTGTAAGAGATTGAGCCCGGCTCTGCGCCATGGCAGAGGCACGCCTGCAGGAAGTCTGTGGTACGAGGTGGCAGCGCCAGCCCTTGCCCTTCAGCACTCCGAACCCCAAACTTGAAGTATCGTAGCAGAGGCGTGCCTTTGTAAGAATTCTATGGTACGAGATGGCAGCGCCAGCGCGCCCGCCAGCAACATGGCTGCGATTACAAAAATGGAAAGCGTCACAGCAGAGGCGTGCCTGCAGAAAATGTGCGGTGGAAGATGGCAGCGCCAGCGCGCCCACCAGCGGCGTGGCCGCCGCCAGGTACTGCGCGGCGCCGTCGCAGAAGGCAAACGCCGCCAGGGTTGCGGCAATGGCCCACCGCCCCGCCCCGCTGCCCAGCATCACCAGCCGGTGACGATCGGCTGCGGCAGGTACAAGCGTCCACATCGGCGCTGGTTCTGTCAACAACACACACTGAAGTGGCGGAAGGCGAACGCCGCCAGCAGGGCGGCCACGGCCCACCGCCCCGCCCCGCTGCCCAGCATCACCAGCATGGCTGCAGCAGTCGAACATGTGCTGACATCTGGTGCCGGGTGTTGTTGTTCTGACTGAAGCCCACAGCATGGTGGTGCGGGTTCTTCAGAGATCGACCACATCCGGTGGTCTATCAGTCCTGTTACCTTGTGGCACATGCAAAGTGCTGCGACATTTGCAACACAACAGGCTGGCAAAGAGCTGCTCGAAAGCATTTGTCGATGCCAGACAGATCACTCACGGAGGTCGAGCCGCTGGCGGTGCAGGATGCTGCGGGCAACGGGCGGTGAGGGGCCTAAATAATGCCCAGCGGCATCGCGCTCGCAGAAGCGACCCCGTAGCGGGCGGCCCACGAACAGCGCCGCCAGCAGCAGCAGGTACGCCAGCCCGATCAGGCTGACTGGTGTGTCCCACAGCAGCAGGAAGTAGCCCTGCGCATCCATCAAAACCTTGAGCACGGACAAGGCTCTTGTGGGCAGCCACAATGTGAAGAGGCTGCAGCATGGTGTTCATGTACTCACAGTGCGAGTGACCGATGCAAGGTGCATCGGCGTGTTCGAGCCTGGCTGCTGCACAGAGACGCCCACCAGCAAGACGACGACGAGGGATCCGAAGGCCACGGCCATGCGCCCGACCCACAGGAGGGGCGCCGGCAGAGCCAGAGCGCTGGGCGCCTCTCGATCCCCGCCGTCCTGTTGCTGCTCAGCCTCGGCGACTTCTCGCAGCCAGGCGCCGAGGCTGGCATGCAGCAGCGCCTGCGCAGGTGCAGAAGCAGCAATTCAGCAGGCGCGTTGACCCTCTGGGGCTGAGCTCTTTACCACAGAGAGAAACTGAAGGGTGCGGCACAGTCAACAGCAACGTGACCGTGCCAACCGACCGGAAGGACCATTGCAGTGGGTTTAGGGTTTAGGGTTTTAGGGCAGTGAACGCACCAGCAGCATGGCCACCAGGACAGGCAGCATGGCCGCGGGCGCCGGGTCCCACAAGCCCAGCAGCCGCAGCGCGTGCTTCGCCGGGTGGGGCAGCTGCTGCCGGACGTGCAGCCCCGGCAGCGCGGCCACGACCGCGACGTACATGCCCAGCAGGTGCAGCGCGGCGTAGCCGCGCAGCACCGACCACCTGGCCCGTGGCAGGATCGCCAGGGATGCCTGCGAAAAAAAGCAAAGCAGGTCAGCTGGCAGGTAAAAGTGTGGCTCAAGGCAGCCTGACTCAACCTGAGAAGCCGCCGAGCTATATGTTGCTGCTTGGTCAAGTTGCATCAGGTGTACAGAGCTCCAAAGCTGAGAAGTAGCTGCTCCACCTCAGCTGCACACCTGTGGCTGCAGCTGCAGCGTGTGCCACAGCATCAGCGCCGCCAGCATGGCCAGGTACACGCCGTGCAGCGGGTCCCAGGCGGTCGCGCCAGCCCAGAAGAACGCCGCCGGCACGGCGACAAAGCCCGCCAGCCACGCGGTGCGCCCCAGGCTCAGCAGCAGCGCGGCCAGCGCGCCCTCGTCCTGAGCCGTGGTCGCCGGCACATCCTGAGCGCAGCAGTGTGTGCGCACTGCCTGCCGCTCCGTGACCTTGGACCTTGCTTCCCTTGCTGTGCTGCCTAGCCGATCTTGTGTCCAAAACCTGGCAGCAGCTGTCCTGCCTCTTGGCATGAACCGTCTGCATGAGCTGCATCGAAGTGTCATGCGATCTCGGGGTTGTGCTGACCTGGCCCTCCGGGTCGCCGTCAGCAGAGGCGCCGCCCAGCAGCGGCTGCCAGATTGTACCGCCAGAGACACTGGCGCGTGGTGAGATGCCGGCTGGTCGTTGGCCGGCCGCCGGCGATGCCACCAGCTGGATGGCCGCCTGCAGGTACAGAGATCTGGAACACTGCAACACTGGAAGGCTTGGCCAAATGTCAGAATGACATTCATCAGAAGCAAACTTGGGTTGTTGACAGGAACTGGCAGAGATATGGAGAGACTGCTGGGCATTGGATCTTCACTCGATAAGTGACACCATCGGACCTGCAGGCGATCGCCCCACTGGCTGCTGCTCTGTGCCGCCAGCTGCCGGCGCGAGGGCGACCCCCCCTGGAGGGGCTCCTCGCCACCTGCCTCCTCACTGCGAATGTAGTGGCAGACGATTCAGGAAGGGCGTTGCAGTGCAGAGCAGCAGAGGTCGGTCCGACACCCGTCAACAGCCCCGTGGCATGGTACTGAGGCAGCGGTTCAGGATCTGAGAGCCGCTCGAGGCTGTCAAATTGCCTCAACATGCCCTGCTCACCTGTCCTCCGGCGGCCGCAGACGGCTGCGCTGCAGGCCCGCGAGCGCGACCGCCGCCATCAGCAGGCGTTCCAAAATCAGTCACTGTGAAGTTTCATGAGTTTCATACTCAGAATTCTCTGCTCACCTGTCCTCTGGCGGCCGCAGGCGGCTGCGCTGCAGTCCCGCCAGCGCGACCGCCGCCAGCAGCATGCCCAGCAGCGGCCCCAGCGGCGGGCCCCGCTTCCCAAAGGCGTACAGCCCCGCCGCATGGGCCAGCGGCGGCAGCCGCCGCACCGGCGCCAGCGCCGTCGCTGCGTACGCCGCCAGCAGCCACGCGAGAAGCAGCATCGTCCATGCGGGCGCCGCCGCCGCCAGCAGCCGCTGCCCGACCCGCGACGGCGTGAGCAGCACCCACAGCGCCACCAGCAGCAGCACTGCAGGCGACAGAACAGGCGACAGTAAAGCTTGGGAGGCGGCAAGATAGGCGGAAATGAAGCTCGGGGGCATTCTGGGTGTCTGCCAAACAGCTCAGCTGGAAGGCCCGCTGATGTCAGCGTTGAAGATCAGGGTGCCGGGCGGTGCAATCAAGAACAGGCAGGGGAGGCGCACGCACCTGCGGCGAGCACGGACGGCGACGCCAGCGCGAATGCCGCCAGCGCCACCGCCGCGACGACAGGCCGCGAGCTCAGCGCCTCAGCCAGCTGCACCAGGCTGCCGGCGAGCCCCGGGATGAGCACCCGCATGTAGTGGCTGGCCCGCCGGCCCCAGGAGGCTGCGGCATTGCGGGAAGAAGAGCAGTCGCTCATCGTGTGTGCAGAAAGCTTGTTAACTTTGAATGTAACTTTACTACTTAAGTGCCGCCACCAGCACGCTCAGGTGGTGGCTTGCTTGCCGGGCCCTTTCAGGATGCTGCCGACTTGCAGGCCACCATCAATCGGTGAACTTTCGGCTACTGCCAAGTCGACTCGTTTGCTGGCCTGAGACCCTGCATCCAAACAAACGAGTTTGGCAGACCTGTGTCATACTCGGCAGAAGCACCTGCAGCGGGGGGCTCAGGGCCCCAGTCGTCCTCGCCCCCGCTGTCGCCCCAGTCGCCGGCACCTCGCTGCGGCGTCTGGAACGTCCCCGCGTCCTCCTGCTGCCGGCCGCTGCGGTCCGCGATCGTCTGCAGCTGGGCGCCGCCGGGCGACGGCGCCTCCAGCGGACCGCCCCACCACAGCCCCATGTCCGAGTCCGGCGACCCCGCCGATACTTCCCGCTGCCTCTACGGGGTCCAGGTGTGGTTGGCGTCAAAGAAAATCTTGGCTGGCTATTATTGCTATTATTGGCTATTGCTCAAAGTCAGATACAGTTGCGATTGCAGAACTCTGCTTTCAGTGCTTCTTCGTGCTCATCCTCTCCAGGGCATATGTAGGACTACAGCTGTGCCATGCGCTCTTATTGGCTGCAACTCCAACTCTGCAAGCTGCATGGTATGCAGGCCAACCTGTGTCCGCCCCCTGGCCGGCGTTGCCGCAGTCGACGGAGCTGTCATCATGTACGACAGCCGCGCGCGCACGCGGGTGGAGGGGTCGTCCGCCGCCGTTGCCGGCGTGTCCCCGGCGTGGTAGCCCAGAGCGCTGAACAGCGCCACCAGGGCCGTGAGGTGCAGCAGCTGCGGCGCCAGCGTCGGCAGGGGCTCCGAGGACGACAGAATGTACAGGCCCAGCCACGACGCCGCGCGGTGCACCGCGTGCGGCCGCAGCAGCGCGATCTGCCACAGGTACAGCACCAGGATGTGCGCCGCTGCACCGCCAAGCATGCCCCACGTCAGCAAACCCTAAACCCATATGCCAGAGGGTTGCAGGTACCCATATTCGCTGGCTGCACACTTTTGTCAAGTTCACAACGCAGGATGGAGAGGTGGAAGTGCAACCCAGACATGAACACGTGGAATCTATGCTAGCAGGAATGCAGGGATTCCCAGCTCAGACTGCTCACCTGCGCACAGCTGGCCAGCGAGCAGCAGGGCGCGGGGCGGGGCGTCGCCCTGGAAAAACTTTTAAGCGCAACACGGAAACTCTAAGCTCGATACAATTTGCTCACCTGCGTACAGCTGGCCGGTCAGGAGCACCGCACGCGGCGGGGCGCTGCCTCGGCGGCGGCCCCACCGCCAGACGCCGGCCGCCGTGGCCGCCACGTACGGCAGCCCCAGCAGCGACGGCTGCGCGAGGCCCGCCAGCACGCACGCCACCGCCGACACCACGCCCGCGTTGGTGTAGCCTGCAGCATTCAGGGGTCAGCCATCTGGAGCAGCGGCCGCGAAACTCGCGAAACCCTTGTATTACATGGGGCGGCCCAGCATGTGAACAGCCGGTGACCAGCTTCACACCGAAGCTGTTTCAAGCGCCATGCTGCATATGACGCCAACTAGTGCACCTGCAGCCCAGACGATCAGGCATCATAGATGGTAAATGATAGTATGTACGCATCCATCGAATGGCTGCACTGGAGATTATTGAACAAAAATTGGATCAGACGCATACTATCACATCTGCGGCCCACCTCAGGGCGTAGGTGGCACGCAAAGAACCATGCAGGTGATCCAGATGCGGCTCAAGAGTCAAGGCGCACATAGACAAAGGCAGCAACCGAAGACTCAGCCGCACTCCACATCTACGTGCGAATCCATTCCCAGAAACAGGAAGTAACACACCTGCAGCCCAGACCAGGGCGTAAGTGGCGCGAAGCGAGCCGTCCAGGTGGTCTAGATGCGGCTCTGAGGCGGGGCGCCCAAAGCCGCCGCCGCCGCCCCTGGCGGCATGCGCCTCCGCGGCTGCGGCGATGGAGCACAGCAGCGGCGGCAGCACCGCCTGCACACCAAGCAGTACATTCTCACGTGCTTCGTTATTGGCCACATAGGTCATGTAAGGCACCATCGCCGCCCTCCCTGGCAATTGCAGCTGCTATTGAGCTCAGCCTGGAACATGAGAGATGTGCACAGCAGGACTGCTGGATCAGCAGCTGCACTTGATGAGAAAGAAGTGACTCACCAGGGCCAGGTCCCAGGTACTGCGCACTTTGGGGAAGCCCAGCAGCTGCAGCACCAGCCGCGCGCGGTCCGACTCCGCCCAGTGCATATTGCCCAGGAAGTACGCCGTCTGCAGTGCCACCTGGATACCAGGCAGGGCAAACACTTGCAGCAGCAGTAGACACCGACGGCAGTGGTCTTGCAACCGCGTCACCGCCACAGCTGCTGGTCATTTCCGTCCTCGACCTCTGTCAACAACCAGTTTCTGTCTCCAGCACCTGTGCAGCCAGCACGATGCCGGCAAGCGCGGCGACGAAGCTCCAGAGCCCCGCCGCCACGCGGTGTCGCAGCTGGCCGTTGCTGCCGTTGCCGCTGCTCCGGGCGGGCGCGTCTGCAGCGCACAGGCCGCCCCACACGCCGAAGGCCGCCAGGAACACCAGCCCCGTCAGGCTGCAGTTGGTGAACGCCGCCAGCAGCAGCCACGCGCAGGCGGCGACCGCCAGGCCATCCTGTTGCGCCGGCGGCGGCAACTCGCCGGCGCCTGGCTCTGTATCGGCCTCGCCAGACGCCATGGCTGCACGGGGCATAGCAATGTCGTCAGTCGCTCTGGACCTCATGGCAAGCCGAAAGATCGGTGCTGTTCCGTCAGATTCAAGTCTCGCCGCACTGAGATGCAGGCATGTGCTTCTGATGTGCTGCGGCATGCGGGGGAATGCCAGCTTTTAGCATGCAATGACACATTGCACACGTGAGAAAAGACAAACAGCCGCCGAATGCTTTCACCTGACCCTTACTGGTGTTGCAAGTTCTGCATCACCTGTCTGTAGTCGGGTTGTGGTCAGGCTTCCACTATGACAGTGTTTCAGCAATCAGCATCATCGTATCATGATCTGTATGACACTCCTGGCTTGGAGTCCAGTGCTGGCAGTCAAGTCAGCATTGAGCAACTGCAGTGTTGGTCCAGCATGCAAGTCAAAGCATCTTCACACCAGGTGCCAAGATGCTGTGTTCATCGCAAAGACTTCAATCGCTGCACGAAATGCAATACAGCGTTGCTACGAATGCAGCGCGAGTGCATTTTTGTGCTCACCCGCTGGCCAGCTTCGCCTGTCCCCGGTTAGGGTTTGCAGGCGTCAGCATTCAGCTGTGCATCTGGCTATTTGAGTCGGTCGGTATGCACTCCCCGCGCATGATTTGCTGTTGACCAGAGCTACTTGCTGCCTCACACTACAAAGTGCATGAGGTGTTCGGTGCGAAACGAGCGAAACCCGGTTTCGGTCTTCTGGCGCGCGCCGAGGTGCAGCCGACGAAACGGCGTCGGCAAGAGGTGAGATCGGTGTGCAAAATGTTAAAACGGTTTTGAGAATGGATTCCGAGGCAAAAAGAGGTTGAAAGCACAAACTGGCCGCCTCATGTGCGAGAGCTGCCCGGGCCGGCCGGCTCGCCCTGGGCGAAGTGCGAGCACGTCACACTTCTTTGAATAACGCCTGATAATCATATCGCATCGTGATTTGCAACCTCTACTCGATATGCTGCTGTTCGCACTCCCTGACTCGGACCCGATCGCACCTCTGCAGGCGCGCACCATCACACCTGCCACCCACCAGACAATCCTATCGATTGGCAGCCCGCGGTGTAACATCGCAAATCATGGTGCGCCCGGCGCTCTCGCTCTGCGTGGTGTGCCTGGCGCTGTGTCTCAGCTGCAGCCGCGCCAGCGCGCAGGGCGCCGTCATCAATGCCGCTGTGTCGGGCTCCATCGCCCTGGATCAGACCAACTTCAACTTCGACAACGGGGTGAGTAGGAGACTAGATTCAGTATGCTAACAATGATGATGTTGCTGAAAAGGTGTGAAAGCAGTGTGCTCTCCATGGCTGGATCTGCCATGCAGTGACATTTGACACTGTCTAGCACTGCCGGGGCATGACCTTCTGTGGCGGAGGTTGGCAATAGGATATCATTCCTGCAGCATGCATGACATCCACATTGCCACAGGGTATTGGCAACGAAGGCGTCTCGACGGAAAGTGTGCCCACCGCGGTGCCTCCAGCAGATTCGGGGCCCAATGCGATATCCCGCGGCGCCAACAACCTTGGCACCATCATCCAGTTCCCAAGCCCACCAGGGGCGCCGCCGCCACCAGTGCCGCCGCCCACGCCGCCATACCTTGCGGGGCTGGGCGGCTACGGCAGCAGCACAGCCGATGTTGGCGCCTACCCAGTGAGCTTCAGCCGGTTGCAGCTATAGTCAATCGTACCAGCTTGGCGTGTGCAATGTCGCCACTCATCACATGCAGCCATGCTAACTAAAGTGCACCTCATGCAGTGCGGAGCTTACGACAGTGCCACCTCTTTTTTACACACACAGGGCGTCATCAACATTGCTGCACGTGCTGCGGCTCTTGACCTGCCGCAGGTCGGCCCGGCCTTCATCCAGGCCGCACTTGCCGCCACCGCCCAAAAGGCGAGTCCCACTCCCGCAGCTTGCAGTGTATATACTAGGGTAATGTCAATCAACTCTGTCATACGTCGTGTTGTGGATAATGTGTAAAACAGACCTGATCTCATGGCTTGCCTTTGCAGGTGCTCGACATGGTCAGCGGCATGAGCTCCGCCAGCAACACGACAGTTGCCACAAACGGCACAGACGTCAGCAGCAGCGACACTACCAGTGCAACAAACGGCTCGGACATGAGCAGCAACAAGACAGCGCCCAGCAATGACACATCCGCTGGCGCGCAAAGCAGCGATGTGGGCACTCCGATCAGCGAGCCGGCCCCAGCCACACCGACGAATGGCAGCTCAGCCTCGGATGGCTCTCCCAGTGATGGTTCCACTTTTGAGGTCGATGTTGGCTCCGGCGGCAATGGCGCAGCAAGGCAATCTAGCCTCAGGGACGCAGTACTGCTGCTGGGCGCAGCAGCTGTGGCGGCAGGCCTTCTGATGGTAGCTGTCTGACCCTCGAGATGAATGCATCCACTATTCGTGATGGTGGGCTTGTGGGCGGCAGGACCGTGACCATTCACTGAAAACGCAGGTGCTTATGTATCAATCATCAGATTGCACTCCAGGAATCAGCAGGTGTCACATGGCATGTTATGTTGGAGATGGCCACTGAAGCACAGCAACTTCACGGCTGTATCCACACCTTGTGGGACCAACCAGCATTCGCACTTCAAGCATACTTCGTCCCATTGTTGATGCCGCAAGCAACAGCGATCAGCTGCCCTGATGCACATTGCGGGCTTGCAATGACGCATAAATAGCACCACAGCACCGGCGGGCCCTCAAGCCTGATGTGACTGCGGCATCATTCGCATCAGACAGTCACTGTGCTGCCTGGACAGTCACTGTGCTGCATGTTCACGGTTCGAGAGGGCCTGCCGCAGCAGCGACTCCAGCCGATCAACTTGCGCTTTGAGGTCTGCCAGCTGTTGCTTCACTTCCTGCACAGCAATCACGAATCATCTTAATAGACAGCTGAAAGCAAAACTGCGTCCCAGTTCGGCGGACACGACCAGATAAACTCCGTCAGGACAGGAACAGCAGCATGTGCAATGCAGCAGTACCGTCCTTGGCATTGCGATGGTCCACACCACGCACCTCATTGCTGACACTGCTGCCGCCGTCATCATTGCCGCCGCCGCCGGCTGCCCCCTGGATGGCGGAGCCGCCCTCGTTGCCGGTGGACAGCACCCACAGCTGGCTCCCCTCTATCCTCTGCGCCGAGTCGGGGTTCACCTGCGCGGATGCACCAAAGGCGCTCACAAGTTGAGGGCCACCCTCTTGGCCTGCCGACACTGATGTGTCCACACCCCAAGCCGGGCCAGCCAGATAGGCGGGCAGATCGCAACTGCAGACTTGGACACAGCAGAATTGTGAAGCTGCACCTTCTGCGGGTTGCAGCTGGGAAATCTGACCCAAACGCGCAGCGATGCCATCACTTATCGGTCAAGTGTGCTGCAGGATGTTTGCATTCTTGGCAAATCAGAACGGCAAGGCGAGCCGGACCTTCAGCAGGTGCACAAACTGCGGGTACCAGCTGGGGCTGCTGACCCACGCGGGCAGCGACGCCTCCAGCTCGTCTATCAGCTGCGCCTTGGAGCACAGGAACTTGGTGCCGTCCTCATCATTGGCCTGCAGCAACAGAAGCAAGGTTCGGATCCTTCAGCAGGGCCTTTGCAATCGGCGCGAGGTTCACTTCAGATGTCCGCAGCTGTCCAGTCACAGATGGCTGTCATGATTGCAGACACGGTAGGACCGCCAGCACCGCAAGGCTTGCCTTCGTGGCTGCATCCGACATCAAGCCTGCAGCCAACATGTGACCGTGGGCTCAGCCATGCAGCCACCTCAACGGATGCCATGGCTGATGTGAGACTGTGCAGTACGACAGATTCGAGACGAAAAGCAACAACCCACCAATCAGGCAGTTCAGTAGCACCGTGACCATGCTGAACACGAAACCCAGCAGCAAAACGATGCCGACTGTTGGGTTGCTGCTCTTGTAGAAAAAGTCCCTGCAGCATATTTGAAAACATGTCGACAGTCGGGCTCACTAAGTGCACGACGCCAGAATTTGCAGCAGGACTTGCCAAGAGGGTGCGACTTGACAGCTGCGCACCAGTCAAAGCCGCCAATGCCAAAGAGTGCGCCAACCAACGTCAAAACCGAATGCCTGCAACGAGCGCAGCCTCAGATCGTCTCGAAACTTGTGTGTCTCAAGCTGACGGACCACAATGCTGCAGACAAGCTGCACAGCCAGGGCGCGGAAATGTGACTGATCACCAGTAGCTCTCGAAAGTGCTGCCCTGCAGAGCAGATTCAAACGGTGTCTTAAAGCCAAGCCCAGAGGTGTCCCTTATGCACTTGCGCGCGGCATTCACAACACAATCAGACAAAAACTTTTGCACATTGACGATCAGGTGAGTTGGGTAGGCGCACCTCATCCGCTCGAAACAGGATGTAGAATGCGCCTGCAGTCAGGTCTTGGTAACATTAGCTGCACTGCCCCTAACGACACTTCGGAGATTCAACCAGGGCCCCTGATGACACTTCGGAGTTTCAACCACGGCCCGAAACTCTGTGTTGCAGCGCGCTGACTGATCTGCAGCACCTGAAGTGGTTGAAATTCAATCATGTGACTCACTCACCGGCGAAGCCCAACAGCGTGACGAGCAGCAGCATGAGGAACCACCGTACATCGACAATGACCGCTCGAATTGTGTCCACGAAGCTGCACGTCAGATCGAGAGATGCGATCAATGTGAGTGGCAGCGATGCTGCAATCAAACTCTGGATGCAACAAATGTACATGAATGCATTCAGGTGCAGCCTTCATTTCAGCAGACCTGTTCTTCAGGGGCTGGAAGGCACGAGCCCAGTACTGTATCCGCCAGAACAACAGCAGCACCTGCACACGCAAGTCTTCTACCACAATGGCACCCTGTGCATTACTTGCTGCGACTTCGCAGCATGCGTCTTGACTGACTGCAAATCCTTGGCATCATCAGGCGATGCTAGGTGCACAGCAATCCTGTACCTGGGCTGCCGTCGCCACTGACAAAAATTCGCTAGACACATGCCACCTGGTGAAGTACATCACGGCAATCATGATCTGCGCACAAAGAACACCACAGGTCGCACGCCTAGTAGCATCACCACAGATCATTTGCACAGCAGCGATGTGAAAACCGCGTGAGTGAGCCTGGAATTTTCATGATGGCAGGGAGTGCAGTGCCAGGGTGCAGAGACACAGCACCTGCAGCACGAAGGCCAGACTGTCCTGGAGGTTCCAAATGTTGAGCCACCGCCATGGCCCATACTCCGCGATCGTGCAAAACTGCATATGCAGAAGACGACTTGATGTGTCGAGGAGTACAACGGCAACAATTGAGCACCAAGGTGGAGATGATGCGCCAAGACAGTACAGCAGCAACCAGAACACAGGGACATCTTCCACACTTGCATCTCGCAATGTTAACTTTGCTGTGTTGACCCCCAGGCAGCGCAACTTGTGGATAGGAAGAGCACCACGTCCAGCGGGACGCTGATAGCCGTCTGATGAGACAATGTGTAGAGTGACGTCGCAGACTGCATATCTGAAGGCATCGCTGTGCTGTCAGCCAGCGCACCTCAATGTAGAGGAAGGGCGCCATGCCCAGTAGCGAAATCACCAGCGAGCCGATGGTGGCCAGGCCGCGCCGGGTGTGCGCCAGCTGCGCCAGGCTCATGTGCAGCTTCTCATCCTGGGGCCAGACACAAACGACATCCAATTTGACGCCAGTCGAGGCTTGGTCACTGCCAACAAAGCTGGCAGGCCGCATGCGACATGTGCCAGCTGCGCCGGGCTCATGTCATGCCTTGCAGCTCCCCATGCTGATGTTTGCCGATGGAACCCCTCAGTCCGGCTGCAAGTGCCCACAGCTGGCAGGGATTACATCTGGTTGGTCAACCTATATGTTTATTCTGCGTGAGGCCTCCAGTCGACAACACCAAATGGCAGTCGGGTGTGAGCTTGTGGGGTGACAGGTTGCAACAGTTGCAGGCCATGATGCAACCTGAAAGATGATGATGAATGCCTACTGGCCCAGCGATCAGCTGCCGATCGTGTGTGCTTCATCAAACATTGATACATGAGGACCTCATCATGTAGGCGGCTTGCTGTGACGCACCTGAAACAGGATGATGAAGGACTGGTAGCCCAGCAGCCACACCATGTACAGCGCGAACTCCCAGATCAACACACGTCTAGCCCAGGTGTCCCACTTGTGCTGGATGACCGCCTGCACAGCCGGCAGGCCGAACACCTTGGTGCTCAGCGCCCTGCGCAGCAGGAAGCAGGTTTTTGGGCTGCTAATCACTTGTTCTGGATGACCGCCAGCACGGCCGTCAGGCCGAACACCTTGGTGCTCAGCGCCCTGCGCAGCAGGAAGCAGGTTTTTGGGCTGCTAATCACTTGTTCTGGATGACCGCCAGCACGGCCGTCAGGCCGAACACCTTGGTGCTCAGCGCCCTGCGCAGCAGGAAGTAGGTTTTTGGGCTGCTAATCACTTGTTCTGGATGACCGCCTGCACGGCCGGCAGGCCGAACATCTTGGTGCTCAGCGCCCTGCGCAGCAGAAAGTAGGTTTTTGGGCTTCTCATCACTTGTTCTGGATGACCGCCTGCACAACCGGCAGGCCGAACATCTTGGTGCTCAGCGCCCTGCGCAGCAGCATTGGGCGTGGACAATGCCAGCTGGGGCCTTCAAAAACAAGGTCCGATAGGAGTCAAATGCAGCAAACGACAGGCTCCACTGGTACTCAGCAGTGTACATCAGCAAACAATGCACCGCAGCATCAGTCTCGCCGCTTTTCGAGACTTGGATGTGCAACAGGAGCCGCAGTTGTTGAGGATCTCCGCGCCACAGATGGTCGCTTCAACTGCGGGTTCACAATGTCGTGATTTGGCATTCTAGACGCCTTGACGCGCACCCGTCCTGCCACTTCTCCAGCAGCGGGTTCAGGATGCCACGGTCGTCCGGCAGCGTTGCGTTGCGGATGGCAAATAATATTGCAGTTCTGCAATCGTTATGAGGCGTTCATGGGCGTCTCAGGTGCGCACCCGTCCTGCTTTCTCCAGCAGCGGGGTCAGGATGCCGCAGTCGTCTGGCAGCACCGCATTGTGTATGGCGAACAAGATTGACATTCTGCACCATCACCAGGCCCTTTTGACATCTCGGGTACCCACCCGTCCTGCCACTGCTCCAGCAGTGTGTTCAGGATGCCGCGGTCATCCGGCAGCTTCGTGCCGGGGAAGGCCAGCACTGTCGGCGATTGGCAACTGGCAATGGCTGTCTCAGGTGCGCACCCGTCTTGCCACTTCTCCAACAGCGGGTTCAAGATGCCGCGGTCGTCCGGCAGCGTCGCATTGCGGGTGGTCACCACATGCGCCTCGACCTCCACCTTGGTGCTGAAGCCTGGACCCAGGAAGGGAGCGGCTCTCAGCTTCCACAGGCACCTTTGGGACCGGCACACGTCAGAGCTCCGTTGCAGCAGCGGCATGCAGGAGCCCAGCGCTTGACATGCTCTGCTCGAAGTGCAATCTGAAGTGGCAGCAGCGCCATTCAGTGGCTGTACCGTTGGCCTTGTAGGAGTCGTGCGCCAGGTACTCGCGCCACATGCGCTCATGGTCGATGTCCATGCTGTCTGCGCCCAGCGTCCATATCGTGCCATCACGTATGAGCGGCAGCACCTCTGTGTCCTGGTGCAGACACGGAGGTGCAATCGTAAGCGGGCTGCCAAGGCCAATGGTGCAGCGGGTCCTGTTGGTTGGATACCTGGTCTGCTGCACGATGAATCAACCGCTTGACACGACTTTGTGTGCATCAGCGCTGTGGTGATGTGGTGCAGGGAACGCGTACGCGGTGGTGCATGGGCAGCAGCACGCAGCTGACGGCCTGGCCGCAGCAATTGGGGGATGCGCCTCACCTCAGTAACGAACTTGCCCAGCAGTCGAGTGCCCTTGCTGGCCAGGTACGAGATGACATGGTCGGGATCATTCTGCAGCAGCTGCTCAAAGTCCACCGCGCCCTCCTCCGCCGACAGCCCCGCCTGAACAGTGTACGAGTGGATTTGAGACCATGACGGGGCTTTGGAGACAGGGATTTGGAGACGGGGATTGGGACACGCGAGACTGGGGCTCATGTCGATAGTGACCATAGCCAGCTGCTCAGCAGCCACCGCAGGCCGCTCAGCCAACAGCCTTGTCTGCGGCCACAGCCTGACGCAGGATGGGGACGCCAGTGCAGCATGCATGGGCTCATTGCTGACAACGCCTCCAAACAGGAGCATGGCACATGACGGACAATCGGCCAGCGACATCTGCATGCCAGGAGACTTTAGGGGATTTGACAAAATTGATGCTGTTCACTACACAGAGATGTCCTATGTTGTGACACTTGCCTCTAGTCGCGCCTCCACCGCTGCTGCGGAAGACGCTGCCTCCTCGCCATTGGCGGCACTCGTCGAGGTGCTGGCCTCCGGCAGCAGGGGCTGCCGCACGTCCGCCATGGCTGCTCAGGCCGCGCCTGCGTGCCATTGAGGCGATGATCACCATTACTGTCTGCAGCCGCCACAACTCGACTGCAGAATGACACTGATGCAAATGTCCGCGGGGGCCGCACCAGCGCAATCACCGGCATGTACAGTCATAAGTTCTGCTGGCAGAAATCTCTGTGTCAATATGACTTTAACAACGCCACGAGGTCTGCGTGCTGAAGCAGGAAGCCCATGGCGGTTTCACGGGCGCAGTGCGCAGCATGTGGACTCGACCACCGACAAATTGCAAAACGGAGGTGGATGTTGCCGATCGATCATGCATGCTGTACAAACTTCATTCTGCTGCCGTTTGCGCGTGAAAATGTCGGACCATGTATGGCATACAAGATGGACAGCGCATCTTGCCGGCAGGGTTGCTAAGATGCAACATGATCGAAGACGACCACACAGCCGGTCCATCACACCGATCACGGCGCTCATTGCTACACGAGTACACTCATGCGAACTGATATAGATTGCGTGAGCAACGGAGCCAGTGCACCTGACTAATACTCAGCATGCGCCGGTAGCACTGCAGCGCAGATGCGGATGGCGGCCTCCCGAGAAAGTTGCAGAGATCAAAATAGCTTAGTGAGCTGCTTGATACACTTGTGTCCCTACGTCCTTGTCGCCAGATAAGATCAGGACTCGTCGCAGCAGCCAGCTCAGCATGTTGATCCTTGATCGTCTTCAACACAAGTCTCGAATCATTTCACGCTTTCGACACCAGCGTGCTTGGAGGCTGACTGCGCTGCATTGAGTGATATAGTGGAGCGATTCATGTGAATCCTGTGATCGCAGAGAAAGAGCCTTCTGCAAGGTCAGCTTCACTAGGGGCGCACATCACGCTGCAGCGCGCACAACCGCCAAGGCTCATAGCAATCTGACGATCGCTGACCTGCCCTCAGCAGCTGAGATACGACTGTGGTCTGTCCGGCAAAGGCTAGTTGGCGGAACCAATGCCAGCGGGCATGATGCCGCCAGCATGCACGCTGCAGCTCAGCCGCCATGAGCCAGTTTGCAGATGGTCCGACATGCGCCCACTCAGCAGGCGGAACCCAGCTCAGCAGGCATGCAGCGGCCGATGTGCCGGCGCGCCGAATTTGCCGGGGGTCAACATCCAGCGGCATTGCAGCGCCTCCAGACCCGCAAAGCTGCGGCTGTGCCGACAGCAACGCACCGCGGCGGCGGGCTCTGACATCATCGGCTCCGAGGGCGACAACGTCGTCGTTTCGCCGGATCCGGGCGAGGCGCAGCAGGCGGCCATGGACGCTACAGGGCTGACGCGAGGGCAGCTGTGGTTTGCGGCCGTCAAGCCGCCGATGTACACCGTGTGCATCATCCCCGTGCTGGTAAGTCTCTGCGCTTTCTCAGCATATCCGCCCTCAGCAGCTGCATCCTGCACAGAATGGGACCATAACGTTGGTGTGGATCGTGCAATGGGCCCAACAGCTTGGTCTACACAATGCTCCATCGCAGTCCTGAGTATGGCTGCGGACAGCTGCGTGTCCGCCCGCAACAGGTGGGTGCTGCGCTGGGGTACTACCAGACTGGCGTGTTTGCGGCGAGGCAATATGCTGCTCTGACGTTGGCCTCTATCTGCACCATCGCCTGGCTCAACCTCAGGTCAGTACTGAGGCCATATGGCACGGTCGCTGAGGCATGCTGTCGCCTGGCAGATTGCGCTGCTGACTGCTGAGCACGATGGTGTCTCCCAGCTGTCGGTTCACAGGCTCTTGTGTCGAGTGGTGACTTGCCATCGAAGCAATGGTTGGCCATGGATCAGCCCGGCTGGACCGCATGTTGAGTCGTTCCAGCGTAGCACTGATGTCGTGACTGCCTGCTGCAGCAACGACGCCTTTGACGCGGCGATGGGCGTGGACGCCGCCAAGCCGGAGAGCGTGGTCAACTTGACCGGCAACCGCGGCGCGGTGCTGTGGGCCGCCAACACGTTCCTGGCGGCGGCGCTCGCCATCTTCGCCCGCACGCTGCCCGTGCCGGCGAGGGTTTTGCAGTTTTGAACGGACGTTGCAAGCCGACACTGAGCTCTGCAGGGACAGTCCACCGTGAACGACAGTGCATCACGGCTGTCTGCTGTGCCAACCTGCCAGCACCCTGAGCCGCGAATGGATACGTGCTCTGCGTGGCAGGCGGCGCCTATCGCATGGGGACACAGATGACCTTTATAAATGTTGATATGATGCAGGGCGACGCGCGGTCACTGCAGATGCTGGGCACAGCAATCCTCATGGGCTACATGTACCAGGGGCCACCCTTCAGGTACGGCTTCAGAGGACCATCCAATGTAGCTGCAGACACTCATGGTGGCCCACCTGTATCACTGCGCGCTGCATTCATGCGCTCTGCGGCCATTGTGATTTGACGGTGGCGCATTTTTGGCGGTGACTGTGACATCATCTGCGTGCAGGCTCAGTTACAAGGGGCTGGGGGAGCCGATCTGCTTTGTGACATTTGGGCCGCTGTCCACTGCCGCATTCTACCTTGCGCAGGTGCTACTTTGACTTGCATGCTGCTGATGCATGCGCGTCCTTGTGCAACACCTACAAGCAGATGCACGTGCAGCGATGCTTGCTTGCGATTACGAGCAGATGCACTTGACTGCACCATCCTCATTCTCGCCAGATGATTGTTGGCTGACAGAAGAGAGCAGCACTACGACTTCTGGAGTGGTTTGGCAACCGTGCTGGTGCTTGTCACAGCATGTACAGCCAACGCGCAGTCACTTCCACCGAGCTGTGTGCAGGGTTTCACGGTTGCTATTCCCTCTGCCTGCAGGTGGGCCTGGCTGGCGCGGGGGCGGCGGTGCCGGCGACCGTGTGGGCTGCCTCCGTGCTGGTGGGCATCACGGTGGCGTCCATCCTGTTCTGCAGCCACTTTCACCAGATCGAGGGCGACGCCGCGGCCGGCAAGATGTCGCCGCTCGTGCGGCTGGGCCCCCGGCGCGGCATGCAGGTGGGCAGCTGCTGTCATTCTGGACTCCCAAACTTGCTCATGCCTTCAGGCGAGTCAGGCCATCAGATGCTGTCGCACGCGCCGGCAGACGTAGTGCACCTTAGTCAGACCAGGTGTGATCTGCATAGATAGCCTGTGTCTCACATCCAGCATCAAGCCGCCTTGGTTGATATGCTCCGCAGGCGCTGCGGATCATCGTGGCAGCACCATACCTGCTGCTGGCGGCCTTTGTCGCTGCGGGGTGGCTGCCAGCCGCCTGCCTGGCGGCGGCGACGGCGTCACTGCCGGGGGCTCGGGGCCTGCTCAGCTTTGGCGCCGAAAAGCATATGGTGCCGGACGCCATCAGGCCACTGAAGAAGTACGCGATCAAGTGGCACACGCCATTCGGGCTCGCGCTTGCGGCGGGGCTCATCTGGGCGCGACGAACGGGCCACATGGCCGCCGCACTGTTTTGAACTTAACCTGGGTACCAGCTCTGCTTTAGAACCGTTGTGAAATGCTCAACCGCATCATTGCTATGGCTTGCGTCGGCAGCTGGCCTGACTTGCGTTGAACGGGCATGGACACACGGAGGCACTAGTCTGAGCCCCACCTGCTTCGGACAATGCAAGTGTAAATGCTTCATTATCGATCCCTTCTGAGCTTAAGTTCACAACGGCTATGCAGTAAGCCTATGTCTGTCAGACAGCTTCTTGCTCTTAGTCAGTCAGTGTGCAGCACCTTGCCGCGCCGCCACACCGCAGCATTTGGCGTACAACTTACTTCTGTGGTGTGATTCCTGCTGTAAGTGTATCCTTCGCAGCTACATCTGCCTCAAAGACGCTGCAGTTTCGAAATCGAAATTGAGTTGTTCGATACACATCCCCAGGCAGCACAGCCGGTGGACGCGGTACGCTATCAGCGGCATGTCGCACATGGCGGCATGCGACAGACTGGGCTCCACCAGCATGCTTCAGGCTTCAGGCAGCGGCAGGCACGCCGCCGTCTTCCACGCGGCGTCCTGCAGACAGCCCAGGCGGAGGGACGCTGCCGGTTGCAGAGTTGCTGCCAGGGCAATCGAGCAGGTCACGACAGATCAGCTGAAGCAGACGAGGCTCATCACGGCCATCAAGACGCCGTATCTGAACAATGGCAAATTTGATCTGCCCACCTTCGACCGCTTGGTCGAGCACCAGGTAATGCATGCGTCAAGCTGCACTGCTGGAAAGGCGTGCAATAGTGACCGGAGGCAACCCACCTACAGACTGTGCACGAACCCGCATGATTTGCACCCCTTGCATCTTTTGGAAACTCCTGCCGCAGCAGCCGACGGCAGCGTTAGCAAGCGCAAGGCCAGCATGAAGCCCCGTTGCTGACCTACACAGATCGAGAACGGAGTCGAAGGCCTCATCATAGGCGGCACTACAGGCGAGGGGCAGCTCATGTCGTGGGACGAACATGTCATGCTGATTGCGCACACAGTCAACAGGTGGGCGTATAGAAGGCGCTATGCAGCAAAAGTTTAACTTATATAACTGAACGCTCATAGTGCTGCATGCCTGTAAGTGCATGCTGCCTTCTCCATGGCAAGCTCTGGTGGCACACAGCAGGAATAGCAGTCACACTCCCTACACTGCAGCGGGACCGCAGTTGATCATTGATGTACAAATTGCTCGGTGCAGGTTCGGCGACCAGGTGCGCGTGATCGGCAACACGGGCTCCAACAGCACGCGGGAGGCGGTGCACGCGACCAGCCAGGGCTTTGCTGTGGGCATGCACGCGGCGCTGCAGATCAACCCATACTATGGCAAGACCAGCCACGATGGGCTGCGCACACACTTCGAGGTGAGGCTTGTCATCAGACACGAGAGGTGAGCCTGCAGGGAAACATCAGCAGTCCGCGTTGAACGTTGAAACATGATAAGGCCGAGATCGCTGGCACGCGCGCCCACATGGAGGAAATTCAGTGCTGGGTACGATCATCAAATCGACATGGGCAACACACACCTGGCTGTCCACGAGCCACGAGCCTGCTGAAATGCTTGTGAGCTGCCCACGTTTGGGCTGTACCAGATGGCAGTTCATTTTGACGAAGCGTCTGCCAGATCCAACAGGTTTACATTTCTATTTCAGGCGTGCCTGGACTTGGGGCCGGCCATCATCTACAATGTGCCAGCACGCACGGCGCAGGACATTCCAAACAGCGTCATTCACGACCTGGCCGGCCATGCCAACTTCCTGGGCGTCAAGGAGTGCACTGGCAACCAGCGCATCCAGGTGAGGTTACATTCACTATCTCTCTGAAAGCATTGCCTCGTTTGCTGTGTACTTCTTAAGCATTTCGAGGCCCAGAACCTACAATCAGTCATGGACTATCGGCAGCAGGCCATGGCAGCTTCCTGACCCATAGACAATGCGTCACACTGTTCATGTACAAGGGCCCTGGCAGGACGCAGAGCCCAGCAATGGCGGCGCTGGTCTTTCTGAATTGTAGAGGTGTCGCTACTCTCCTGTAGCGGCAAGATCATGAGGCGCATGCACTGCAACTCTTGCTGGTCATTGACATCGTAGCTCTAGCAAGCATCAATGTGGCTGCCGCAGCGCTGCACAGATACACAAATTCCTACAGCAGCAGCAATGACAAGGCGCAGAATTTCTTCTCGACCGGGTGTGCTGACGATGTCAGTATATGCTACTGCAGGGTTACACAGATGCAGGCATCGTTTCGTGGAGCGGCAATGATGACGAAGCGCATGCAGCGCGGCATGACCACGGCGCCGCCGGCGTCATCAGCGTGACCAGCAATGTGGTGCCGGGGCTGTTCTCGCACATGATGAAGCAGCGGGACGAGCAGCAGAACGACTTGCTGCAGGTGGGCGCAGAGTCGTGTGCTGCGTGCTGAACGTAGCAAGTAAGCATCAGCTGACCAGCAACGGGGTGCTGGGGCTGCACGCACGTAGTGAAGCGGCGAGACAATGCAGAGCACCATTCTTTGCAGAGAATCACTCTTTGCAGGGATGAGTTGTCTGTTGGCTTCTGGCTCTTCCTGTCAGGACTTTGCAGCCTGTGTTCCAGGAGAAGGCTGGAAGTCGGCTGGGCACACCTTCTCATGCAGCAACTGCGCGCAACTGCTGTTGGTCAAAGGCGTGTGGTCTGATCCCCTGCTGTTTCCCCTCTGTACAGGAGCTCATAGGCTGGATGTTCGCGGAGCCAAACCCCATTGCAGTGAATACCGCACTGGCAATGTGCGGCCTGGTCAACCCAGTGTTCCGGCTGCCATATGTGCCGCTCAACTCCGAACAGAGGCGGCACGGCGTGGAGCTGCTGCAGCCGCTGCTGGCCCACATCCCAGGGGCAGACTCAGTCCGCGAGCTTAGCGACAGCGACTTCATCAAGCTGGCCAACTTCTGAGGCGGCAACGACAGCAACTTACGAAGCTGGCCAACTTCTGAGGCAGCGACGGCAGCAGCGGCGGCGATGGTGGTGGCGGCATTGCGACATTGGCAGCAGCCAATCAGTGTATTGCTGAATCCCAGCAGCGGTGGCATGGCGTGGAGCCGCCGCAGCCACTGCTGGCCCACATCTCGGGGGCAGATTCAGCCCGCGAGCTCAGCGACAGCGATGTTGTCATGCTGGCCAACCTCTGAAGCGGCAACGACAGTGGTGGCGGCATTGCAACATCGGCAGCAGCTGTGTCATATGTTGTTGGGTCATCAGCGGCGGCGCCATGGCATGGAGCTGCCTCAGCCGCTCCTGGCCCACGGTCTGGGGGCAGGGTCAAACCGCGAGTTCAGCGACAGCGACGTCACGGTGCAGACCAACTTCTCAAGCGGCGGCAGCTGGCGCAGGCATCAGATAGTGCAGTGTCTGCAGCGATGGCGCACCTGAGCAGCTGCCGTGACTGCCGCTGGGCAAGATATCAGGGGCGCATGTGAACTCGCTGGTTGACCTACTTCAGAGTGGCAGCAGCTGCAATACGAAGTTGACAGCATCAACAAGTGCATATGCCCAAGTCGCATTGCCAGACTGAAGTATCGGGGTCATGAGGTTTAGCAGCAACGTGTAACTCGACGGCGCAGTCTGTCAAACTGTGCCGGCAGCTGAACGCGGCAGCTGTGGGTTGCCGTGCCACCTGGAATCGTCATGTAATGGTTTGCGTGCTGTACGGTTCACGGACATGGTCTCAACCTTCGCACCGGTGTGTGATGATGCACAGGATATCGTGTGGGTGCCGCCATTGCAGGAAGTTGAGCAATGACATTACCATAAAGAAAATCCGTGCAAGCTCAGCAGCGCAGCGGCAAGTTGGCACTCTGTATGCTGCAGCTGCAGTCCTAAAGCTGCATGGTCAGCAGACCTTGGCCGCCACCGAAACGTCGTGCAGGGTGCAGCTGCCGTCGAGCTGCTGTGTGCCCCTACGACACTTCTCACAGGTCCGACATGAAGATGCAAACCCTGGAAATCCAATCTGGCATCACGTGCCTCCCTTGATTAAACCCTGTGAAACGCTCCACGCTTAGCTGGCAAGCCGTCGGTGGACGCGCCAGAATCGCCCGACCGCTTGCCGAGGACGTGGGGCAGTTGGTTTCGGAGCGGAGAAGCCAGCCACTTGTGGTTGCAGCGGTGTTAGCCGTCCACAAGCGGTGAGAGGAGGTTGCAACCGACCGACCTTGTGTGCATCATATTGCTGCATAGCAATAGACGCGTCGATTGCAGATGACCCTGATCCGTCGTGCGATCATGTTATGCGGTGCTGCTCGCGTCACTGTCTGCGACGCACGCCGGCGACCGCTGCGCGTTGGGAAAGCCGCCAACATGTCCCGCGTCAGACACCGCTACTTTTTTGGCAAATCAGGATGATGAAAGCAAGCCAAGCGTGAATCCATGTTCTGCTGGATCATATGTACGTGATTCAAGCATGCGACATCACTGCTGACCGTGCTAGTCGGTGCATCTGCTGTAACGCGGCTTGTGGCCTTCGCCTGCAGCTTCTTTCTGGAGCTCATGATGTTGATTGGGTCTCAGTTGCAAGCATGAAGTTGACTGTCCTTGCGTCTTCCGTGGTCGACCAGGAGTTTGCAGTCTGTGTCAATAAATCACTTGTCAGATCTGCAGCTTCGAGAGCACGGTCATACACGTTGATGCTTCTGCGCGTTCAGCCTATCAGCCTCAGGTCACTATGCTATCGCATTTGGAGCATCGGGGGCAGGCATCTTTATCACGATGCAGGCATCTCTACCACGATGCTCAATGTGGGAGCATCGATGGCACATGCTGCAGTGTGCAGGAGGGCGACTTAGGTGTTTCACACTGGTTTGAGCTTTGATTGACGTTACAAGGCACTGTTCCATCTTGTCACAGTGGCCCATCCCTTGACTTCTGCGGCTTTGTGCCCCGCGCTGCCTTCTGATCGACAATTGTGCAGTGTTGCACTGATTGTGCCGCCTGTTGCCGCACTGCAGATCACAACCCCAAAGAGTTGAGTTGGACGCTGGACGCCCGAATCAGAGTCAGAGGAGCGCGCCAGGCATGAAGGTGGCAGCCGTTGCGGCGCTACTGCTGCTGGCGGCGGCGGCGCCAGCTGCGGAGGCGCTGCGTGCGCCGAAGCCCACCGGCAGTGAGCTGCTGTGCATGTTGATGTCCCATTTTCTGTTGCCCAGCAACCGCTCTTCGTTCAAGTCAACTGAGTCACTGGTGGCACTGTTTTGCACCTGGCGATGGCATGCTCATGCCAGTGTAACTGTGGCAGCTGACCGGTGACACGCATTCTGCTTGCAGCGTGCAACTGCCATGCGGCAAACGGAATACCCGTGAAGTACCAGCCCGTGTGTGGAGACGACTTCGTCACATATGGTGAGGCCACAGCCGTTTGGTCAGCACTGCTTGCTGCCCCCCGACGCAGCCATCGGATATCTTTCTGACCGTTCTGCTTGTCTGTGTTGCAGGCAATGAGTGCGTGGCCAAGTGTGAGAATGTGCTGATCCGCTCCAATGGCAAGTGAGTACCTTCCGCCTCTGTCACATCGCTATGACAATTGGCTATCATTCACCGCAGCCAGCTGCCACATACCATACTTTGCAGCCTTTTCCACCCACCAGGCTTGGCGAAGGCGACATGGCAACTTTTAGTGCACCACCCAAGTCTGGGTGCGGAGGAACCTGGCACTGATTTTGCATGCTGGCCTCCGCAGATGCCCCGCCTGCAAGATCAAGGTGGGCAACTGCCAGTGCGGCAAGGGCTACAGCCCCGTCTGCAGCTTCGGGCTGACCTTCAGCACCCCCTGCGATGCCGCGTGCGGCGGCTACACCTGCCCAATGGACAAGGGCGTCTGCAGGTGAGCTTGCTCTACCGGATGCTTGCGCCCTCTTGACTTCATGCTGCCTTGTAAAGGTCGTCGAGCAGGACACATGCCAGTATGAGTTGGTGATGGCCTGGCGTAGGCAATTTTGCAGCGCCACAGACGATGTAGCCCCACCCGTGCTGCAGTTCTGTGTCTTTGATGCATGCTGCAGGTACAGCCCATCGGGATCGTACCTGAAGAGCAAGCCGCTGAAGACCAATGTGGCGGCTGCCGCCCGCGATACCAGCTTCCCTTCAACGAGCTCGGCTCGCTACAGCTACACCAAAGCCGTGCACCTCAGCCTCATCTTCATCGAGTCCATGCGCTCAGGTGCCAGGACAAGCCCTTGCCTCTGTCCACCGACTCTATCCTGAGCATGCGCCACGTGTGCAAACAGTCGTCGCGCGGCGACATATTGCAAGGGGTTCCAGGAGGCGCCTTGCCAACCTTACACTGGCGGCCTTTCCAGCCTGCATTATTTGAGGAACGCCGGACCCCCATTCGGCGGCTGGTGTTGCGCAGCTGATAGCTGCCTCATGTCCGGCGACTACAGTGTTGGCAACTCTCGGATGTGCTGCTGACTGGGTACGTCAAACCCTGCTCAACAGGCGTCCTGGACCGGCAGCGGCTAGCGTGGCGCTCCGACAGCTGCACCAAGTGCAAGGGTCCCAGCGGCGAGGACCTCAGCAAGGGATACTACGAGGCCGGCGGCTCCTTCCTCAAGCTGGGCATCCCAGAGGCCTTCCTGGTATGTCGACGGATCTCACTCTCAAGTTGTTTTTGTCCTGTTGCGCGGACCCTCCATCAAATAGGTCGATTTGCAACTTCTATTGGGTATGAAAACCCAGAACCTGGCCATTGGCTATCTCTGTCCAATGTGACACCCTGTCGTGTGCCCACCACTCACAGGTGACTATCCTGGCGGACAGCGTCATCAACTTCCCGCAGGGCTTCAGGAAGTCCGGTGATCTCGACAATGGTGCGCCTCTTGACTGCTATGCAATGATTGTGACATTCTGCAACGTCAATCCAGCTGGTGTCTGCTTTACTATGTGCTGTTACATGCCACCAGTCACCCACCTGCAGCGCGAGTCGCAAGTGCGTGCATTCGGCAGCCGAGTTCACTTGGCCAGCAGTCGGTGCTGTCCATCCCCTTGCCTGACTGGCATGCTTCCCGCAGCAGCTGATGCGGCGGGACACGACCTGCCTCCTCCGAGGCGCCTCTGAAGCCAGTAAACTACTCCGCAGCTCTCGGCCCCACAGCCGCGCATACCCTCATTTCTCAAACATTCCTCCCTCTGGATGTGCAGTCATCGACGCGGTGCAATGGGGCGTGGACTACCTGGTGAAGGCGCACTCGGCGCCCAACCGCTTCGTGGCGGTTTTGGGCAACGACACCCTGGACTTCAACTACTACGGCTCCGTGGAGCGGTACGACACGTACGTCAAGACGCGCACCACCTGCTACATCGACACTGTCACTCGTGGTGCGCATATGGATTGGTTCCTGTCAAAAGGATAACAACAAGTGGTATGGTCAGTACGGAAGGACGTGCACCACCTGCTACATCGACACTGTCACCCGCAGTGCGTGTTGTGGTGGACCTTGCGTGTTGTGGTGGACCTTGCTGCACATGCCGCTCTGAAACTCGGCATGTCGCATAATGGGCATGTCCAAATGCACACCACATGCATGCCACAGCAGCAAAGGCACTGGCGGTGGGCATGCATTCTGCTCTGATGATGCGACACTCCACACCATGCAACTGGGAAGTTTGTCTGAGATCTCTGCTGTGGTGGCCCAGACACGTCTCCGCAACATGTGATGCGCACCACGATTGACGCCAGAGACAACTGTTGCATTGTGCTCTGGTGTGCTGTGAACGATTCAACCCAGTAAGACAGACGTCGCCGCCCATTTGTGTCCAGAACTGGGTGCACGAGCTGCGCTGGGCCTGGTGCTGGGTCTTCATATTCAGATGGTATGTGCCATGGTACAGGCTCCGAGATCGCCGGCGAGGCGTCTGCAGCGCTGGCGGCGGCGGCGCTCATGTTCAAGTCGCTGGGCCTGAGCAAGACGCGCAACGTCGCCAGCCTGATCACGCACTCCAAGCAGCTGTACAGCCTGGCCACCAAGTACCCGGGCTCCTACGCGTCCGCCAACTCGAAGTCCTGCCTCGGCATCCACAAGGTGCAGAGGCTTTGCGCAAGTCCGACAGCCTAGTTATCTGATCAGCTGCTCCACAGCCTGGCCACCATGTACCCCGGTGCCCTGTGCTTGACCCCTGCAAAACCAGTGGTTTTTGCTGTTTGCATGATGTGCTTCTGATGGCGGTGTCCTGCTGCAATGTAGCGCCTGTATGCGTCCACCAACGGGTACACAGACGAGCTCGCATGGGCAGCAGCCCACCTGTTCAGGGCCACGGGTGAGACGGTATACCGCACCCAAGCCATCAGCTACTTCAACAAGGTAGGGCGGCGGTGATCTGGGTGCTGCTGCGTTTGCGTCTGCTGATTTGCTCCTAGAGCTGATTCTGTACAAGTCGGTTACTCGTCCCTGACAACTTAAAATCGATCATGACCGAAAGTGCACTGAGGCTGCAAGACTGCCTGCCCTGGAGGGTCTCCTGCGTTAGCAGGTCCTGTATATGCACTGGGCTGCTGTGATACTCTCGGCTGCCTCAGCTCTCCTGACATGTGTCTATTGTCTCTGCCTCTCGCAGCTCCCGCAGCCGCCGTACACCTTCGAGAACGGCAACAAGGTGGCGGGCCTCAATGTCCTCATGCAGCTGGTGCGCGCCTTCTCATGTTGAGACATTGGCCCTCAATCACAGAGGGCCTCGTCCGCTCAACAGCAAGAGCTGCAGCAGTCCCCGTCTGCAGCAGGCGGCATGTAGTGCCTGCCATCATTTCCACGCCTGCTGGGAGTGGGTGTTTCCCAGTCGATGTGAGGTCTGTGAGGTCTGGGCAATGCCCAAGCTTCCTGTGAATGTGCAGTTTTAATTTGGTTCTGAATATCGCACAAAAGTGGACCCCGCCAACGTGGCCTGCTACTGCACATCCTGGATCTAGGAACTCAACTTTCTTCGTGCGCCGCACACAGGTGGACCCCGCCAACGCGGGCCGCTACCGCAGCCTGTCCCAGGGCTTCTTCGCGCCGTACCTCAGCCAGTCCATCCAGCACACGCCCGCCGGCCTCGCCTACCCGTACCACTACGGCGCTCTGCGCCCCACCACCCAGGTGGGTTCCAGCAGGAACCAAGGCATAGCTTCGAAACACACACGCTGACGCTGCAGTGCTGCCCGCGTCTAATCATCGGGCCATTACATGCTGCCGGCATTGTATACGCATACTTTTGGCTGGGGTCTGCCACACATGCGATTGGCTCGTGTGCTGTGCAGATGGTGTACCTGGCGCTTCAGCAGTCGAAGCTTCTGCGCGCCGCCAAGGTCAACACCGGCTACGCCGCGCAGCTGTTCAAGTGCGACCCCTTCTTCCGTCGTACTTGCTGCTGAGCAGACCTTGTCACTGAGCAGACATGACTGCTTATACTCAGACTGTGTGATGTGCATATGCGAACGACATGCTGTCCTCGAGTGCATCAGACCCTGTGTCTCGGCACTTGCACCGCACTTGCCCTGTGCTGGACTGCAGTCCGATGGCTAGGCAGAGAAGCTGCCTCCCTTCTCCGCACTCAGCGAGCCACACACCACGCGGCTCATGGTCTGACGTGTCGCTGTGCTGTCTGCAGCTACGCCACCTTCCAGCTGAACTACATCCTGGGCGACAGCGGCCGCTCCTGGCTCGGCGGGTACTCCCCGCAGGCCTTCAAGCTGCTGTGGCACAAGCCGGTGCGCCAGGCCCTCTTCCCGGACCATGCTCTGTCTGTGAGCGCGCACGCATGCTGTGCAGATCTGAGCTGGTCGACCAAGGCTGAAGGGATGCAGGGACAGCGGCCGCGGCGTGCCGCTTGACTGTTGTGGTGCTGATTGCGCTAGCCAGGATCAGCATGATCTTCATTGCAGCAGCCGTGCCCAGAGCAGACATGTTGATTGTTGTTACTGATTTGTGCATACAGAGCTACAACTCGTACCTGGAGGAGCCGCTGCGGGGCATCAACGTGTACGCCGGGCTGACATCCCAGAAGACCGACGGCAGCTACCAGTCCCTCAAGTACGTGGAGGCTGCCAAGCTCGACATGGAGGGTGCGCTTGCACCCAACTTTCTGCCCAGATTGTCGTACACCATTGTGCGTAGGCCGCAGCAGTGGCTGCAGAGAATTGCTGCAAGAGTGCTGGCCCCCGCCCTGCTGTTTTTCAAGCAGGCAAATCTCAAGCAGCATTGACGATGAATGCTCCAAAGTTGACATAGGTGCTCTGAGCGTCACTCACACCACTGCTATGTGGCGCTTGTGTCAATAGAAGGCGAGGCTGACACTGGCTGCTGGCTCTAGTCTGGGCACAGCTGTGATGGACAGACGTGAAGTCTCAGTCCTTCCTTCTGCAGGCTCCTTCTCGCCGCAGCGCTTTGTCCCGTACGGCGCCCTGTATGGCGCTCCACTGGGAGACGACAGCATCATTTGGGGCCGCAAGGACTACTCCTACGCCGAGCCCACCACTGGTACGCCTGCCCTGTAGAATCTATGCCAGCACTCGTGTCCTCTGCCTCCGCGTCCAACCCATGTGCGAACGAAACTGCGCCCGTTCTCAGTGCAGCAGCAGATCGATGCATTTGTCTTACCATAAGCTGTTCTCGCTGATGCTGTTGGCTGCTGTCCTGCAGACGGCAATGCCGCGGTGACGGGCGCCTTTGCAGCGCTGGCGGAGTACTACTCCTCCAAGCAGACCGCTCAGACCGACTGCGGGCTGAATCTGGGCTGGAACCACCCCGGCGTCAAGGAGACGTCCAAATCCGTCAACAATCTGAAGACCTGTGAGCCTCCTTCTCAAAATGCCCACTGCTCCTCCGAATTTGCAGTGAGGAATCGCCTGCTGATGTGGTCGCACTCCCGTGTCAAGCAGACCTTCGAGTCCATCACCAACCTGAAGGCTTCTGCTATCATTAATCATTATAGATGTACAAGCTCGGGCGCACCGTCTCCACATCTGGTGGTGCCTGTGGCTGCATGTTGGGATACAGACGGCTCAATCCACTTGCTTTGTACTAATGTCATACCATTCTGGTTCGCAGGCAAGAAGGCAGGCAAGTAGAGGCTGCATCAGCCGTGTGCGCGTGGCGTAACTAGCTGGCGCGTGGATAGCCGTCTGTTCAGAGATATCTGGGAAGTCATATCACAGCATAGCGGGCCTGTGTGTCAGTGCATGCTGGCACGACAAGGTCGGCTGCCACCTGACCTCTGGCAGGCAGTCGGCAGGCCGGCAGCAGGGGTTTCGGGCGCGATTTTGATGCCATTTTGCAGGGTGGGTCAGCGCAGCACAGTTGCACTGCCCGCCCCCTCCATTCATGAACCCGCGACTAATTCGTGAACCAAATTGTCTGGAACTGCGGCGATGCGGATGCCGCCATACGAGAGTGTTGAGTTGATTTGAACACGCACTGCACTGTACCTGAGTGCCAGCACATCTGCCTGTCTGTTGAGCTGTGCAGTGATGTCTGCCAGCAGCGTTGCCTACTTGAAAGCCCTGCGGCATGGTTCTGGAGAGATGATGCATTGTTTACCATTGCAATGGCAAAGTTCATGCACTCGACCCATGACAGTGCACAGCAGTCATATCAACACCTGCAATCACGGGTCTGCCAGATCAAAAGAGGCTGAGATGGTTCAACATGAAGGGCCCATGATGTGCTGATTAGCATCCACTTGCAAACCACAAAGTCTATGTGTATAGTTTTCCCCAGAAGATCGCTGCACGACAGCAAATACGTAAGTGGTGGTGACGCTCAGGTGGAACACATCCCGCTCACTCGCCCGCTGCTGACAACCATCCCTGGAGGTCGCTCTGCGTGAGGATCCACCTTCACACTGCAGAGCTGTCCTCAGCATCAGCAGCTGCGACGCCGCCGCCGCTACGCTTGGCGCCGCGGTGGCTGCTGTTGGCCGCGGCCGCCCTCACCAGCAGGTTCGACGGCGTCAGGCGCCGCACGCTGACCGCACTGATATTCTTGGCTCTGCTACTTCCGCTTTCGCCCCCTCTACTGGATGCCCCGCCGCCAGGCAGGCTGGCATTCCTACTGCCGCCGCCGCCGCCTCCCCTGCTGGATGTGTTGCCGCCGGACTGGCTCGCACCTCCAGAGTGAGATCGACCTCCCCCCGCGGCTGCTTGCCGGCTGGCGTGGCTGCCGCCAGCGCTCGCGGCGGCGGCGAAGGTGGGGTCGTTTATGGCGGTGACGCCCACGAGGCGCGCCTTGATGCGCGGCCCAATGACATTGCGCCACACGGGCCACCACGCGATGGGCCGCGTGATGATGGCCAGCCAGATGGCCGAGCCCTGCAGAGAGAAGGCAATGCCATCGGTTCAGCAGATGTGCTGCTAGACCTGTGGGCCATGTTGTGGACTGCCACGCGGACAATGCAGTTGAGTGTGGTGCACCAATATGCGCTGTCATAAGGTGCTATCAACACCTTATGAACAGCAATGGTTGCTCTGGTTAGACACCAGGCTCGGGATGTCATGGCAAGCAACCACCGGCTGGCGACGTGCACACGGGATCAGTAGACTCTTGATACATGGACCACCACGATACATGGACCGCACCTGCGACGCCACCATCAGCTGCCCAATGATGAGGTTGTACCGCACGCTCGATGTGGGCACCAGCAGAAGCGCAAAGGCGCAGGCGAAAGTGATCGTGTCGCCAATTGCGGCAAAGATCTCAACACCCTGCAGCAAGAGGGTCGTGCAACGACCTTCAGGGACCACTTGCAATACACTTGCATCACTCCATCACTGTTCTGGCAGCATCGACGCGCAGCAGCACTTTGTATGTGCATGGCACCATGTCATGCTCGGCGGCATGTTGCCTATTGCCACATAGAAGCTGTAATGGCATGCGCACCTGCTCCAGTCGATCACGCATAGGCAGCAACAGCCGGCTGTACGACATCCACACCAGCGCCACTACCAGAACGACAATTACCTACGAGAGGACCAGACATTTTCAAGCTCTCAGGTTATGTAGCCTCCAAAAATCTCAACTGGAACCCAGCTAACACCCAGCTGGCAGCTGCTGCGAAGGGTGGTAGCAAAGGATGTTGCGGTCATAAAAGGCTTACCAAAGCAAGAAACCATTGGTGAAATCAGCATTGCTACCTACTGAAGGGAGGCAGTCTGTGCAACCTGAGTGCAGGATATCCATAATGACATTGTTCAGGCAACATAGAGTAGGCACTCACGGGGCCAAAGCCGCCCTTGGTGGACAGTGACACAATAACATAGCCGACAACGACGGCACGCAGCACCCACAGTAGCGTCGCGTAGGTACGCAGCTGCGCATTTCAGCACCACAACGTCATCAGGACATTGCAAGTGTTTGTTCTGAAGCTCCTAATGTGTTTTTTGCCGGCAGTGACAGCTTTTGCATGCACTCAAGAAGGAGCAAGGCGTGGCAGATGGTAGATCGTGACTGAGCATTGATGCAAGCCAGCTCATCGCGATGCTCATGTAGAAAGACACAACTGTAAGATGCACACCTCGTCCACTCCCACGTGCACGCCGCAGATCGTTGTCAGCGGCCGGTCCAAGTGCAATTGCAGATTGGAGCTGCAGACATCACAAGAATGGATCAGCTCCAGGGCATGGTTTAGAGGCACGAACTTTCAACTGCCGCTGCTGAATATCACGATTTGCAACGCTGCCAAGCGTGGCCAGCATCCAGAACCCGGCTGTGGCATGGAGCGGCGCATCACTGACAGACTGAAAAGCATCAGAGAATGGTTGGAAAGGTGCGCACTCATCGACTGTCAGGCCGTGGTGGGTTTTAACCCTAAACCCTAAATCCGCCTTGCCGCCCGTCGGCACGACTGGCCCCGCCGCTGCGCTGCCGCCGGCCGCGCCACCTGTTGGCCTCGCCATACTGTGATGCAAATGTGCAGTCTTCAGCCCGCCGCCACTGACAATGCCACCGCCGCCGCTGCCGCCCAGCCTGCCAGGCTGCTGCCCCATTGAACCCGCATCAGAGGCCGCTGCTGCAGCCGCTGCTATCGCTGCCGCTGGGCTGGCTGTGCTGCCATCGTCTCCGCCGCCGCGGGCGCTGTCGCGGATTGCCGCCACCAGCGGCGCCGGCAGCGGTGTGCCGCGGGCCGAGTAGTGCTGCGAGTACTCGGCGCGCTCGCTGTCAGTCATGCTGGCAAAGTCCGGCAGGCCCGCTGCCGCCGCTGCTGCCACTGCCGATGCTGCCGCATTCTGCTGCTGTGCAGCCCCTGCTGTGTGCGCCGACTCCTGCACAGTGAGACATCGTTTTGCAAGGTTCAGATGCAGTAGTGCACGAAGGAGTACCAAACACGGCCGCCTCGTCCATGAGATGTCAGGAACAGAGCAGCAGGATGGCACTCCTTATAACTTGGCTTGTTGTTGGGCAAATGCTGCTGACACTGAAAAGCAGGCAGACACATAGGGATACTTTGTGCCTCTTTCCGTTTGCTTGTCGGTTCTGACACTCATCTCATTACCTGTGCAGCCACAGCCAGCTTGGGGTCGGTGGTAAAGGACGAGCCCGATGACTCTGGGAGCGCTGCGTCTCCGCTGTCCACGTACTTATATGGCGGACCTACAGGCGCAAAGCAGGGTGGCATGGTATATGATATGTTTATCAAAAGAATCGAATCATGCAAGCTCGTGTGGAGGCTGCTTTTGTGCACACGTGCTGACACAGGAGAAGCTGCACATCACAGTCCTGCCAAGCTACATGCCCCTGTGCTGTGCGAAAGTCTGTATGTCATGTTAACACCGTGATGTACCTTTGTTGTCCTCGAAGAGGGCGCCGTGTCGTTCCAGGAAGCGCAGGTGCCGGTGCTCGTCCACATGCAGCCACTCAGCCTCCGGATATCGTTTCCCCGCCAGCGGCCGCGCCACAAAGTGCTCCCACATCCAGGCCAGGTGCTTGTGCTTCGGCTGCAGCAGACATGACAAGCAAGCTCAAATGCCCGGCAACATACAAGTGGCTGCACACACCCAGCCTCCTGACTGTGGGTTGCTGGTAAAAGGACCCCAGCTTGCTTTGAAATCCGTGTGCAAAGGCTGTGCCAGCAGCGAAGGTGTGAGAATCTGCATGTCGACGCAGTGGCGCTTCGAGATTTGACCTGATATGTCAGGTTGGCAGCAGCCAGACTTTGACAGCCGCCAACCCCACCTTTGTTCTTTCATGGTCGGCAGCTCTTACTCTGCTGAATGAGTTGCCACTATTGCGATGCGCGCCTAAGAGAAGATTTTGATCGAAGCTTCATGCACGCAATGAGCTGCTGTGTTGAGACACCCAGGCGTACCTCTGGCTCCTCTACGGCTGGCAGCACCCAGCGCGCCTTGTGGCTGCCGTGGTAGTGCACGCTCTTGAAGATGGTCCAGGCGCCAAACGCCAGGAACGCGAGGCAGCCGCCAACAAAAACGAACCAGCCGCCGATGACAGCGCCCTTACTGCCCGACGCCAGCAGCTCTGCAGGGCGCAGGCCTTTGATTCACATTTACGTACGTCTTTGCAAAGCGTTTCTGTTGTCAGCCACTTGCGAGCATAAATGCTAGCACAATCTCCACAAGCACCTTTAAGAGCAGCAGCAATCGAAAGATGGCAGAAATGGCTGGGCGATGTAAGCAATCTTGGGGACATCAAATGTGACTCACGTCCGGCGCACTGCGCGATGGGCTGCACCATGAACAGCAGCAGGAACAGCTCCAGACGAGGGAACTCCAGCACCGCCGGTGGGTGGCGGTGGCAGCAGCGGAAGCCGATGATCAGCAGCACGTGTAGCACCACTGCGCAGGCGGCAACCACCGCAACCCAAAATGCGACATCAGCAGCCCTGCAGGCAGCCGAATCCATACATGTCTGATGGACGTCGGAAGCAGCCGATTCACACCAGATTAAATGGTAGAATGTCAGCCTCCCTGGCAAGGAAGTCGCACAGCTCTGCGGTTTGTCAATCCTGGCAGGGTCCATCCTGGTTGCTGAGGCCAACACATGCTTGGCAGCATACGGATGCAACATGACACCTGCAGAAGCATTGCAAAGGGTTGTGTGGGCGAAAGCTCGAGGCATGCTCCACACCTGTTCAGGAAGGCGTCAGCGGATTGGCTGTTGAACACGTTGAGCAGGTCCTGGACAGCGTTCAGACTGTTCTGTCCGATGACGCTGACATCTCCGCTGCTGCTGCCGCCATCCGACACCACTGACCCGGGCGCGAGCGCTGCAGCCGGTGATGCTGCAGGACTGACAGCCGTCGCATTTGCCGCCCCATTCCGCACCTACAAACCCCAAAAGCATAGCCTGTTTGAGCATCGCAATGCGCAGAGTCTCATGATGTGTACTCTGCAACTCGAGCAATTGGGTATATCATGCTGGAGGCAGCACTACATGATCCGGGGGCATCAGGTGGGCCGCGAGCGCATATTTCGGCCTGGGTCGGCACACAGGATCCTCAGCAACCATGCTCACAATGGTGAAGTTGCCGTCGCTGGAGTCGACCGCCGTCATCACGATGTACGTGTTGTGCGGCCCCGCGGGGATGGTGGCCCGGATGCCCAGCTGCTGTGCTGCTTGGAAATCCTGCGCGGGTCGCTGACAGATCTTCAATGGAAGATGCTTCTCAAACAGCGCTGGCCGCGTCAGTGGGCAACATCAGAGACCATAGTTGCAAGCAACATCCGGGCGGTCATCTGCAGGCGGTGCATTGCGCCGGCCTGCGTCATCAACACTGTGTCATCAAACACCAAACACCAATTTATGTGAAAATGTGGGAACAGGGGTTCGCACCGGCGCTGTGGCATTGCTGATGATCCTCGAGTTGTTGGCAGTCGCGGTCAACGCTGGTGTCTGTATGTGAAGAGCATAAACAATTACATCTGTGTGTCCTGCTGTTTGAGGGTGGCTGGTGCTGAACAGTTGCTGTAACTTACGACCACGTTGCAGCTTCAAAGCGAATCTAATGTGAGAAGGTAGCAAGGCAGACCTGCAGCAGGGTGCGCGCAGCGCTGCCAGACAGTTTTGTGCTGTGTGTGGACAACAGGCGGCGTCCTGCACGCACAACAGACAGTTTCTTGTCGGCGCTCATAGCACACCATGCGCAACGCTTGCGATGTGGCACCACGCAGCTCATCAGTGGGGTGCTCGCAGGACCAACACGGTGATGGAACGCCAGCCGGTGCGGCTGCCTGCCTCTGTTGATGAGTCATGGTGTGGGCCGGCCAGCGTTCAACTTCAGTACCGCAATTTTGCCTAACCTGATGGGGGTGGCGGCGAGTCGCAGGTGACCGGAGGGTTTGCCGGCTCGCACACAGGGGTGCCACCCATGGAGACCTGTCATAATGCACACCACATGTCAGCGTGCAGTCAGTTGGAATGCGGATGGAAGCATTGGCTAATGCTCCAGGTACACGGCGTGGCCGATGCACAGCACATGCATGATTGCAACTTCTTTTGCACCTGTCAGCCTACCCGCGTGCAGGTTCCTGACAAGCAACACAGACCCGGAATTCCCGACCCACCTGGTAGCCGCAGGCGCAGGAGCCGCAGGTGTACTGATCGTCGCAGTTGGGGCATGCTGTGGGGTAGGCCGGGTCGACGGGGTTTGGGGTGTAGCAGCCAGGCGCCGTGCTGGCGCTCGAGCTTTGGGGAACCATCCTGCACACAGCCGAGCGGAAGGTTGATGTGATTCAGGGATCGGACCAAGAAGGGCCGGCACACTGTGTGTCCCTGTCACCTAGCATGCGGAGGAGCACGCATGACGCCGGCTCTCCGGCTGCAAGTGAGCGGCTGATGCCATGACAATGCCAACGGCAGTGCACAAGCTCCTGAGGAATTGTGGACGACAGTGTGGACCTTTCACCAAGCCAACCTCAGATGTGACAGATGTTCCGCATGCAATGGAGACAGGGCGCACCCGCAGGGGCAGGCGGCGCAGGCTGAGCCATCGCCGCTGCAGCTGAGGCAGGTCGCGGAGCCGTCGGTGTACGCCAGCCCGGTGCTGGGGTCCAGCTGGTAGCGGCACTGTGGCGTCACGCAGGTGGATCCCCCCGAGCAGTACAGGCAGTTGAACACGTCCTGCATGACGCAGGGCAAGATGGCTTGTTCGGAAGACATGAAGCCGCCTCAGATGTATCTGTTGCTGGTGTTGTCCAGGCAGCCGCAGTGGGGAATGCAGGCCACCGCTGCAGTCCAGGTGGATCACAGCAGCCTGCTGAAAAGGAAGTCGGACACACAGTCAGCACGATGACATGAACAGCGAAGCATCCATTGGCCCTCACATGCTTGATGCGCAACATGCACGGAGGCCAGGCGGTCGCGCACAGCAAAACAGGCTTTTATGATCAATTCGAGTCAATGTAACGTTTCAAACGTACACTTACTGCACAGATGACAGCTGCAATCGATTGCGCATGAGGTCGACACACGGGAAGATCCATTGCCCAGATGACCCATCGAGATGTCATGGGGCAGAGAATGCCACAAGTGCACATAATTGCAGGGCATAATATTCTGATTCAACTGCGCAGTCCTGCGGAGTACCGCTTGCCAGTGGGAAGGCTCAAGCACTCACCGGCGTGCACTGACTGCCCGTGTAGGAGAACGTGGGGGAGCTGGAGTAGTAGATGATGCTTTCGTCGTTGGTTCCGTCGGTGTAGTACTGGGCGCCTTCGCCTATGCCCACGATCAGCGCCCAGACATCCGGATAACTCTTTTCTCCGGTCAATGGGTCAATGGAGCCTGCGGCCACCACAGCAGATCTTTTACTGCTTGCCATCAAGGCATGCCTGAACCACAGACGTCCTCAAGCGAACGCCCAGTGCATGTGTGCCTCGTGAAAGCTGTCGCACACATGCTGCATGACATGTGGGGCATGGATAACATGGACTCGAAAGCATGCGGAGGAGCCGGCGGGCACTGGCACCTATGTCAATCGTGCCGCTCAGAGAGTAGGATGCGTTGGTTGTGCCAAATTCTGTGACCGTCGACGATGGATCGAAGACGACGGTGGCGTCATACCCTGTCACTGTGCGCATCAGGAAGCCTCCACTCAATACGCAGAAATGGACACATGCCATGCAGATGCCTTGCAATCTGAAGCCGTCCGTCGGGCAGACCACCCGACTTGAGCCCAAACTTGATGTGCATGTAGTTGCGTGGAGGCTCACTAGCGCTTGGCGTGATGGCGTACACGAGGCTGGAGCCGTAGAGACTGGGTCCCGGGTTTTCTGCGCCGTATGCAGGCAGCAGCAGCAGCACATCATTCGGCGGGTCTGCCACCATTCCACTAATTATGCCCTGCAGCCGACGCCCTGGTTGGTCCGTCACCTGCACGGCAGCAATGAGTCTGAGATTTGACACAGATAGACGTGCACAAACAATTTTGCGGACCAATGAGGCAGTAACAGGGTGCTGTAAGTTATGTAAGGGTTCAGACTTACAGCAGCAATGCAAGGTGGCCAGGCATAGCGTCGGGTGACATGACAATCTGGTTTTTCCACACACCGGGTTGCGCAAGGCCACGGATCCGTCCCAGACCTCCGCCAGCCGGCCCTGGCCAATAACCGATGGGGTAATCATAGGTGGTGGCGGTTGCGGCGGCGGCGCGGGTGGCGGAGACGGTGGCGGTTCTGGTGGTGGTGAAGGGGGAGGCATTGGCGGCGGTGATGGCGGAGGTTGGGGCGAATCTGTGGCTTCTGGGGGCTCCTCAGTGGGCGCGGTGGGCGGGTCCCGGCGCAGGTACAAGCCGCGGCCGGGGAAGGCCGCGTCGCCGCCGCCGCTGATGGCGGTGACCACAGCGCCGGTGTTGTCGTACACGGTGAAGTTCACCTGCGGCAATGCATGCGCAGCTGGGTGGCGATGGCACCTGCCGGACAGGCTGAGCAGCCTGGGGAGTCGCACACTTTGCCAGCTAATGTGCGGAGGCACGCCCAAGCCAGGGGTTGCGAAGATGTTGGAAGTTAATCTTGGGATCCCCTGCGCAAGCCGCAGCAGAGCGCCCACCTGGTCGCTGCCCGGGCTGTTGCCGGCGGCGTAGCCATTGATGCTGTATGTCGCTGGGTAGGCCGCGGGCGTTCCAAGCAGCGAACGCCGGCGCCCAATGGTCAGGGTGCCGGTGAACCAGAAGAAGCCGCTGTTGCCACCTTCCAGCCGGGGCACATCGTAGATGAACTCGACGTTCTCGACAGTGGCAGCCGTGTAAAAGATGTCGGCTCCATTGGTCACCGTGAGGAAGTCTGCGGCTGCCAGCAATCGCCGGCGCCTGTGCCAGGTTTACATCAAAGGCTGAAAGGCAGTTGCAGTGAAGTTTGCGTGCAGCCCTGTCGCATGACCGTGCAGCACAAGTTCTGCTCGTAGCACTCATGCCATTGCATCGTGCTGAGGACCAGGTTGAGGGCTGGAGGACCCGAATTGCAGACCGTGGGGTGCAGTAGTGACTCACCCGGTGGCAGGCAGGTCGCCGGTGTAGTTGGCGCCGGTGCCCGACATGGTGAAGTTGGTGCCGCTGATGCCGTTGCTGCCGTCCACCGTGCCGTCGGTGGTGCGCAGCCCAGCACCAGTGGGCGCATCCGTCGGTGTGGGCGGGATGACCGTCGGGGCGGGCGGCCCGGGCGGCGTAGCTGTCGGCACCGGCGGAGTGATGACGGGTGCCGGCGGCCCGATCGGTGTGGATGTCGGCGTTGGCGGCGTCAGAAGCGCAGGTGTGGGCGGAACAGGCGTCGGGGCGGTGGGTGCGACCGTGGGCATTGGCGTGACACCTACCGGCGCAGGCGGCGCGGTAGTTGGCGTCGCCGTCGGCGGCAAAGTGGTGGGTGCCGGCGTCGGCGGTGCAATGGTCGGTGCCGGCGTCGGCGCAGTAGGCGTTGGTGGTGATGCTGTCGGCAGGGTTGTGGGTGTGGGTGGGGCGGCAGATGGGGTGGACGTGGTGGGTACTGTGGTCGGAGTAGGCGTTGGGGCAGCAGATGGGGTGGGGGCGGTGGGTACTGTGGTCGGAGTAGGCGTTGGGGCAGCAGATGGGGTGGGGCCGGTGGGTACTGTGGTCGGAGTAGGCGTTGGGGCAGCGTTGGGTGTCGGCGCTGCAGCCGTAGGGGCCGCGCTGGGTGTCGGGGCCGCGGGTGTTGGGGCAGCTGAAGGTGTTGGGGCGGCGGGCGTCGCAGCAGGTGTTGGTGTTGGCGCCGCTGGGGTAGGACCGGCTGTGGGTGCTGGTGTGGACAATGTTGGTGCGAAAGGCGTCGGCGTGGTAGGCGCTGCGGTGGGCGTCGCCGCCGGCGTCAGCGTGGGGGCAGTGGGGGCAGGAGCGGCTGATGGTGTTGGCGCTGCTGAGGGCGTCGGTGCCGAGGGTGTCGGCGCTGCTGAGGGCGTCGCTGCCGAGGGTGTTGGCGCAGCTGTTGGCACTGCGGGGGTGGGGGCCGCGGACGTCGGAGTGGCAGCCAGCGTCGGTGCGACGGTAGGTCCTGTAACAGTCGTGGGTGTGGGTGCTGCTGTGGGCGTCGGCACTGTAGGCGTCATCGCAGGCGACGGTGTGGGTCCAGCTGTAGGGTTTAAATGAAAAGTTGCAGCCGGCGCGGCTGTCGGCACAGGCGCTGACTCGATCCTTGCACCTGGCTGGGACGGTGCTGATGTGGGCTGCTGCGAGGGTGTTGGTGATGGTGTTGTCGGGGTGCCAGTGGGTGTTGGCGCGATCGGCGTGAGTGGGACTGCTGTGGGTGTCGGCGCTGGGGTTGGAGCGAGTGATCGCGCAGGAGTGGGGGTGTTCGAAGGCGCCGGCGTCAGGGTGGATGCGTTGACTGCGAACAGAAGCGACGTGAACGAATGGAAGCCGTGCGTCGGTCATCATGTGGCGCTGCGTACACTTTACCACTTCGACAATTTCTGTCAGACACGATGACCTGGCAGAGCTGCTGTCTTGAAGAAGGGATCCGTGGAGCACCTGGCGGTGAAGCGGTTGCCTCGGTCTTGATCACGATTGCAGAGGGAGGCGTCAAAGATGGCGAGTTCACGGGGATAGCTGCAAGCAGCAGAACCTGCAGTACTCAGGGCTGGTGTCCAATGGCATCATGTCAAGTATGCGTCGCAACAAATTGCTTCCAAAAGGTGTTGCCAATAGATGTAGCCAGCACGGAGCAGATCATGCGCTAAGATGTCATGGGCAGATGCTCACGGTAGAAGACAGTCTGGAGGGACGACTCGATCAGGATGCCCGGCTGGTCGAAGCCGGTCACATTCACAAAGGCATAGTTGTACCCCGGCGTCAGCGGCGTGTCAAAGTCGCTGGCATCCTGGAATGCCGGCACCCTGCCGCCAGGCAGGAGGGACAGCGTCAGAACTGCTCGAGCAGTGCACCTTGGATACTTCATTGCGCCATTGGCGGCATGTAATTGCTGACCTCCATGAATGCCGAAAGGCCCGTTGACAATGCAAAGGCCAGAATCTTGATGGCATCTCTGGTACAGGGGAACCAGGAATGCAGAAGCGTTGCCATGGCACCCTACGTGTGAGCTGGTTCAAAGCCATGCGACTTGTGTGTGACCGCATGATCTCTCAGCTGATGTCGCCAGACCACCAGCTGGACTGGCAGATCACATCCTTGAAGGGGGGCTGCACTCCAGCAACGGTCAAGCAGATCATTCAGAGGACCCCTCCATCCTGGTCCTCACCTGATGTTTCCGGACCACCATCCGAACTCACGGGTGACGTCCCTGAAGTTGGGCGGCACCCCCGGCAGGTAGCCGGACACGTAGATGGTCTGCGCCGCCAGGACAGCGCCCAGGATGCCGACGCCCAGTGCCGTCCCTGTATTGTACAGGGTTTTCGTCCAAGCTGGAAAATGACCCTTTTATACGAGTGGTTATTGAGTGTTGGGCCCTGAATGGTGTCCTCGTTCCTAGCCGCAAGCGCCGTCTACTGACGCACTGCAGCTGCCCTTCAGGTTGCTGCCTCAAGCCGGTGTGCTTAGAGTTTCTGGCCAAAGTGGGCATGCCGCAGGCACAGGATCGTGCAGAGGCTGACCGCACCCGAGGGCGTGTTTGCTCCCGAGCGGGATGTGCCCGGCAGGGCATTGCCGGCCGCATCAAACTGCATGTCCGACATGCTGTCCCAGCTTTCCACCAGAGCAAAGAACCTGCAGGCGTCAACAACATCGGAATTCCAGCCATGTGAACACAATACAACGACCTGAAGCACGACGTGCAAGTGGGTTGCAGCAAAGTCTGACAGCATGTGATGTGGGATGTGACCATGAGTACTGGGACCATTGCGTCGCACCCATTTAGCACGACCATCGCCAGCAGGAAGAACGCCGAGAACTTGCCAAAGAACTGCAGGCTGACATTCACCGGCACATAGTGCAGGTCCAGGGTGACTGGCGGCGTGATGGCATTTCCTGACCGGGCAGCACATTCGTTTTGAGCCGACAGGCTGCCGAATGGCATGAGCTGCTGCAGGGGCACGCCTGCTGCGCCAGGCCACATAATGGACCTGCTGCGACATCTGCGCCACGACCCTCACCTTGGGCGTCCTTGCTGACCGTCAGCACCACATCAGCCCTGTGCTGTTTTGAGGGCGCCGCTGCAGATAGGTACAGGATGCCCTCGTTGACATCGTACACCACGTTGATCCTGCATTGATTGAGTGAACGCACCTTCCTCTGGTGACAATCTGGGGAGCTGGGTCTATGGCGCAAGGATGTCCGATTGGCAGCGTCACCAAATCGTATGCGGGTGCGCTACGCAAGTTCAGGCGCAGCACGGGACAGCTTTAGCGCATGACGCACCTGTTGGTGCCGGTGATGCTAAATAAGTTCAGCGGCTCCTTGTCGACCGTTGGACCACCAAAACTCAACCGAAAGAAGAGCGTCTGCAGCAGAGCATGATTCACGGGCCTCGTGTGACATCAACGATTCACATCACGGCCTCGCCACCGGCCTTTCACCTTGGAACTGCACCACCAGACAGTCGCAAGCACATGCCCACCGGGATCTGGCTGATGCGCTGCTCTGGCGAGTAGATGGTGACACCGCCGCCGCTCTCCGTCTGGGTCACGCCGAGGCCCATCAGGCGTCGCCTGCTTCTGGCGACTGGCACAGCCGCATGCTGCAGCCCGGCTAGCGGGTGCGCATTAGCTCCTTCGGGATCTGTGGCTGCCAAGCCCGCCCAGGCGGCGGCCTCGCCGCTTACTGCTGCGGCGCTGCCGCTTTGCGCTGCTGTGAGGCCGCGGCGCCCCACGGCGGCTCTGCTGCTGCCGCCGTGTTGCTGCACTGGCCGCAGCCAGCCGCTTTCTGTCAACGCGTGCGCGTCTGAGGCGCAGCACAGCGCCAGGGCTGCTAGCAGCAGCGCCGCAGACATGCTGTGAGCAACACAGGCGTCGCTCGCCATGCTGGCGCTGCTGCAACTGGCTGTGCAACTGGTCACTGCAGAGCTGTCAGCAACACAGCGGGGCTGCAGCGATGTCAAGGCCTCACGACGTGGTCACACGTAACACAGCCTGCTGTCGGCTGCCTGATGATTCTGGTCGTCGTCGGTGGCACCCAATTGCGGCGTGCCATCAGACATCTGATTCGCCTGGAAGCCCCCTGCACGATAGAGCACACTAAGCAGGAGAAAAGGCTTCTGAGACCCGAAGCACGCGCTCCAAGGGGCACATCAACGTGAGTCGCCGCGCGTTGGAGGTTGCGATGGTACCTGCACGAAATGCTTTCCTCAGCCCGCTGCCGCATCAAGCGGCCATCAGCAGCCCTCGATGGTCGCAAGGTGCTGACTGCTGCAAGCCGTGAAGCGTCTGAGCGTGCACGACACACCGCGCGCTTTCAGCGGACGCCAGCCTGTGATAGCTGGCACGTGAGAAAAGTACCATCGAATATCTGGGGAGTCATCACAAGATAGCGGGCCCGAAGGCCCGTGCATGCTGGCTCGACAATGTCGGCTGCGGCCTCATCTCTGACAGGCAGTTGGCAGGCTGGCAGCAGGGGTGCTGGGTGCGAGGTCAATGCCACTATATTGCAGAGTGGGCCAGCCCAGCACAGCTGCACTGCCCATCCCCCATCCATAAACCCGCAAATGATACGAATCAAACTGTTTGAAACTGCGGCGACGCGAGGGCCGCCACATGGGAGTGTACCGTTGATCTAAATGTGCGTGCACTCTGCACCGCACCTGGGTGCTTGCAAGTCTTCCCGTTTGTTGATCCGTGCTATAGCGTTTGCCAGTAGCATTGGCTGTGTGCATGATGCTGGAGATATGTTGCACCATTCTTTGCCACTGTTATGTCAAGACTCATGCAGTCGACATATGACAGTGCGCCGCAATCATGTCAACAAACTGTAGTCAACCATCTGTCCGAAAATGAATCACGCATGCTGCAGATATTGCAGCATCCAAAGTGCTGAAGGCGTCAGCGTCCACTCGCAACAAAACCACGAAATCTGCGATAAAACAAGTTTTCCGAAGATTGCTGATGTTCTGCAATACATGCCAATGTGGCAATGAAAATTGTCTTCGAGCCACGCTGCACATCTCCTTGCGTGCGGCTTGAGTTATGGGTCTTTGGTCGCCCGTCTGCGTGTGTTCCCAAGCCTCACACTGCAGAGCTGCCATCAGCGTCGGCACCAGCCGCACTGCCGTGCTTGGCGCCGCGGTGGCTGCTGTTGGCCGCGGCCGCCCTCGCCAGGAGGTTCGACGGCGTCAGGAACCGCGCGCTGACCGCACTGGCATTCCCACCGCCGCGGCTGTTGCTGCCTCCTCTGCTGAATGCGCTGCCAGGCTGGCCGGCATCCCCACTGCCGCTGCTGCCGCTGCCGCTTGCCCCGCTGGATATTCCGCCACCCGGCTGGATCCCACCCCCTCCACCACGGGAGCTGCTTCCTGCCGCCGCGGCTGCCTGCCGGCTGGCGTGGCTGGCGCTTGCGGCGGCAGCGAAGGCGGGGTCATTGATGGCGGTGACGCCCACGAGGCGCGCCTTGATGCGCGGCCCGATGACGTTGCGCCACACGGGCCACCACGCAATGGGCCGTGTAACGATGGCCAGCCAGATGGCCGCGCCCTGCAGAGACAGTGATGCTGTGAAGTTGGCGGATCTGCTGCTGAAGCTGTGGACCTGCGATGGGTCCCAGGCGATGGGGCTGGCCAAATCCAGATGGCGGAGTCCACATGTGCGGCAACATACATCAGTGTGGTGCCCATGCCATGAACAGCAGCCAGGAATGGCAGCTGTTGGCCAGGCAGACTCGTGACATGGTGGCAAATGGACACCTGGTTGGAGGCTTGCACACTGGAACAATACACTCGTCAGACTGCATGCAGTTCGCGTGTGGAATGCACCTGTGATGCCACCATCAACTGCCCGATGATGAGGTTGTACTGCACGCTGGACGTTGGCACCAGCAGCAGCGCAAAGGCGCAGGCGAAGGTGATTGTGTCGCCAATCGCGGCAAAGATCTCGACACCCTGCAGCCACAGGGTCAACACGGGTCGTGAGATGACAATTGGCGACCATTCCCGATGCGCTGACATCAGTCTATCATTGCAGTTGCGGCTTAGCACTGGGTCTGTGCACAGCACGCATCCACACATGCTGGTATGTTGGCTCAGAGACCACAACAGCTGCAATGGCATGCGCACCTGCTCCAGTCGATCACGCATGGGCAGCAGCAAGCGGCTGTACGACAACCAAACCAGCGCAACCACCAGAACAACGATCACCTGTAAAGAGACCAGAAAACTTCAGGCTTAGGGTTGACGTCCTTCAGGAATATCAGCTGGTTCATCTAGCTGGCAGCTGCTGCAAAGTGTGGCAGCAAAGGACTTTATACGAATACTCAGCAGATACACAGTATCAAAGTGATATCGGCCAGGCGACAAGTGAGACAGGCACTCACGGGACCAAAGCCGCCCTTGGTGGACAACGACACGATGACATAGCCGACCACGACGGCACGCAGCACCCACAGCAGCGTTGCATAGGTGCGGAGCTGCATATTTGCCACCACACCACCATCAGAATTGCAGGTGTACAGATGAGGTTCCTGCTGTGTATTCGTCGGCATTGACAGCGTCTGCATGTGCTTGGGAAGGGGCAAAGCATGGCAAAATTTGGGCTTTGATTGGGTATCAATGCAAGCTCGCTCGTCGCACTGCTCATGGAGAATGACAGCTGCAATATGCACACCTCGTCCACTCCCACGTGCACCCCGCAGATGGTCGTCAGCGGCCGGTCCAAGTGCAACTGCAGGTTGGAGCTGCACGCAACACGAGGTGGGGTGGATCACTGCATGAAACATCAGGTCAAGGGGTGGGCATTTTGGCTGATCAAATGCAGGTCTGAATGCTCAAGCCTGCAACATGTTATGCTAGCAAGCATGGCCGGCATTCAGGAAGGCGGCTGTGTTGTAACGCAGCAGCACAACCACTACTTCCGAGCAGACAGCGGCAGCGGGTGATCAGTCGCAACATGCGCACTCGTCGACTGTCAGGCCGTGGTGCTGCACCGCCTCGCCGCCCGCCGGCACGCCTGCCCCCGCCGCAGCGCTGCCGCCGGCTGCACCGCCCGCAGGCCGTGCCATGCTCTGGTGCAGGTGTGCAGTCTTCAGACCGCCGCCGGCGCCGCCGCCACTGCCGTCCAGCCTGCCAGATTGCTGCGCCACCGGATCCGGACCCGAGGCCGCTGCTGCCGCTGCCGCTCTTGCCGCTGCTGGGCTGGCTGTGCTGCCTTGACCTCCGCCGCCGCCGGCGCTGCTGCGGATGGCCGCCACCAGCGACGCCGGCAGCGGCGTGCCGCGGGCCGAGTAGTGTTGCGAGTATTCAGCGCGCTCGCTGTCCGTCATACTGGCAAAGTCCGGCAGGCCCGCTGCTGCCGCCGCCGCTGCCGCTGCTGCTCTTGCGTCCTGCGGCGGCGTGGCCCCTGCTGTGTGCACCGACTCCTGCGCAAGATGGCGCCAGCAAAGTCCAGTGGAGAGCAGTGGTGATGTCACGAACAACTCTGCATGATGTCGGCAGCATGAAGACAAATGTCAGTCACCCAGCTTTTCTTGATCTTGAAGTGCTGATGCACACAAGCAGAGGCACACAAGTGGCCACCCTCTTCCTCCTGTCGTGTGTTCATCCTCTTCTCATCACCTGTGCAGCTACGGTCAGCTTTGGGTCGCTGGTGAAGGACGAGCCCCCCGACTCTGGGAGCGCTACATTCCCGCTGTTCACGTACTTATATGGCGGACCTGCGCAGGCGCAAGCCAGGTTGGCGTGATACATTCTTGTCTGTTGACAACACTGGGGCGCGCTCCTCATGAAGCTGCCGCTGTGCGCGTGTATGTCCTGGCACAAGACGGTGTGCACAACACGGTCTTGGCCAAGTCACATGACGCTGTGATTGCAGACTTCAGAAAGCCTCCTAACCAGCGTGCTGTACCTTTGTTGTCCTCGAACAGGGCGCCGTGCCGTTCCAGGAAGCGCAGGTGTCGGTGTTCATCCACGTGCAGCCACTCGGCCTCCGGGTAGCGCCGCCCCGCCAGCGGGCGTGCGACAAAGTGCTCCCACATCCAGGCCAGGTGCTTGTGCTTGGGCTGCAAGCAACAGCTCAGGCACATTTCGGGGCGTGACGAGCAGGTTGCTGCAGCATCCAGGCGTCACTAGCATATTTGCTTTCCAGCAGTCAAGCGATTAAGAGCTTCTGTAGGCGTGCCAGGCACTTCCTACGAGGCTTGCCCACACAGTGAGCTGCCGTGGTGAGGCTCTGGACGTACCTCTGGTTCCTCGACAGCTGGCAGCACCCAGCGCGCCTTGTGGCTGCCGTGGTAGTGCACGCTCTTGAAGATGGTCCAGGCGCCAAAGGCCAGAAATGCGAGACACCCGCCGACAAACACGAACCAACCGCCGATGACAGCGCCCTTGCTGCCCGACGCCAGCAGCTCTGCAGCACATACAGGAGCGTGTGCTTGCCATGTTGGCGGACGACGTTTGTTTAGACGCTGACGCATATGCAGGTATTTGCTGAACATGGCGCCTTTGCTGTACAATGCCAGCAGCTGATGGATGCACATGGTTGCCCTCAGCTGCAGGCATGACAAGGGTGAGCACTGTCGAGAGCGGGCTAGGATCCAGAAGCTGAGCTGCGGTCCATACAGGGAAAGGCGCAGAGTTATGCTGAGCGCATTGCACTTTAGAAGAGGAAAGCAGCAAAAAAGAAATGCTTCTGCGACTCTCACAAGCCCGCGAGGACGAAGGTGGGCCAATGTGTGATGAGCTGCACCATCGAAAGCAGCAGAGATAGCGGTGTACTAGATAGGTGTACTAGGAGTTGCATGAGGACAAGGAAGGCCAAGCGAGGAAGGAGGTTGAAAGGGTACTCACGTCCAGCGCACTGCGCAATGGGCTGCACCATAAAAAGCAGCAGGAACAGCTCCAGACGTGGGAACTCCAGCACCGCCGGTGGGTGGCGGTGGCAGCAACGAAAGCCGATGATCAGCAGCACGTGCAGAACCACCGCGCACGCAGCAATCACTGCCATCCAGAATGCAATGTCAGCAGCCCTGCAGTAGCAGACACACGGACTGGTTTATGGAGGCTCGAAGAGGCGCGATTGCCCAGTGAAACAACATTTCAGTAGCCCTGTGGCTTTCCAATGGCACCAGGGCACAGCCTGACTGTTGTGGCCGACGTATGCCTGTCACAGTGCTGACGCAAATAGGCAACTGCAGGATCGATGCAATGGGTTGAGTGAAGCTCAGACATACCTGTTCAGGAAGGCGTTGGCGGACTGGCTGTTGAACACGTTCAGCAGGTCCTGGACCGCGTTCAGGCTGTTCTGGCCGATGACGCTGACGTCGCCGCCGCCGCTGCCGCCGCCGCCGCTGCCACCACCATCTGAGACGACTGGGCCCGGCGCTTGTGCCGCAGCTGGTGAAACAGCGGGCGCGAGCACCGTGGCCGGCGACGATGCAGGGCTGGCGACCGTCGCACCAGTCGCCCCATCGCGTACCTTCAATGGCAAGCGCACCACTACTAAGCATTGCGAAGAAGAGTCTTAGCATGCTCGCTTCCAACTTTACCAGCCTCCAAGCATAGTATGCTGGAGGCGGCGCGAGAAAGCTTCGCGATGTCAGATGGGCCACTGCAGACTGCTCATGCTGGTTCGATCTGGGCTGACTCATGCAGACTTCAGCAAGGGTGCTCACGATGGTGAAGTTGCCACCGCTGGAGTTGACGGCCGTCATCACAATGTACGTCTTGTGCGGCCCCGCGGGGATGGTGGCCCGGATGCCCAGCTGCTGTGCCGCTTGGAAGTCCTGCACAGAGCAATGGCGTATCGAGCATGCTAGCAAATGGCGCTGCGCTTGCAGATGGCATGAGGCAGAGCCCATGGGTGTGAGCACCGTCTGGATGGATCTACATCAAGGACACTGCAGTGGGCTGTGTCTTTGACAATGGCTGAACAGGAAACGCATGGGCAGAAGGGGTTCGCACCGGCGCTGTGGCATTTCCGACGACCCTCGAATTGTCTGCAGGCGCAGTCGACGCCGGTGCCTGTGGCAAGAGCGTATCCAGTCAGGTCCGCGTGTCCTGCTGTTTGCGGCCGGCCAGCGCTAAACGGTCGCTGCAGCCACCACCACATTGCAGCTCCATAGCGAATCTGATGGGGCAGGGCGTGGCAAGGCACACCTGCAGCAGGGTGCGGGCAGCGCTGCCAGACGGCATTGTGCCAAGGGTGGACAGCAGGCGGCGTCCTGCGTGCACGAAAGACAATTGCACTTCAGCCATCATGGTTCACGCAATCGGTGTTTGCAATGCGGCACCGCGCTGCTCGTCCATGGCAACATATACCGCGCAGCTGGTGTGCAAGGAGATGTGATGCAGGGTTGCCAGCCAGTACGGCTTGCCCGCTGGTGCTGATGCCTGGCGGTGTTGATTGGTCAACTTTCAGCTTATCAGTGTTGCATGTTGCTTTTCTGACCCGGGGACGGCGGCGAGTTGCAGGTGACCGGAGGCTCCGCCGGCTCGCACACGGGGGTGCCACCTGTGGACACCTGTCATTGCGCACGCCAGGCGTCAGCGTGCACCCTTGGACAGATGCACATGGAGGGCAGCCAAAGTGCAAGGTGCAGTGTACGGCCGATGCAATGCACACGCACGGAACACATGCTGACAGGTGGCACAGCAGTGGCGGGCTTACAACACAAGCCTGCTTGCAGCCAGCTTGCAAGTGCCTTTTGCGCCTCCGGAATCTCATCCCACCTGGTAGCCGCAAGCGCAGGAGTTGCAGGTGTACACATCTTCGCAGTCCGGGCACGCCATAGGGTACTCCGGATCGTTGGGGTCCGGTGAGTAGCAGCCAGGCGCTGTGCCGGTAGTGGAATCTTGGGGAATCATCCTGCACGCAGCCGCACACACGAAGCTTGGACCAGCAAAGGGCCTTCGGGCTGCAACTGATGGGTCGGCCGACGCCATGATGGTGTCAGCGGCAGTGCACAACCTCCCAGCGGAGCTGGATCAGAGTTTGGACCAGAGACCCTTCTCCGAGCCACCCACGAAGCTGGCCGAAGCTGTGCACGCATGCGCTGAACCGGAGTGCACACCCGCAGGGGCAGGCGGCGCAGGCTGAGCCGTCGCCGCTGCAGCTGAGGCAGGTGGCAGAGCCATCGGTGTATGCCAGCCCGGTGCTGGGGTCCAGCTGGTAGTCGCACTTTGGCGTCACGCAGGTGGACCCCCCAGAGCAGTACAGGCAGTTGAACACGTCCTGCATGATGCAGGGGGGAAAAGTGATCAACAAAACAGCTCATACACTGCGACGGCTTTGCGCGGCAGCGTCATGCACGATGGAGATGTCGTTGAAGCCGCCCAGCAAGGCGCCCGACGCGACCCCTGCCAAAATGGAAGGCCACAGTCAGCAGGAGAACCCTACATCCGCAGAGCAGTGGCGCCCCACACGCTTGATGCAGCTCCTGCTAGGGTCCGGCATACCTCCAGCACACCTCCAGCACACCGTCTGCACAGCATCACAGACTCGCCATCGCATGTTTGGGTGTCCTGCACATGGAGGCACATGCATTGCACAGATAAACCACTGCAGACGGTCGACAACACTCAGACAGTCGAGTGCCACAGCCGCGCTGTGCCCCAGCGGACTCGTCATGGTGCTCAGACCCCTGTTGCAGTGCTGACAACGAAAGCATGCCAGCCTGACTGCCCAGCCTTGTGGAGTACCGTCTGGCGGCGGGGCGGCTGGTGGCCTCACCGGCGTGCAGCCGCTGCCTATGTAGGAGAATGTGGGGGCGCTGGGATAGTAGATGATGCTTTCGTCGTTGGTGTAGTCGGAGTTGAAGTACAACGTCCCGTCGCCCTCGGTCACCGCCAGCGCCCAGACGTCGGGCTGCATCTTTGCTCCGGTCGACGGGTCGACGGAGCCTGCGGCCACAGTGCCAAAAGGGTCTATGCTTGCGTTCGTGGCACACTTCATCCGCGGGGCCCCTGGGGCATATAGGCCCATCACATGGGTGCCTTGCTGACAGCTCATCCGACATGCAGCGTGGCGTCTGGGGCATTGCCAATACGGGCTTCGAATGCATGCATGGGGAGCTGGCGGCGCTCGCACCAATGTCGACTGTGCCACTCAGTCCGTAGGAGGTGTTGGTTCCGAATTGTGTGACAAGCGATGAGGGGTCGAAAGTCACGGTGGCGTCATACCCGTCCACTGTGGGGCAGCAGAGAATCTCCACTCAAAATGTAGCTTCACAAATCCACCATGCAGATGCCTTGCAATGTGGAGCCGTCCATCCGGCAGGCCTTTGCAGATGTGAAAGCCAAATTGCAACAGTGGTCGACTGGCACGGAGGCTCACTTGCGCTGGGCGTGATGGTGTAGTTGAGGCTGGAGCCGTAGAGACTGATGTACACACTTTCCATGCGAGGTGGAGGCAGCAGCAACAGCACGTCGTCGGGCGGGTTTGCTGCCTCCAGCAGGCGACGCCCTGGTGAGCCCATGGTCTGCATGATGGCACAGCTTGCGAATATAACACAAATGTGCCTGCACAATTGCTCCGGCAACCATGTTGGCAGCAACATCACCACAGACTGGCCCAGCAACAGGTTCCAGACGCTGCTCCATGGCAAGACGCCATTTTGCAAACACCTACCGGGTGACGCAAGGCCATAGACCCGTCCCAGACCTCCGCCAGCCGGCCCTGACCAATGACCGCTGGTGTGGTCACGACCGGTGGTGGCTGTGGTGGTGGTGAGGGCGGAGGCATTGGCGGCGGCAATGGTGGCGGTGAGGGAGGTGGTGAAGGCGGCGGCTGTGGCGGCGGAGATGGCGGCGGTGAGGGTGGAGGTATTGGTGGTGGAGAGGGAGGCGGTCGTGGCGGTGGCGAGGGCGGAGGCATTGGAGGTGGAGAGGGCGGTGGGTGCGGCGGCGGTGAGGGCGGTGGCTGTGGTGGCGGAGATGGCGGTGGTTGTGGCGGCGGCGAGGGTGGCGGTTGTGGCGGCGGCGAGGGTGGAGGCATTGGCGGCGGTGAGGGTGGAGGTACTGGTGGTGGAGAGGGTGGCGGTCGTGGCGGTGGCGAGGGCGGAGGCATCGGAGGTGGAGAGGGCGGTGGGTGCGGCGGCGGTGAGGGCGGTGGCTGTGGCGGCGGCGATGGCGGGGGTTGTAGCGGTGGCGAGGGTGGCGGTTGTGGCGGCGGCGAGGGTGGAGGCATTGGCGGCGGCAAGGGTGGCATCTGAGGCGGAGGCGGCGAGGGGCTTCCGTCAATAGTTGGGGCCTGCGTGGGTGTATCTGTAGGCGGCTGTGGCGGCGGAGATGGTGGTGGCTGTGGTGGCGGTGAGGGCGGCGGCGACGGCGGTGGTTGTGGCGGCGGCGAGGGTGCAGGTTGAGGCGGTGGTGACGGTGGAGGCATCGGAGGTGGAGAGGGCGGTGGGTGCGGCTGCGGTGAGGGCGTTGATTGTGGCGGCAAGGGGCTCTCGGCCATGGTTGGGGCCATCGTGGGCATGACGAGAGGCGGCACAGGTGGCGGAGATGGTGGCGGCGAAGGGGGAGGCATCGGCGGCGGCGAGGGTGGCGGTGAGGGGCTCTCGACCGCGGTCGGTGCCTCCGTGGGCATGTTGAGAGGCGGCACAGGGGGCGGTGAGGGTGGCGGCGAAGGGTCAAGGGGCGCATCTGGGGCTTCCGGGGGATTCCCTGCAGGCGTGGTGGGTGGTTCTCGGCGCAGATACAGGCCACGGCCGGGGAAGGCCGCGTCGCCGCCACCGCTGATGCTGGTGAGCATGGCGCCGTTGCCGTCGTATACTGTAAAGTTGACCTGCATTTGGCAATGGTAGCACACCTGAGCGCCACCCTTCGGTCGAAAGCCTGCACGGGCGCAAGCTACCATGCAGCGGCCACAGAGCGGCACGCCACTGCCATGACACAGTGCCGCACCTGGTCGCTGCCCGGGCTGTTGCCAGCGGCGTAGCCATTGATGCTGTAGGATACCGGGAGTGACGAGCCCGAACCTAGAAGCGAACGCCGGCGGCCGATGACCAAGGAGCCGGAGAACCAGAAGAAGCCGCTGTCGCCGCCCTCCAGCCGGGGCACGTCATATATGAATGAGGCGTTCTCGACGGTGGCCGCCATGTAGAAGATGTCGATGCCGTTGGTCACTGTGAGGAAGTCCCCGGCCGCCAGCAGCCGCCGGCGCCTGCACGGGTGTCACTTGAGCTGTCGTCCAAGTGATGAGAGTGCCTGATGCGCAAGTTGTTCGTGCAGCAGCTTTCGACAGCCGCGCAGGTGCTCATGCCATATGATCATATACTATGTGCAAACTAATAGGCTCGAAGAAAGCAGCCCATAGTTTGCGGATTTCCCTCACCCGGTGGCCGGCAGGTCGCCGGTGTAGTTGTTGCCGGTGGCAGACATGCTGAAGTTGGTGCCGCCAATGCTGTTGCTGCCGTCGACCGTGCCGTCGGTGTCTTGCAGCTGGGCGGCAGTGGGCGCGGCCGTCGGCGTCGGCTCTGTGACCGTCGGCGCAGGCGGACCGGGCGGTGTAGCAGTTGGCACCGGCGGGATGATGACGGGCGCGGACGGTCCAGTGGGTGCGGATGTCGGCGTCGGTGGTGTTGGCGCTGTTGGCGTTGGCGCTGTTGCTGTTGGGACTGTTGTAGGTGTGGGTGGGGTAGGCGTTGGGGCGCTTGGCACGGCCGTGGGCATCGTCGTGACTACCGGCGTCGGCGGCGCAACGGTCGGTGTCGGCGTCGGCGTTGGCGGTGGCTGTGCAATGTTCAGTGCCGGCGTTGGCATGGTAGGTGTTGGTGGTGAGGCTGTTGGCAGGGTCGTGGGGGTGGGCGGAACGGGCGTTGGTACAGCAGATGGGGTGGGCGCGGTGGGCGCAGGAACAGGCGTCGGCGTGGGTGGAACAGGCGGTGCTTTGGTCGGGGTCGGTGTCGGCATCCCAATGATAACAGGTGTCGGCATCCCGGCCGGCGTCGGGGCTGGGGATGCCGGCGTCGGCGCTGTAGGCGTCGGTGCTGCACTGGGTGTCAGCGCTGTAGGTGTTGGGGCGGCGCTGGGTGTTGGCGCCGCGGGTGTTGGAGCGGCTGAAGGTGTGGGGGCGGCAGGGGTCGCAACAGGTGTTGGTGTTGGTCCTGCTGGGGTAGGACTTGCTGCGGGTGTTGGCGCAGAAGGTGCTGGTGCAGAAGGCGTTGGTGCGAAAGGTGTCGGCCCAGTGGGCACAGCACTGGGTGTTGCTGCCGGCGTGGGCGCCGGTACTGTGGGGGTAGGAGCAGCTGATGGTGTTGGCGCCGCAGGCACCGCTGCAGGCGTGGGTGCGGTGGGGGTCGGCGCTGACGACGGCGTTGGCGCCAGGGCTGTGGGTGCTGCTGATGGCGTCGGCGCCACGGCCGTGGACGCCGCTGATGGTGTTGGCGCTGCTGAGGGCGTCGGTGCCGAGGGTGTTGGCGCAGCTGATGGCACTTCGGGGGTGGGGGCCGCGGATGTCGGAGTGGCAGCCAGCGTCGGTGCGACGGTAGGTCCTGTAACAGTCGTGGGTGTGGGTGCTGCTGTGAGCGTCGGCACTGTAGGCGTCATCGCAGGCGGCAGTGTAGGTCCAGCTGTAGGCGCTGTGGGCGCTGACTCGATCCTTGCACCTGGCTGGGACGGTGCTGATGTGGGCTGCTGCGAGAGTGTCGGTGATGGTGTTGTCGGGGTGGCAGTGGGTGTTGGCGCAATTGGCGTGAGTGGGACTGCTGTGGGTGTTGGCGCTGGGGTTGGAACAAGTGATCGTGCAGGAGTGGGGGTGTTCGAAGGCGCCGGCGTCAGGATGGATGCATTGACTGCGAACAGAAGCCACGTGAATGAATGGAAGCCGTGCGTCGGTCATCATGTGGCGCTGCGTACACTTTATCACTTCGACGATATCAATCAGACACGATGACACGGCAGAGCTGCTGTCTTGAAGGAAGGGATCCGTGGAGCACCTGGCGGTGAAGCTGTTGCCTCGGTCTTGATCACGATTGCAGAGGGAGGCATCAAAGATGGCGAGTTCACGGGGATAGCTGCAAGCAGCAGAACCTGCAGTTCTCAAGGCTGGTGTCCAATGGCATCATGTCAAGTATGCATGGCATCAAATTGCTTACAAAAGGTGTTGCCAAAAGATGTAGCCAGCACAGAGCAGATCATGCGCTAAGATGAGCGAGTCATGGGCAGATGCTCACGGTAGAAGACAGTCTTGAGGGACGACTCGATCAGGATGCCCGGCTGGTCGAAGCCGGTGACATTCACAAAGGCATAGTTATACCCCGGCGTCAGCGGCGTGTCAAAATCGCTGACCTTCTGGAATGCCGGCACCCTGCCGTCAGGCAGAAGGGACAGCGTCAGTAACTGCTAGAGTGTTGCACCTTGGGTACTTCATTGCGCCATTGGCGGCATGTATTGCTGACCTCCAAAAATGCCAAATGGCCCATTGACAATGCAAGACCAGAATCTTAATGGCATCTCTGGTGCAGGGGAAACAGAAATGCAGAAGCGTTGCCATGGCACCCTATGTGTGAGCTGGTTCAAAGCCATGCGACTTGTGTGTGACCGCATGATCTCTCAGCTGATGTGGCCAACCCACCAGCTGGAATGGCAGATCACAGCCTTGAAGGGGGGCTGCACTCCAGCAACGGTCAAGCAGATCATTCAGAGGACCTCTTCATCCTGGTCCTCACCTGATGTTTCCGGACCACCATCCGAACTCATGGGTGACGTCCCTGAAGTTGGGCGGCACCCCCGGCAGGTAGCCGGACACGTAGATGGTCTGCGCCGCCAGGACAGCGCCCAGGATGCCGACGCCCAGTGCCGTCCCTGTATTGTACAGGGTTTTCGTTCAAGCTTGAAAAAGACCCTTCAGATGAGTGGTTGTTGAGTGTTGGGGCCTGAATGGTGTCCTCGTTCCTAGCCGCAAGCGCTGTCTACTGACGCACTGCAGCTGCCCTTCAGGCTGCTGGCTCAAGCCGGTGTGCTGAAGAGTTTCTGGCCAGAGTCGGCATGCAGCAGGCACAGGATCGTGCAGAGGCTGACCGCACCCGAGGGCGTGTTTGCTCCCGAGCGGGATGTGCCCGGCAGGGCATTGCCGGCCGCATCAAACTGCATGTCCGACATGCTGTCCCAGCTTTCCACCAGCGCAAAGAACCTGCAGGCGTCAACAAAATCGGAATTCCAGCCACGTGAACACAGTGCAACACAACGACCTGAAGCACGACTTGCAAGTGGGTTGCAGCAAAGTCTGACAGCATGTGTGATGTGGACCTGTGACCATGAGTACTGAGACCATTGCGTCGCACCCATTTAGCACGACCATCGCCAGCAAGAAGAACGCCGAGAACTTGCCAAAGAACTGCAAGCTGACATTCACCGGCACATAGTGCAGGTCCAGGGTGACTGGCGGCGTGATGGCATTTCCTGACCGGGCAGCACATTCGTTTTGAGCCGACAGGCTGCCGAATGGCATGAGCTGCTGCAGGGGCACGCCTGCTGCGCCAGGCCACATAATGGACCTGCTGCAACATCTGCGCCACGACCCTCACCTTGGGCGTCCTTGCTGACCGTCAGCACCACATCAGCCCTGTGCTGTTTTGAGGGCGCCGCTGCAGATAGGTACAGGATGCCCTCGTTGACATCGTACACCACGTTGATCCTGCATCACGATTGAGAAGTACCCTTTCACATAACAAATGTGGCAAATGGCTGCACTTCCGGCGCAAACTGCCTCTAAGTGGCGTCAGGATCCACGCAGGTGCGGCAGATGGTCAAGGGGAGCACAAGAAGTCAGTGGCGACTGACGTACCTATTGGTGCCGGAGATGCTGAACAGGTTCAGCGGCGCCTTCTCCACCGTTGGGCCGCCAAAATCCACACGGAAGAACAGCGTCTGCGGCAGAGTGAGATTCAATGGCCTCATGTGACATCATTACATCCGACTGTGGCCTGACAATGACAATATCAGCTTCATTGTCTGGCATCCACCACTCAGGGGTATCAACTCACCGAGATCTGGCTGATGCGCTGCTCTGGCGAGTAGATGGTGACGCCGCCGCCGCTCTCCGTCTCAGTCACGCCGAGGCCCATCAGGCATCGCCTGCTGCCTGTGATCGGCGACGCCGCACCCTGCAGCCCCGCCAGCTGTTGCGCGGCGGCGCCGGCGGGGTCCATGGCGGCCAGGGCCGCCCAGGCGGCGGCCTCGCTGCCGGCTGTTGCAGCATCTAAGCCACCCGGTGCTGTGAGGCCGCGGCGGCCCGCGGCAGCTCTGCTGCTGATTCTGAGATGCTGCTGTGACTGCGCCGAGGGGCTTGATGACGACGCGTGTGCGCCTCCGGCACAGCACAGCGCCAGGGCTGTCAGCAGCAGCGTCGCCGCCGACATGCGAGCGGCAGCGGCGGCACTTGCCACCATGCCGCCGCTGCAGCGAGGCACCCCGCTACCGGCCGCTGCAGAGCTGCTGGCGGCACTGGCAGGCCGCGCTGTCTTCATAGCGTTGCATTGCGGTCGATCATGGTGGAGCCTGCGGGTTGGCTGCCTCGGTCAGCACATCGACGGCGACCCAACGCCAGCAACGCTGTGAAGAACTGGACAGCAGGGACGCCTGCAAGCACCCTGCACCGCAAAGTAGCTTACTTTGATGGTCAGTGAATGCTTTGAGACCCGAAGCACGCGGTCCAAGGCGGCAGGCCGACTGGAAGCCCCCACGCGTTGGAGCCTTCGAAAGCACCCGCACGATTGCCTCCCTCGGCCCGCTGCCACTACGAGCGGCCGCCGCAAGCTAGCACCAGCGGCGCTTGATTCAGAGCTGCAGGTCATGAAGCGCCCGGGCTTGCACGACACGCCGCGCAACAGATGGTTGCCAGCCTGTGCTGTGGCTTGTGCTTCCTCGCGACTGAAGCGAGTGCATCGGCACTCAGGTTGCCACAGACTTCAACAGTGCATCAAGCCGGCCTTGAGATCACTCGAATAGCTCACTATCTGAGCAGCAACAGCCCTATGTGCTGCATTCGCACTACCATGGTGAAGGCAGGAGAGGGAGGACGTGCTACGCTCGCTGTGTTCCAGTGTCAGAGCGCTGCATGCAACTGGGAGGCACCGAGATATACCAGTCTGAAGGCAGGCAGCACCTGATACTCCGCATCGCATTGTGATGTACACGTCGCGTGCGCATTTCGTGCAGCCCGATACTGTACTAAAAGTTCAGGTCTAGCTGGCGATCTGCTTCGGCACTGCGAGGTTAACGAGAAGTGCCGGCGTGACGCAGCCAGCTTACCTTGTGATGGTGCGTTCCCATTGGTGAATGAATGATTGCCGCACGGATGGGCCGGCTGATCCAGAAGTCGTTGGGCGGCGGTCTGCTGCCTTACGAGACCGGCGACACCGAGACAAGCCCGCACTCGCCCGGCTGACGCGACGAAGGTGTTGGCTGTCAACAGGCTGCGTGGCTGTGGCAGCCGTGAGATCCAATGACCTGTGTGGCGGATGTGAGTGTGGAGCACAGGTTCCACGCACATGCTTCCTGTCATTGTCGCTTCCTGTGATCAATCCCCCTTGTTGCCAGCCTGATGCCAGCGAGCACGGCCGTCCCATTCAACGCACCAGAGCCCTCTTCCGTTCGAAACATCCAATCTCTTCGGCAGACTTCAAATCGATGAAGCTCCCTCCTTCACACAACACCTCCACAATCCCCCCCGCCATCATGCTGCATTTCCAAATCCCGCTGGCGGCGTGGTCCGCCGCCCCACAAAAGTTTCTGCATCTCATGTGCCACTTCATGTAACAAACCTGCACGATATTGTGGATTCCGACTCAACGTCCCGTCAATTGCTACTGAAATGAAACACTCCCGCAATGGCATTGCTATGCCCTGGTATATGGTCATTCCCAAGAAAGAATCCCAGAAGGCGCGCCCCAACCGTCCAATATGATTGGCAGCACCCCTGCTGGGACAGCTGCTGGCGCTGCACTGTGAACTCGCCAGCGGGCGTTTCGAACGCCCCCTCTGCGTGCGCAGCGGCACCTCCCAGAGGGCTTACAGCCCCGACTGGAGTTTGTGGATAGGATTCCCCAGCCTGGCTGCAGCCCTGAGATCAGGGCTAACTGATGCCGCCCAAGCTGAGGAGCCACTGCCAAAGGTCAGCCCCCCTCCTGCCGATGTCGCCGCTGACAATGCCGGCATCTGCGCCCGGCAACGCCGCACATTTTTTCCCTCAACAGCACCTGCCGCGGCCTGCCCCCACGTGCTGGCAGGCCTTACCTGTGGCCCAACAGAAGGCGTCAGCCTGTCTGGCCGCAATGCTGGCACACCACACCGCTGCTATTGCTGCCGCTGCTGTGGCTGTTTCATCTCCAAACCACCATCAAGAGGTTCTGCCAGGGCCCCCTGATGAGATGAGGCAATCTGGCCGAAGCGCCGGCTGCACACCCAGCAGCGCTGCCGCTGCCGCCGCCGCAGCCGCTGATGCTGATGCTGATGCGGCGCCGGTTGCAGCTCCCAAGGGCAGCAGCGCCGGTCACCATGTGTTGCAATGGCCGGGGGCTGCCGGCGCAGCGAGCCTCCCCGGCCGCCGCGATGGCGGCGCCGATGCCAGTGCAACTTCCGCGCCTGCTGGCTGGGCCGGTGTTGCTGCGCAACCTGCCGCCAGAGCTTGCTGTCATCATGCGCTGGCATGGCCGGGCCCGGAACCCGTCGGCAGGATGAGGCCCCCTGGACGCAGCGCGGGCAGCCCACCCAGGAGCGCGGCCTTGGCGCCCGCCAGCAGGGCATGGTTGCCATCGAGCGTCAGCTTCTCCAGCCGCGTGGCTGGCGCCAGTGAGGGTATGATGCTGCACATGAGGTATGCCCCATTGCAAGGGAATACATGAAGTTTGTGCTATAGATACTGAAATGACAAGGACGAGCTTCTTCGGCCGCACAGCCAATGCCAGCAATGCCAAACGCTGTGAGTCAAACCCGTGCGTCTGTGATTGGAATCACAGCAGGCATGAAGGAGTCGCCCAGCTGTTGTGGCCCGCTGGCGGCGCCAAAGATGTCATGAATGCGAAGCAAACGCACAGTCTGGCATCATGCCTATAGCGTCATGTTGCACATGCATTGCGAATCTTGCTTGCCTGCCTGAGCTGTCCTTCCTGGGGCTGTGTATAGTACTGGTCAGGTTACCGCAGCAGCACAGACTTGATCTTAGAGAGGTTTACCCAGGGCCGAACTGGTTCCCGGATAGGTCTAGCTCCCGCAGGCCGCGCAGATATGGCCCCGCCGGCATGCCGCCGGCCAGATCGTTGCCTGCAGAAGAAAATCTGCCTGAGTGTCTGCACCTGCCAGGTGGGGCACTCCAGGGCAGGGGCGCCTGTCAAAAAGCCGAGCACACCGTCTAGCTCGCAGGTGGACAGCGCCACTGCAAACAGGAGCAACACGATGTGAAGCACCATGAAAGAAGACATACATAACCGGCTGAACCTCAGCATGCGCAGCGCCACATACCTGCCAGGTTGAGGCACTCCAGGGCAGGCACGCCCGTCACGAAGCCGGGCACGTGGTACAGCTCGCAGTTGGACAGCGCAACAGCCCGACACCGAGATGTACAAGTATGGAGAGGAGACCGCGACTCACTCGAACCGCTATCAGTGTCCCTCACCTGCCAGGTTGAGGCGCTCCAGGGCAGGCGCGCCGGCCACGAAGCCAGGCACCTGGTCCAGCTCGCAGTTGGACAGCGCCAGCGTTGACAGGGACGTCAGGCGCCGCAGCAGGTCCGCCGGCAGCGCTTGCAGGCCCACGATGTAGCAGGAGTGCAGCGTCAGTTCCTGGAGTGCAGACAGCAGCTCCACTTCAGCATTTCACGCGGACATCTGGCAGCTGTGAGTGGTCTTGCACCTGCAGGCCCGCTTGTAGCACCATGCAGCGTCAGCTCCTGCAGCCTGCCAGCATGTCATCTACGAGCCATGTGGTCAGGATGACGCTGCACACAGCGCGCTGCACACAGCGGCACATCCTACTGCAGCTCCTGCTGAAACTCAGGAGAAGCGCAAAACCAAGTGATGCTGCGAATCTCAGGCCAGGGTTCAGAATCCCCGAAACCCTCAAGATTGAACAGCTCAATGGACTGCAAGCTGCCATGTCAAGCCATCACAGCTCTAGACCTCCCGAACCCCATGCTGCAGCGCAGATCGCATGACATTCATCGACAATGTCAATCATTGGGCATTGTATCTGATGCTCTGGCAGATCTGAGGCGCCACAGCCATGGGAACAATCATGTGCAGGCCGCAGTAGTGCAGAGCATTGAATGAGATTCAGTTTGCAAGAGCCTCTGGAATGATGCATGTACCTGAAGGTGGGGCAGCTGTGCCGTGGGAAGCCAACAATCTAAAGACCGTGCAGCTCACTGCCCCGCTGAGAAGCCCTGAAGTATCAGAACTGTGGCAGAGCTTGCAAGCGTGGAGACTCGCACCTGGAGGTGCGGCAGCTGCGCGACAGGCGGGAAGCCGACGACATCCAGCGCGCGCAGCTCCAGAGCGCGCAGTCCCGCCATCTGCTGCACCTGCAGGTGCGTGACGCATGTCTTGGCACAGCACATTCAATGCGAGCCTATCCAGCAGGCAGAGACACTAGCAGGAATCGCCCTCTGGCAGCCACTGCAACAGCGAAAAGCCTGATGTGTTGAGCTTTCACAGGTGCTTGCAGCTGTCAGGAGCTGTACCCGTTCCCCTACATGCCCGAGCAAAAGGCATGAATCAAGGATGGGTTGTCTGCAGGCAGCCCGGCACCAGGACGCGTTGCCCTGCTCATCAGTACACTGACGGAAACGTGCCAGCAGTCCAGCAAGGACTTCTTCTGACTTCATCCCACATGCCAAGGCGGGAGGCATTCTGGGGAAGATGGGCTCCAGGCCGCCCAGCAATGAATGCTTTTGCAAGCAGCCTCGAGCGGATGATAAACCGTCTACAGTCCCGCAAAAACCTCGCACCTCGTCGCACATGCCGAGGCGGGAGGCGTTGGGGAAGATGGGCTCCAGGCCGCCCAGCAATAAATGCTTTTGCAAACAGCCTCGAGCAGAAGGGAACCTGTTTTCATTCCTGCAGATGATTCGCACCTCGTCCCACATGCCGAGGCGGGAGGCGCTGGGGGAGATGGGCTCCAGGCCGCCCAGCGACAGGTGCGTCAGCGGCAGCTGCCCCAGCCCCGCCGGTAGCGGCCACAGGGGCCGGAACCCCTCCTGAAGGATGAGTAACACGGTGAATCAAAGGTGCACAGTCCTCCAGCGACAGGTGTGTCAGAGGCAGTCGCCCCAGCCCCTCGGCAGCAGCCAAAGGGGGCGGAAACCGTCCTGAAGCTTTCAAGGACGTGGTGAGTTCAACCACTTCAGTAGTCCAGCTGAAGGTGCGTCAGCGGCGGCAGCCGCAGCCCTGCCGGCAGCGGCCACAAGGGGCGAAACCCCTCCTGAAGAATGAGTTACAAGGTGGATCAGAGGTGCGTAGTTCCCCAGCGCCAGGCGCGTCAGCGGCAGTTGCCCTAGCTCCGCCGGCACTGGCCACCAGGACGTAACCCCTCCTGAAGTTTGAAAGGACAAGTCCGCATGAGAGAAATACGATTCTAAGCAACAGGTGCGTCAGCGGCAGCCACCCCAGCCCTGTCGGCAGCGGCCACAGGGGTCAGAAAACCCTCCCGAAAAGTTTCAAGACAGCCGTGCTGAAGCCAGACTTCTTCACCAAGACCAGCAGCAGGTATGTCAGCGGCAGCCGCCTCAGCCCGCCGGCAGCGGCCACAGGCAGCAGAAACCCTCCTGAACAGTGCAAACAGTAGTGGCCCAAAGCCCCGTCATTTGTCACACATCGGGTGGGGCAGGTGCAGCCGCCCAAGACATCTTCCTCCTTCTTCCTTCCTCCTTCTTCTTCCTTCTTCCACCGCCAGCATGTACAGCCAGCGGCAGCCTCCTCACCATCAGTGGGCAGACCCGCAGGAGTTAGGGTTTAGCGCTCCTGCCTGCTCCAGATCGCAGCACCACGAGCACGATTGCTGCTCTCGAGGCATCAGGGTTGTATAGTTCTGAAGCAGATCGTACCTGGAGGCGCAGGTGGCGCAGGGCGGTGAGCGTGGTGAGGGTCCCCGGCACCGGGCCCAAGTCGGTTCCCGGGCACGCCACCTCCAGGTGCTCCAGCCGGCCCTGTAGTAGTGTCCAACAGTAGTGGAGTCATCATGCATATGAGAGCATGGCAAAGCTCCAGCATGCCAGCAGATTCGGGCAATTGACTGCATAGAAGGACTTGATCGCAGCCGGCTGCGGAGTGATGCAAAGCGTCATCTGCAAAGCTGGACATTGCTGCAAGTGCACTGCATGTTGCAGCACACCAGCAGCAATGGACCGACGTCCAGCTGACAAGGGCGGCGCAGCTCAAATCGCAATTAAAAGCAGTTGCAGGCAAGCACATGGACTGCCACGAGTCTGCCAGGTCATAGCAGAAGTGATAGGCCCAGCTCAGAGGGTCGATGCGGCGCAAAGCGGCAGCGGAAGCGGCATTCCATACAGCATTTGGTTCACCGCAGGGCTGGTCTCACCAGCAGCGGCAGGCTGAGGCCCACTTATGAGGGTCGGAGCGGTGTGATACACCAGGAGACAGTGTCCGTGCAAAGCCCTCATTGGTTAGGGCCCTCACCAGCAGCGACAGGCCGAGGCCCAGCTCCGAGGGTCGGCGGGGTGCAAAGCGGCAGCGGAAGCCAAGGCGCAGCTCCTTCAGATTTTGCAGCAGGCACAGCGCGCCCATGCCCTGCAGCACAGGGATGAAAGAAATCTGATCAGGACATGGCCCTGGCAGCTGATGGGGTGAGAGGATGTCAAGGCGCAGCTCCTTCAGGTTTTGCAGCAGGCACAGCGCGCCCATGCCCTGCAGCACAGGGGTGAATAATTGTCATATCAGGACGTGGCCCTGGCACTGGATGAAGCAAGAAGAGGTCAAGGCACAGCTCTTTCTGGTGCTGCAGCAGGCACAGCGCGCCCGTGCCCTGCATGATGGCTGTTTCATTGTCTTTAGTGAGTCACAGCTGACTCTTGACCCTCTGAACTGGAACTGCAGTTCAGGTAGACTAGGAAATTCCACATGATGCATCACAGTTCGTAGGCCCATCATGCAGGACCTTGACAGTGCCTGAAAGTCAGCAAAGAGAGCATGACACATGAACACATGAGGGACAATGCTGCTCTGCTGCGGGGTGGCCCAGGAGCTCCAGACCGCTGGCAGTGCTCATGGCGCTGCAGTCCACAATGTCTGGGAAAGGAGCGTCCTGACGGTTACTTATTTTGAAAGGTCACGGCAAGCAAGGGCTCACCGCTTCCACAGCATCCGCTGAGGCGTGGCCCAGCAGCTCCAGGCGCGTCAGGCCGCAGGCGCTGCTCGTGATTGCCATATGCTTGCAGACTTTACAGCAGACCCGACGCAACGGGCACATCTTGAAAGCTCGCCGCTTCCACGGCGTCTGCTGAGGCATGGCCAAGCAGCTTCAGGCGCGTCAGGCCGCTGGCGCCGCTCCTGGTGCTGAAGCCGACGATGTTGGAAAGAGAAGCATCGCAGGCTCAGGGCAATTAACAGCTCACCGCTTTGACGGCGTCTGCTGAGGCATGGCCAAGCAGCTTCAGGCGCGTCAGGCCGCTGGCGCCGCTCCTGGCGCTGAAGTCGACGATGTTGGAAAGAGAGGCATCCCAGACTCAGGGCAGTTAACAGCTCACCGCTTCCACGGCGTCCGCCGAGGCGTGGCCCAGAAGCTCGAGACGCGTTAGGCCGCTGGCGCCGCTCATGGCGCTGAAGTCGACAATGTTGGAAAGAGAGGCATCCCAGACTCAGGGCAGTTAACAGCTCACCGCTTCCACGGCGTCCGCCGAGGCGTGGCCCAGAAGCTCGAGACGCGTCAGGCCGCTGGCGCCGCTCATGGCGCTGAAGCCGACGATGTTGGAAAGAGAGGCATCCCAGACTCAGGGCAGTTAACAGCTCACCGCTTCCACGGCGTCCGCCGAGGCGTGGCCCAGAAGCTCGAGACGCGTCAGGCCGCTGGCGCCGCTCATGGCGCTGCAGTCCACGCCGCGCAGGGGCGTGCGGTCCGGCAGCATCATGCGCAGCGACGACAGCGCTGCACCGCCCTGCAGATGTCAGGACTGCCGGCATTGGGCTTTGGGGGGTGCGCATCTGGAGCAGGACACCGCCTTTTGCAATGCAGTACAAAACAGCTGTCGAGAAATGCCACTTTGGCCATGTCAGCCTGTGAAGGGCTATGCAAAGTGACATTCACCTGTAGCAGGGGGCCCAGGATGATGCTGGCAGTGGCGGCCTCGTTTGGCGAGTTCAGGCAGCGGATTGGCGCCGGCACCCACGAGACCCTGCAAGGACAGTACAACTCGGGGATGAAACATCGCATCGGCTGAAAGCCTGGACATTCACCGAGGACCCCTGCAATGGCAAACGGCACATGGTCAGGCTGACCATGGAGTGGTGGTCGCCAGGAGGCTCTTCAGACAATGCGCAATTGCTCATCTCAAGCTCAGCAGTGCAGAATGTCTGCAGGACACAGAGTGCAGCAAGATTGCGATGAATGCCGCATCACTTGACCCTGAACCTGGGGCACCTGAGGTTCAGGGTTGCAACCACCGAGGCGCCCACCGCCAGCCAAACCACCAACACTCAAGCCTATACCTTGCAGTGTATGCGCGGCACATACACCATGACCACAACTACACAATGATTCTCACCTCAGATTCAGGGTTGCGACCGACAAGGCGCGTGCCGCCAGCCAGTCCCGCAACAGCGCCGCGTCGACGGTGCACCCGTGCTGCGCCGAGTACTCGCGCACGTCCGCGTCCACATCGGACCACAGCGACGAGGGCCCAGCGCATGCGGCGGCCCAGCTGCGGCACACCAGTGGCAGCGTGCGGTGCCTGCGGCAGTGGCATGCATGGGTGCATGCACATGGGTTCCAATGGTAGGGTTGCGGATGGACTATCTCAGTTCTGAAACTCTGGGGGATCTGGTGCGTCCCGTAGCTGGCGGGCGCGGCAGCATACATGCATGAGAAGCTGGAGTATGTTATGACTGGCAGGCGTAGGAGGGTGCGGCAGTGTGATGCTGACACACCGCTCGTGAAAGGGCAGGAAGACGAAGATCTCTCTCATGACCTCCGCTGGAAGACACAGGATCGTCGGCGAGTGTTGTGTCTGGGCGGCCATGTTGAGTGCTGCGGGCTGCCCACTATCTGGATGTGGCATGACCTGGAAGTGATTGAAGTTGGTGACACGCCGCTTGTGCTCTCATGGTGTCCTTTGTGGCGCTACCAGATCCCGCAGCACCCATCCAAGCTGCGAATGGGCCACTGCGCGGTGTGCTCGCCACGCGCCAGGGCAGTGACACTGAAAGGGCCAGTATCGTCACAACGGCACATCGACAGCCTCTTATTCTCCGACACGTTTGCTGTTCGGCACGTGTGCCTGCCCGAGATGCCAGAGGGCACAAACATCGCTTGCGCTCTCAATTAGCACGTTTCCAGAGTTGCTGAAGCTGCAGCGCAGGCAAGGCATCCCGTCGACCGACGCCGGCGCACGTTGCAATGCTGACAGACGAGCAGGCGCGGCTGGCAGAGGTAAGAAGCAGGTGCAGCGCAGTAGCATCGCTCCCCATCCAGCACAGCGCCCTTGGAGACCTGCGTCACGAGGTGTTATGTGCTCTGATGCAGCCGGAGCCGGCTGCAGAGAGCAGACTGGAGGCATGGCGGATGGACGACTCCGATGCAGACCAGCGGCTGGAGCACAGGTGACACTGATCGTGTTGAGCTTCCACAGAGATAATCGATGCGCCTCAGTCATCCACACATCCATCTGTGACAGGATGCAGACATGGTGCTGACGGTTTCGGTCATGTGCATGTGGTGACTGCCCACTCCGGATGGTGCGGCAGAAGCTGCTGCGGTGGGAGCTGCAGCACTTCCATCTCAGATGAATGTCCTTGCAGGCGGACGCCAAATGAGCCGGTGTCAGTGGAGGAGCTGCGGCAGCTGGGGGTCCTGTCATGGCACTTTGACAGCGACGACTTTCAGAACGACCCCAAATTGGCGGCCATCCGTGCGGCGCGCGGCTACTCATACCAGGTGCCTGTTGTGCGCTGCTGCACCACAAATCGAAAATTTCGCTATAGGAGTTCGCTAAGTACGTGCAACCTCGCCGCACTGATGAAGTGCGTCAAAAGGATCTGTCGAGAATGACACATGAGCAGCTCAAGCTGTGAACCACAATATCAGCATCTGCATCATCAATCAGCCCTCTGACCAGCAGCTGACAGGCCCGGCCTTCTTCGGTGCAGGACGTCATAGAGGTGTCGCCCAGTACACTGCCGGAATACGAGAAGAAGATCAAGTCGTTCTTCGAGGTGACTGCCTATTTGGCGATCGTATCCCCTGCTCGCACTGATGTTTGAAGTGTGCGCCTGCTCTTGTCCTCAACATGCGCTGTCTGCCGCAGGAGCACCTACACACAGATGAGGAGATCCGATTTATTCTGGATGGCAGCGGTGCGAGTTTGCCTGGTTTTGGATCTCCAACTGTCGAGCTGGCGCTGCTGTGTGGCGCGCTCACAATTGTGCAGTTGTCAAACCAGGCGGGGCGCTGCTATGCAGGCTACTTCGATGTGCGGGACTTCAACGACGACTGGGTGCGGATCGCCTGTCGCAAGGGCACAATGATTGTGCTGCCCGAGGGTGAGATGTTGATGTGCTGCGTGGCTCCGTCGCCAGGGTTCTTGGTTGCTGTTACTCTTAACCTGCCTGTGAAAACTTCTTCCACTTCTGCTTGCTATGCTGCAACTTCCATCGACGAGCTACACACTAGGACACGTGCAGGCATCTACCATCGCTTCACACTGGACGATAAAGACTACGCCAAGGCAATGCGCTTGTTCGTGGGCGAGCCCGTGTGGACGCCTCACAACCGGCCACAGGTGCAGTTGGAGAAGAATACTGTTTGATTGCTGCTGGATGTCAGACACAGCACCGAGGCCGCATATCGCAATGTGCTGAGAAAGTTGGCTGTTTTATATTCCTGTAGTGTTGCCTGAAGGCCATCACAACCCACATGCCGCAGGACGACCATGTGTCTCGTTTGAAGTACCTGCACGACTTCACCAAGGCCACAGGCAACATCAGCGAGGCACGAGTGGGCGCCTGAGGGCACTGCCTTTGCGGCTTCGTCTTCAAATCACTATCAGCGGCTGACAGCGCTACTGGGGACCATAAATTCCTGCCCTGTAGAGGCGGGAGTGTGAAGCCGCTGTGAATTTTCAATCTGTTTTGCTCTGCGTGGTTTCGAACAAACGCTGCTCGGGAGATTCTGTGAACTGACCTGCATGGACACTCGTGCGCTGCATGTGAATCTGTGCGCGCTGGTCATACGCTTGTGGGCCTTGTGCCCTTGATGAGACCTGACAGCGGCGGTGTGATTTAGCATTCCAGTGTCGCACTTGCATTTCAAGTTTACAACCCACTTGATTCGCAATCGTTTTGGCTTGCTCTGACACACGTCTGCGCATCACACAGGAGTTGCGCCTTCAGGACAGAGTGACCGAACTGAATCTCTCGGACAGCTACCGCATCAACAGCAGGGTCAGCACCGCACGAGGCAGCTGCGGCCACCTCGAGTGTCTGGGACTGTCCGCTACGATCAGATGTGGCGCACCAGGCTGCCCAAACGCAGTCTGGCGTCGCCTGCCTCGAACCAGCAGCGATGCCCTCCAGGGATTGCGCGTCCTGGCTCAGTAAGAGCTCCGCAGCGACCGCTCAGGCTTCCAGCAGCTCGTTCAGGAGCAGTCGATGTCACAAGTACTCGACGTCTGAAACGTCTTTGCGCAAGCAGCGCTGATGGAGCAGGTGAGCGCATGTCATGCGGCAGATTACCTTCGTGGCGCTCAACACCTGCAAAATCTTGAGCGCCCGCACGCCTGGCGCCGCAGAGCTTCGGTGTCACCACCTGGCTCCAGTGTGCAACCTCCTGGGGGAAGCTTGACCAGTTGCTGTGATTCACAAATATTGATGGCGTGAACGTGGCGCTGTCATCGGCAGAACACTTTTCGGCAGCGCCCGGTGACGCGGCCGGCATGGACCCCAGGGCGCAGGCCACGGCGCCCGACAGCCAGCTACCCAGCCAGCCGCAGGGCTGGGAGGCGTCCGCTGGCCACGTCGCCGCGCAGCTCAGCAACCTGTTTCCGCTGTGGGTGGCGCTGGCCAGTGGTGAGCCGCCTGGATGCCATCCCAGACGTGACGCTGTTCCGAGCGCCTCTGAAAGTGCAACGCTCATGGAGGTTGCGTCGCTGTGCGGCTGAGCGTCTTCTTCTCGGTCTCGCGATGGCGCTTGGTCTTGCCAGCCTGTGAGCGCGCTTCCAGGTCGTCACGCGACAGCTGCCGGGCATCATGCGAAATCAAAGCAGGCATGCGCAGCAGCGTTGCCGCATACCCGGTCGGAGGAGTTGGACTGCTGATGCCTTGTGCCGCTGACGGCTCCTCCGCCGACCCCGTCTGCAGGCGTTGGCCTGGCGCATCCTCCCGCGCTGGCGTGGTTCCGTGCGGACTTCACGACCGCGGCGCTGGCACTGACCATGCTCGCCATGGGCACCAGCCTCACCTTTCAGGTGGGACACTGTCAAAGGGACCCTTTCACAGCTCAGCACCTAGGGCGCTGGGAGCCAAACACAGGTCGTGCATCAACCGCACAGACTCTCCCATTCATTTTGCGCTGGATCCTCGCAGAGGCGCCGCTCTGCCGTGGCTGGTGGTGCTGGTGTCTGGGCTGCAGCACACTGACTGTCGCTGGGATCGGTCATGCTCCGTTTTTTTTGTCGCACCAACAGTTGCAGGAAACTGCCAAGGTGCTGACACAACCGCGCCGGCGACGCCGAGCGCCAAGCCGCAGCATGCTGTGCATGATCTTGATCGTGACCCTCGACTGGTTGCCCCGCCGCTGCAGGGTTTTGCAGAGAGGTGCTGCAGCGGCCGCAGCTGGAGGTTCTGGACACCGCTCCCGCAGGATGACCTAAGGACAATCCTCGATCGCAACATTTGCTACTTTGAAATGTAAGAGTGTGCAGCGGTGCTGATGCGGCCGAGGCTGGTGGTGCTGGGCGTCAGGCTGCATCATGCTGTACATGATCCAAAACCGACACACCCGGCTTGTTGGCCGTGTTGTCACGCCTTGAAGGAGTCATCGTGTCCCTACCGCAGGACTTTGCGGAGGCGCTGACACGGCCACGGCATGGTGGTGCTGGGCTGCAGCAAGTCCCAGAGTCTGCCTCTGAGAGATAGGAAGACGTCTTTGCATGTCAAAAATGCAGGACTCTGTGGAGGTGCTGGCACGGCCGCGGCTGGTGGTGCTGGGCGCCGCGCTCTCAGTGTGTGTGTGTCCTGACCCCTAATCCTCAAAGCAGTTTATGATTGCAGGACTTTGCAGAGGTGCTGACGCGGCCGCGGTTGGTGGTGCTGGGCGCGGGGCTGCAGTACACAGTGATGCCGCTGATGGGGCTGGCGGTGTCGCGCCTCATGGGCCTCTCGGCGCCCCTGGCTGTTGGGTAAGCTCCACTTTATGATGTAGTTGCACAGAAAACAGGATCTGCCACAGGATACCCTGTGATGCCGCTGATGGGGCTGGCGGTGTCGCGCCTCATGGGCCTCTCGGCGCCCCTGGCTGTGAGGTAGGTATCACCGGCCAGATTCTGGCAGGCAGGCTGTGATGCATCGACACAGGAGACGGGGTTTATCAGAAGGAACATGTTGTGACGCCGCTGATGGGGCTGGCGGTTTCCCTCATGGGCCTTTTGGCGCCTCTGGCCATCGGGGGTGCTCCGCCAGCTGCCTGTTGGGTTTAGGGTTTAGGGCCCCTGGCCATCGGGTGTGCTCCGCCAGCTGGGCTCTGTTGCCGACACACAGATGACAGGCGCTGACAAAGCGGCAACCTCGTGCTGCTGGTCATGACGAGGTCAGTGGGCGGGCACATGTTGGGGGCTGTCACATCTGGAGATGAGCGGTGTCATGTCGAACTGGTCTGGCGGCGCCCCTGGCCATCGGGTAGGTGCCACCAGCCACCAGCCGACTGCTGATGCGATGTCCCAGAGGGGGTATGTCTCAGGCTGTTGAAATACTGGTTGGCTGCTCCGTCGGCCGATCGGGTGCATTCAGACGCACTCTGCATGTGCAGCGCTCAGCTGCTGCGAGTTGGTTGCGGCGGCGCACCCTGGCCCCGCTGACGGACGCAGCAGCATCACGGCGTGCTGTGCACGCGTCATCAGCTGTCAACCTTGTTGTTCCAGCACTGACGTCAATCACCCCAAGTGCGATGAAAGACTAAAACCCTCAAACACCCCTAAACTTGCATTGCACTCGCCGCAGGATATGCATTGTGGCCAGCTGCCCGGGCGGCACGGCATCGAACCTGGTGACATACCTGGCGCGCGCTGATGTGGCGCTCTCCGTCACCATGACGACCGTCTCCACGTGAGGATTCCCGAAATGTTGGCCACCACCGGATGGTTTCTTTCCCTCATGCCAGTGTGGGCTGCAGTTTCAGCTACTGCACCGCCTGCTGTCTGTGAAAAGTGCGGGCGGCGCCGCCTCTGGGTTCAGGGTTGATGCTCACGATGTTCATGGTTTTGCTGGCAACAGTGGCGACGCTGCGGCTGACCAACATTGTGGCTGCAGAGCCTGTTCAGACTGCCCTGACAGCTGCCAATGAAACCGGTGTTCTGATGAGCTGCATCCGCACAGGCCGCTGGCACTGAAATCACTGCCGCCGTGTGCCCAGGCGCCCACAGAAACCCCTTGCAACCCGCAAGCCACTGTCCTTTCTTTTCTATGTGGCATACAGTGACGTGTTTATGGGATTGCTGCATGGCAGGCTGCTGGTGGTGATGGCAACGCCGCTGCTGACGAAGGTGCTGGTTGGAGCGCTCATTCCCGCCTCCGCCAAGGGCTCCTGGTCTCCACGCTGATCGATTTGACTCTTGTTTCAGCAGGCTGCTGGCGGTAGTTGCGATGCCGCTGCTGCCCGAGAGCCTGGTGGAGGCCCTCATCCCTGTCACCGTCAAGGGGCCCTGATCTCCACACTGATTTCTATTTTTGCTTGAGCAGGCTGCTGGCGGTGATAGCGACGCCGCTGCTGACGAAGGCGCTGGTGGGGGCCCTCATTCCCGTCTCCGTCAAGGGACTCCTGGTCTCCACGCTGCAGGTCAGCACAAAGGGATACTGATGTTGACTCAAATGTCCTCTGTCAGCACACATCATGTCGGGCAGTCACATGCAGAGGACAGACTGTCTGCACCAACTTGCTTTGTGTGTATTCAGACGCCGCCTTCTGCAGCGGGTCTTGCTGTGCAAAGCCGCCTGCCTGGGAGGCTTGCCACAGTCATTGGAACGACCGATCAGCACGTCTGCAGGTTGTGCTGGCTCCCGTGGCGCTGGGCGCTGCGCTCAACCAGTGGTTCCCGCAGGCCGTGCGGCGGACGGCGCCATTCTCCCCGCTGGTGCGCTTCATCTGTGAGGGGCTGCTCACAGCACTTGCTGTAGACAGTCTTCGTCGTCACTTTTCGTATGTGCTGGTACCTTGATGTACACCGGGTGTCTTCTACCCGTGTCTCTGCCCCATCCGAATACGCAACGGTATGTATCGGGCTGCCAAGCAAACCGGCCATCCTGCCATTTCCGCTTGGCCGTCGCCATATCGGGGTGCTCTCGTGGGCATTGTTGCGGATATGCGGGATGACGTGTGTCACTTCTCTAGCCACTGCTTTGGTTCGGCTGTCTGCCTTGGGTGTGCGTGGCGACGGTGGCGCTGCTGCTGGACAGCGTCATGGCGAAGCAGTGCCGTCATCCTCGCATGCCACAGTCAGTGATGCATCCACATCTGCTTACCAGACTCTGTTTTGATCCGCAGGTGTGCGTGGCGACTGTGGCACTGCTGGTGGGCAGCATCATGGCGGGGCAGGCGGCCTCCGTCAGGCAGGCCGGCTGGCGCCTGCTCGCAGCCGTGGCCGCACTGCATGCAGGTGGAGACTATTCTTCTTCTGGATACTTTCCTCCTTTCACTTGAGGGCTGCATCAGGCACGTGGTGGTCCTAGCTGGCGCCTGCTCGTGGCCGCCCTGCAGGCTTCTGGGCATGGGCTGCACTGCAATCGAGATCTGCATAAGGCACAGTCATGGTGGTCCCAGTTAACGGAACCAACTTCGTCAGGCAAGCCACTTCTTCCTCGCAGCCATTGCCGCCCTGCACACAGGCGGGATTTGTCAAAGAGTGTATATTAAATGAGTTGCCAACTCGACGATGTGCTGCTGGCTTATGCATTCATGCCAGCGCCTGCCGCTCAGTCAGGGTCTTGCTAGTCGCCAGCGACCTCAGATTAGAATACTTTCTGTCGAGCGTGGCCCTCTCCTTGTTGGCGCAATCTGATCGTTCAAATCTCTTTGTGCGCAGGCGGCTTCGGTTTTGGGTACTTTTTGTCGAGGGCGGCCGGGGCGCCGGAGCGGTCGGCCCGGACAAATTCCATTGAGGTGAGAGGCCCAATGACTGTGCTCGGGAGAGGCCTCACGATTGCGCTCGGCAGAGACGAGTCCACGAGCCATCTCCGTTACGCATTGGTTCATAGAGATGCCTGCATCGAGGTGGCATCCTCAGCCCTGCGCCCCGTGACAGGGCTTTTCAGAAGGATGTACTCTCTGCTGTGCAGGTGGGCACGTAGAACAGCGCGCTCGGGGTATGTTCAGCGCCGACGCTCTCTGCGAGCCCGCTGATGGCACATGCCGCTTGCCAAGCTGTCTGGCCCATGTCGCAGGTTGGCATGCGGAGCAGCGCGCTCCGGGCGTACCTGGCGCTGCCGCACTTTCCGGACCCCCTGACTCGCACTTCACCCAACTATCCTACTTGCTGGAGAAGATTCCTGGCCCGTTTTGCAAGTGGGCATGCGGAACAGCGCGCTGGGGGCGTACCTGGCGCTGGCACAATTTTCAGACCCCCCCTGATTCGACATGCACCAGGTTTGGTCGAGTCTTCGGCAGGCTGGACGTTCCGTGTTGCAGGTGGGCATGCAGAACAGCGCGCTGGGGGCGTACCTGGCGCTGGCGCATTTTCCGGACCCCCTGACGGCGGTGCCGTGCGCCATCTCCGCGTGCACGCACAGCCTCATGGGCAGCGCCATCGCGGGCTTCTGGCGGTGGCGCGACCTGAGAGGTGCGCGTTGCATCAGAAACAGCTCGTCTTGACTGAATACCTTGGCATCGTGAAGCTTCCATGTGCACACACAGCCTCATGGGCAGCGCCATCGCGGGCTTCTGGCGGTGGCGGGACCTCAAAGGTGCGCAGTGCATCGATATTGACTGATATATTTGCATGGTGGAGCTTCCTGTCCAGCACAGCCTCATGGGCGGCGCCATCGCGGGCTTCTGGCGGTGGCGGGACCAGAAAGGTGCATGCTGCATCCACACTGTCTTGTGTTGACTTGTACGAATACGGTCATTGAACCCTTCGACCAAGCAAAGCCTTGCAGTCTGAGCCACCACCACATGCTGTCCATGGTCCGATCGTCGAGGCAAACCATGTCGAGGTGCTGTGTGCAGCTTGTTGCAGCTGGCTTCTGTAAAGTAAGTTTATTATTTGTAGTAGTTTATTATTTGTCGTGCAGATGGCAGCAATCGCAGTGATCCCACACCGGCAGCCACGGCGTCGTGAAGGGCACTGCACTTTTGACGGGAACGAGTGGCCATTGGCCTCTCCTCAGTCGTCCTGGTCTGCAGCTCGGCGATGTGCACCATCCAACAACTCTTTTCCGCTGTCATTGGTTTCAGTGGGTGGCAGTGTGCTGTTCGCATGTGCAGCGAACAGAACTTCAGTGGTGTTGCTCATTCAGATGTTGGGAACAGGATTAGTTGCGGGGCTGGGCAGTGCACGCTCACAAGAGCATTGGTGACCCGAATTGTTACAGAACGATTTGCAAAACAACTGAAAAACGTTTGCGCACGTCCCCAATGCGGCAGACGAGCGCACAGTTGCAATTGCATTTGAAAGGGTTTTGACGCCTGCGGCGAGGGAACCCGCCCTGATGTGGCTTCTCTTTCCCTGCCGCCGCCCCCCAATTTCAGCAACTCGGGCAACTCTTGTCCCCAACCTCCAGACATCCAGTGCTGCATCCAATGCTGCCGACACCACCGGTTTGTTCCTGCACTGTTGGGTATCCAACTGAGTATGTGTGCTGCTGTTGCATCTCGTGCAACGACTACCTACATGCCGCCGCCACCGCCCAGGCGCCTCTGCTGCCGGCTGCTAGGGTTTTGAAGCCAGCCACCCTGCAGCGGCCGCCCCAAAGCCTCTCGCTGCCGGTGACTGCCGCGCAGCATGCTGGCAGCTCGCTGCGGGGTGCCCAATCCCCTGGACGCCCTGCAGCGACGCCGCTGGAGCTGCTGCTGCTGCCGCTGCCGCCGCCGCCGCCGCTGCATGCCTCGCTGCAGGGGTGCTGCGGCGACTGCCGCAGCTGCGGCCACTGGCTGCCACAGCTGCGCTGCTCAGGCCGGCTCCACCTCGTTGAGGCCGTAGTTGTTGGTCGACACGCCGGCGTAGTTTACGCTGTTGAACCGGACCACCACTGGGTACAGGATGCCGCTCTGCATGCGTGGCAGGGCATGTCATCACCGATAGCACAACAAATCAGCACACAAAGGGACTCTCTCCACTGACACTGACATCAGCCCGCCCTCAAATCAAGCCATCAGCAAATTCCACCAGATCCAGGACGCTGCTTTGCACAGACAGCAACATGAGTAGAGAGGAAAATGGTTCACTGCGAGGCTCAGCCTGGGTGTGCATCACAGAGTTGGTGCTCTGAAACCACATCGTCAACGAGTCTTGTCTTGTGTCACTGCTGATCATGAGAGTGTCAAACACTGCTGATTGTGTTGCTGAGGAGCGCTGATCACAGCAGACAGCGCGCGAATGGCCAACATCCGCCTCGTGCACAGTCTAGTCTTTTGGCGCTGATTGGTGCTCAGCTGCCGGCATGTCCACAAGGTCCAGCGATGCTAGGCAGATAGGCTGGCCAGCACCGATCCGGCTCGTCACACCGGAATTCACAGATTTCATCGAAGGGTTTGCTGAGGTCTGTAGGCGATCGGAAGATGCCCACCTGGTCAACCGACACAACCTTGCCGACCTCCCGGTACCAGAAGGACTCTGGCCGCAGGATGCGCACCTGCAGGGCATGAAGACAGCAAAGTGAGCTCTCCTTGCAGGGATGGTCGGAGGCATTGCCGAGATGACACCTGTGGAGCCGCCTCGGTGTGTGACAGCGATGTCATTACATCATATATATATGACATCCGCAGTGCCCCCAGGGCACGAGTCTGCTGATGCAGTCGTATCTTGCAGCAGGAACACTCACGTTCGAGCCGCGCTTGGGTCCGACCTCCGGCTTCTTCTCTGGCTTCTTCTCTCTGCACATGCATGTGCGCAAATGCCTCAGCCGCGGGCACAGGCGCCAACGCATGTGCAGCACATAGACCCGAGTTGTCTCAGACCCATGATCCGCAGAGAGCAGCTTCATATGTTGATAGCACAGGTTGTGCAACGCCAATGAGCTGTGGGGCCAGGTGAATCCAGACACCATGATTTGAAGTCATGACAATGGGACAGCAGTGAGGAGCAGAAGGCACTTACGCCTGCTCCCCCTCCTCTGCGCGGACGGCCACCATCGGCCTGCGGGCTGCGACGCGGCCTGCAGGTCAGGATCGCGCCCATCTCAGCATGCAGGGCAGATACTTGTCTGTTGGCACCCGGAGCAACCTGCGACATCGCTGACCGCGCAGCAAGCTGCGTCGGATCCCAGAGTCGTCGCGTGCAGCCCCCAAGAGGGTGACATGAACCCACAGCCCGCCGGCCACCATCAGTGCACTGTCGGGCAGCAACTTGGCAGCGGCTTTTTGGCTGCTGCTCCGCCAGGCAGCGCGGGACCGCCGCTCCGATCACTACAGAGCCGTTTCCGCCAGGTATAGTCCGCTGCTGCTCTCCTGCGGGCCGAGGCTGATCGGCTTGGGGGTGCCCAGGCTAGCAATCACTGCTCACCGCGGGGTGGAGCCACGAGCCGCGTGCCAGCGAGGGCGCTGCTGGTGGCTGTGAGGCACGCCATGGCTGGAGCTGGATCTGAAGCCGGAGCGGGCGGCGAGACGCAGGGTACGGCGCACTGGCGGTCTGCAGTGGGCGGCCCGGTCAGGTCCAGGATAAGCCAGATTCGACGATGAGGGATGAGCTGCTGCGCCAATTGGTCATCGACCCTTGAGGTTGCGCCTCGATGGGGAGATCGTCTGAAAGGCTTTCCAATCCAACATGACTACATCCCACGTGCTGCACCAACTGAGGCTGGCAGCTGAGTACATGCCTCAGAAGCTGCAAGGGAGTGGAAAAGCAGCTGCCGGCGGTGGTTGGTTGCAACAATTGTGACGTTTCTGTTCCTGCAATGCTACATACACGAGCTGTTCTTGTTCCTGTCCTTAGTTTGCCGCCGATTGTGCGCACGAGCATCAACCATAACATACGGTTGCACCAGGGGTACAACAGCGGCGGATGCAGACCTGTCAACCTATGCCGCCGGTGCGCATCCATGCTGGCGCGCCCCATTGGAATTCTACTTCTTGCCGCCCTTCTTTGCCGGTGCCTTCACCAGGATGTACTTTTTGGGAATGCCGAATGCGGACTCCAGATACGCGCCGAGCTTGTCCACCACCTCCCCCTGTAGCACAAAGCAAGCATTTCTGGGCGGCCGCCCGATTCCGCCATGCTCACAAGATCATCACTGCAACAGGCGACCTGGCGGAGATGCTCACACACACCGCCTCTAGACACTCGCTCAGCTTTTGTACCAGATTCCCCCTGCCACAACCACCAGGTTCAACATCTTTGCTCCTCAGCTTCATGGGTGGTCTGCCGACCCACCTTCGAACACTCACCCATGCAGACAAGGGTGCATGAACCCGCTGTGCAGTCGAGCGTCAACACCGATAATCCCACCTGCAGCACGATCTCGTGGTGGCCCTTGGACTTTTCGCCTGGCAGCTCCGCCACCGTCGCCGACGCCGCAAAGCGCTTCTGCAGGTCCCCCGCGACCCCGGCGGCGTCCAGCAAATAAGTCTCCACGCCCACCACCCGCGTGATTCTCTGCAGCGGTGTCGATGCCCACTTCACAGCACTGCAGCAAAGGCGCTTCCGCAGGCAAGTGTCACGGAGGCGCTTCGCCAGGCAAGTGTTGACGCCTGCTACCCGCAGGGGAGGTGCACACACGTCGCCAGCTGCATAGAGCATTCGCATGTCAGTGTGAGATGAAGTCGCTGCCCAGTATGCACACCTGTTCCCCACCTGTTCCCCGCTGCGCTTTTCGGTGGCGACCGGCACCGGCGGCGACGCAGCCGCTTCTGGTTTTCCTGAAGATGCCATGCCTGGGAGTACTCCTCGGAATGCGCACCTTGTTGCCGCTGCGCTTCTCAGTGGTGACCTGCACCGGCGGCAGGGCGCCCTTCTTCACCGCCGTCAGCGACCCTGCAGAGTTGGAATCCCACACGATTTCAGCGTCAACCAACCATGGAGCGAGAGGCAGGCCCACTTGTGCTTCATGAAGGACCCCCGTGGTTGGCACCGCGCAGCATCGAGGCCCGTGTGAAACTCGTGCCGGCGGAGCTGAACCGTGTGCAGCACCTCGCGTCAGCTGCAGCTGCGGCAGCATCCGTGCCATGAATGCGCCCCTCAGCTGCGACTTGGGCAGCTCCGTGGGGAACGCATCCCCCTTCTTCACCACCCCCTGCATGTTGCAGGGATTCTATGATCGCTTTGTGTGTGAACAGGCAAAAATCAGATGCTATTGCGACTTGGGCAATGGAGCGGGACACGTCCATAAAGCGCTGCAAGCGCATGCCTGTGTCAGGCTCAGACCACCAATGCGCGTCTGCGATGTAGTTGGACCAGGCATGCACGCGCATTGCGCATGCATGTCATGCAAAAATCTTCAGGAAGTTGCAGGGAGGCGCTGACATGGAGCATCACATCGCACACCGACTGTCGAACAGCACATGCAGCGATATATGGTCGCTCCAGGGCATGGGCGCCTTTGCAGGTGTCTCAGGCACACACGTGATGCAGGTGTGCCTTTGCAGGTATCTGAGGCGCAAGTCTGGTGCAAGTGTGAAGTGAACCTTCGTATGCGAAAGTGCCGTACCTTGAAGAGTGCATTGCACACCGTCGTGTCCAGCAGGATGTGGATCGGCGTGTGGGGGCCCCCAGTGTAGCTGCAGCTTCGGAGATACCTCAGATGCGCATGTGCAGTAAACCCCAGAAGCGCACCTTGAAGAGCGCATCGCACATCGTCGTGTCCAGCAAGATGTGCATTGGCGAGTGGGCGCCCCGGTCCAATTGCGCACGCTGCGCATACGCCACCGCCACCTGCCACCAAGGGGAAGCAAGCAAAAATTTCAGTTTCCAACGCAGCTTGCTGCCGCCAGACTCAGCAACTCTCCCGCCGACAAGTCCCGGGGGTCACTGGCATGTTTGCCACAGGCAACATGCACAAGTTCTGGCGAACAGCAGACTGAAGTTGTGGAGAACTGAGCGGATCTTTGCGCGTGCTATTACATTGACATTGTAGCTGGACTTCCTTCTCACCTCAGAGGCCTGCTGCTGCGTGTACAAGCCTTTGGGGTCGGCGCCCACCGCCTCGAATACGGGCACGAGGTTGACGTGCGGCCTGAACATCTCGGTGATCCGCAGACCTGCAGACGACAGGGAGAGCCAGTCTGCACGCCACCTCAGCATCACGCCGGCAATGGCAGTGCGTCCATACCGCCAGACACAGGGGACTCCAAAACCGCCACGCGTATATGCACACAGGCCATCGCGCATAACACTTCAAGGTCTGCGAGCCTCTGTCAATTCTGAGACAGCAGAAGCTGATGACGGCTGACGTATTGGCTACACACAAGACCTGCTGGAAGCTATGACGCGTTCCTACCGCCACTGTGGCCCTCCTCAGTCCTCTTCCGACCCAGCTTTGGTGCTGCAGGCGCAGCGGCTGGCGACAACTGGTGATGCAATTCAACAGTGCAGATCACCAACCAGCGACCTCGTCAACTGGCAGCCTCACCTGCTGAGCCGGCTTCCGCTTCCTCTGCTGCCGCCGCAGCGCCCGCTGCATCCTCCTCCGACCAACTTCGATGTTGTCGGTACAGCGGGTGGCGTCGGTCGACGCCCGTGAGCAGCACCTCGCCCGACGCCTTGTCCTCCCGCAGCGTCAGCAGCCCGCTGCCGCCCTGACCGTGCGCCTGCGCCATTTGGAGTGCGTTCGGTTGAACTTTGACGACGAGAAGTCAAATCGTGATGTGATGACCACCACTACCTCGCCCGACGCTTTGTCCTCCCGCAGCGTCAGCAGCCCGCTGCCGCCCTGACCGTGCGCCTGCGCCATTTGGAGTGCGTTTGGCTGATATTTGATGATGAGAAGTCAAGTCGTGATGTGATGACCACCACTACCTCGCCCGATGACTTGTCCTCCCGCAGCGTCAGCAGCCCGCCGCCGCCCTGACCATGAGCCTGCGGCGATTGTGTGCACTTGGTGGAAACAGTATTGCAGCTGAATTTTTTTTGGTTAGTGGCACAGGGCTCCAGGTCTCACTGCATGGACACCCGTCAGCTCGGATCTCCTCTGATGAGTGCAATCAGCTGGGTGACTGGAAGTAGTCTCACCTCACGCGGCCTGACTAATTTCTTGCACAGCATGAAATGTCATCAGGTACCCCAGGTGCACGCCCGCCCTGCTGCTCAAAAGCTATGCAGATTCTTGTGTTGATGGGCAGGCACGAGGCATCGAAAACTGAGGTTTTAGATACTCACATCATTTCACATCGCAACATGAGAGACGGGAAGGCAGGTTTGCCTGCAGCAGCGTGGACAGCTTCTTGTGGGACGAGGCTTTGAGGTCCAGGTGGGTGCCTGGCGGCTGCCCCGGGACCATCGTCAGAAGTTTTTCATTTTGAGCAACACATGCGTGAGGCATCAACAGCTGCTTGCCTGCAGCAGCTTGGACAGCTTCTTGTGGGAGGAGGCTTTCAGGTCCAGGTGGGTCCCCGCTCTTCTTCCCGGCACCATGTGGCCGTTCCACAGCACCCCGCCCGCGAGCGGCAGCTGCTTGTCCTTCACACCGTGCAGCGCCTGCAGCAGCGCCTCCTACAAAAGGCAACTATCACGCAGTCAGCGTCCTCAAATAACACAACTCCCTCACTGCACTTTGCCAGCGAGTGGCAGCTGCTTGTCCTTGAGACCATGTAGCGCCTGCAGCAGCGCCTCCTGCAGGGGAAGGACTCTGACAGACTCGGCATCTGAAAGGACGTGGTTGTTGCACAGCATTCCGCCGGCGAGCGCCTGTGCGACAGAATCGAGAATTGTCACAAGGTCAGCGTCCTTGAAAGGAAAAATTATTCTATGTTGCCCCGCCGGCGACTGGCAGCTGCTTATCCCTCACACCATGCAGCGCCTGCAGGAGCGCCTCCTGCAAAAAAGGAAGTCATCACACAGTCAGCGTCTGAATCAATGCAGGAGTTCCACGGCACTCAACCGGCGAGCGGCACCTGCCTGCCTTGCCAAATGGTGCACCGCGCCTCTGAACGGCCATGACAGCGTGACCCGATGCCCTGCGTCCCCAGACGCATCCTGCCACATGGATTTTCCAAACCCTGAGGACCCACCTGCAGAAGCGCGTCCATCTCTGCCGGCGGCACAGCCGGCGGCACGGCCGGCTGCGGCTGCTGCTGCTGCTGCCGCAGGTCAGCCGGCGTGTCTCTTGCGTCGTCGGCACCGCCTCTGTTCCCGTCTGCGCCTGGCAGCCCGGCGCCTGTGTCGACCGCAGATGCCGCCGAGGCCCCGGACGCCAGCTGCAGCTGCGCGACTCGGTCGCCTGCGGCTGCCGCTGCGCCGTCTGACGCCGAGGCTGCTGCTGCACCGGCTGCGGAACACATAAGCACGTTTCGCCGCCTGCCGCACCGGCAACCCCGCTTCCTGCTTCTGTGGCATCCATGCAGGCGGGATTGGAGGTGCAGGAGGCTGTCGTGCAGGTGCGTGGAGCATGTGGGCACAGCTGTTGCAGTCTGTCACAGGGCAGACTATTTGGGAAAGCAGACGCATTAATAGATGAAAAGGGCACTTGCACTCACATCCCCCCGGTGCGCCCGCAGCCGCACCCTCAGTTTCTGCGTCCAGCCCGCCGCTGCTTCCAGCTTCCAGCGGCAGCACGCCGTCCGCCGAGAAGCCGCTGTTGGGGACCGCTCTGGTGGGAGACAGCGCCCACCTGCATGGAAACGCGCCGCTTGCATGCAACTGGCAGTCTAGCAGACTGTGACGGGCAATCCTCACATTAAGACATTGTTTATGTATTGACATTGGTTTGGCACTGACACATGCAAGCCTGGACGCTCGACCCATGCAGAGCGACAGTGCCAACAGCACAGCATGTTGCGTGTGAACGCACGGCATGTTGGGTCAAAGGCATGCGGCAGCTGCATGCAGCGGCTCTCGCTGCCGCAAGATATTGGACAATGCTTTCAGCGCACCAGATGAGAGAGTTTGCACGGGACTCACAGCATGACGTCACAGGCGTCAGTAGCTCCACACACAGCAGGCCTCGACTGATCTGAGGAAATCGGAACGTCTCGGTGCAAGACGCCTTTTGAAGGGCCTCCACAACCGTGAACACTCACAGCATGTCGCCAAAGGCATGCAGCAGCTCCACGCAGCGGCCTCTGCTGCCGGCCCGCTCCGCCATCTGCTCCGTGCTCATCAGCGTGCGGCCCACCTGCATGCAGGCAAGGCGATTTTTACATGCCAAAGGCGCACAAGGCTTCGAGATGGGGTTGATGTGTTCAGCGGCCCTTGGCGCCGGGCCGCTCCGCCATCTGCTCGGAGCTCATCAGCGTGCGCCCAGCCTGCACGCATCAAACATCCGGTGAGGACCGAGCAACACAAGCACGGCTGCGACTTTTGGCAGCCTGAGCACATGCCCCCGACGCTCGGATCGTAGTTTGCACGCTGCTATTACACACCCGCACACTGCTGCTGAGATTCAGCTCAGACTGTGATGATGCTGGTGTCTTGGCTGCTGCTTCGTACATGCGTTGCCCAGACTGTGCATCCTGCATCCTTCGTAGTAACCGGCAAGCAATTCCATGAGGTGAGAGCACAGGCTGGGGGCTCGAAAGAAAGCCAGGACATTCAGATTTTTACTCGTAACCTCTAAGCAAACCCACCGCAAAGGGCGCGGGGTTGCCTGGCACGCAGATGGAGCACACCGCACCCGCCGGCAGCCGCGGCAGCGCCTCTGGCTGCACGCCCGGCAGCATCAGGTCCGCGCCGTCTGCGGAGATGTGCACAAAGTAATAAGATGAGTTGCTGAGAAAGCTGTGCCTGCCGGCAGCTGCGGCGGCGCCCCTGGCTACACGCTCGGCAGCATCAGATCCATTCCATCCGCAGGCACTTGATGAGCCTGAAGCATCCATTTAGATTACACTATCGAGCTATGAGCTGTCAGGTGATGCCAGCAAGTAATGCGGTGCCGTTCCCACAACAGTACAAATCAGGCATGTTTCGGTTCCTTGCTGGTGAGTGTCAAAACTTGCTGGCAGCTATTGCAGGGCATCTGGCGGCAAGCCCAGTGGGGTGACAGCACCATTATTGCAACATGACATGCGGTCGTTCCTATACCTTCCAGATGTGACAGAACGACAGGGAGCAGTCTGGCCTGCACATTTCGCATCACGCAATCATCACCGACATTTCCACCATCAAAGCCATCCTTGCATGGTGGCAAGCAGGTTCGGCGACTGCGTGATGCTGCAATGGCTGCAAGTGTCCGCTTCTGCGTGGATGCAGTTGCACACAAGCAGGTGTCTGGCAGATTGCTCCGAACAAGCAGGTGGGCGCGGCGGCGCCTCCAGAGCTGCTGCAGCATACGCCATAGTTTCCCACAACTGTCTAACAAAGTCAACAGATCTTCACGGAATTCACAAATAAACTGCTGCACCATGCAACCCTAAATCCTAAACCCTAAACCCACTCACTGGGAGGTGCTGCTTCGCATTGTGGCGCATCAGCGCCGTGGGCAGCAGCAGCAGCAGCCGCCACAGCGTGCACTAATCACTCAAAACCTCAGAAACTTTCCGCGAGTCGACGGGGAGGTTGCGATGCACCAACAAACTCACTAAGAAGGTACTGTGGCGCAGTATTCTGGAGCATTTGAGGTTTCGATGATGCTCAGTCCGGTTGCTGAAATGATGGAACAACCGCGCTCAGCAGGTAGTGCGACACCGCAGCATGGCGCCTTCAGCACCGCCCGCAGCAGCTGCGGCAGCCGCCTCAGTCATGTGCACCTTGCGAAAATTCACAGGTTTACTGCAGTGATCTGGAACCTTGCTGAGAAGGGCACGGCAGCCGCCACAGAGCTCACAAGGTTCCCAGACAATCTCGACTTCCGAGAGGAGTCCTCCCATTTGCCGTGATACAGAAAACTCACTGAGAAGGAAGTGCGACGCCGCGGCGCGGCGCACTGGCGCCGCCAGCAGCCGCCACGGCAGCCGCCACAGAGCTCACAAGCTTCCCAGACAATCTCCACTTTCGAGAGGAGTCATTCCATTTGCTGTGATACAGAAAACTCACTGAGAAGGAAGTGCGACACCGCGGCGTGGCGCACCGCTACAGCCGGCAGCAGCTGCGGCAGCCGCCACAGCGCCAGCACCGACGGAATCAGATCGTCCTTTCTGCCGGCGCGGGCGTCCAGCAGCCACGGCTCGCCGTCCAGGGTGTAAAGCGCTGCAGGCAGGCATCATCATGCGTTCAAAGCAGCCGCCACAACGCCAGCACCTTGAACATCAGGTCGTCATGTCTGTTGGCACGGGCATCCAGCAGCCAAAGCTCGCCATCCAAGGTGCATGATGCTGCAGGCAGAACGGCAACAAGCGTCAGTGTGGGCTGATTCACCGCCAGCGACAAAGGCACCGGGTCGTACTCTCTGCCGGCGCGGGCATCCAGCAGCCGGGGCTCGCTGTCCAGGGTGTACAGCGCTGCAGAGTGTCAATCCAATGAAAACAATGTGTCAATTTGGGTGGGCTTATTCAATGGGCTGACGCCATCTGCTGCAGATACCCTGACCAACAATTTGATGTGGGTCTGACCAGGCGAATAGGCCGAGCAGTTGAACGAACTAGCAGGGGAACACAAGCTCAGCGTCCCTTTAGGAGATGCACAGCACCTGCACGGCTGGGCGGCGAGAAGCGGGCGAGCCCCAGCTGCGCTTTTGGCGGCAGCAGCTCAGACGCGGCCTCCGGGTCCAGGTCGAACACCTGCAAAAGCCAGTGAGACTGCGAGCTTTTAAGTATTGACAACAGGACGTAATGCCTCACAGCAGCAGATGCAATGGCAAAGTTCTACCGCAGCAGCTCTGCCACAGATCCCGGCTGCAGGTCGCAGACCTGCAACACGATGCACAAAGGAGAGTGGCATCTGGTGCCACAACTACGGACTTGGTGCCTCACAGCTCAACTGGTGAAACCCTGCTGAAACCCCTTGGATTGCCAGCAATGGTAGTAGCTTTTTGGCGGCGGCAGTTCAGCTGGAACCCCGGGTTCCAGGCTGGAAGCCTGCAACAAGGGACATGCACCCGTGAGACCTGGTGCCCGACAACAGCATCTCTCAGAGAAGTAGATGCGACAGAGTCTCAGAGAAGTAGATGCGAGGAATCTCAGAAAAGTAGATGCGACGGCGACCTTGGCAGCAGCAGCTCAGCCACGGCCACCGGATCCAAACACGTTTCCTCGCGCCCTTGCACATGACAGCCCCAAGGGTCTGGTGCAACCGTGATCTCGGTTCTGGACGTGGGGCCCGCTATGGGCTACCTGGGGACGCGACGCCGCCCCCTGCAGCGCGGCGCCGCAGGCGCTTGCGGTGTGCGCCCGACACCAGGTCCCCAAGTATGACGGGAACCTGAAGCAATTCTCAACAATTTGTCACCATGTCTGCCTAGGGACGCCCGACCTCTGCAGCGCGGCGCAGCAGGCGCTCGCGGGTGGCGGCCGACACCAGGCGGCCCAGAATGACGCCAGTCTGTAGGCTTTCCATTGTCTTGGCTGTTTGTGGATGGCCCACCTCTGCAGCGAAACGCAGCAGGCGCTTGCGGTCGGCGCCCGACACCAGGTAGCTGGGCGTGCCGCACCTCTGTAGACATTCCATTTTCTTGGCTGTTTGTGGATGGCCCACCTCTGCAGCGCGGCGCTGTAGGCGCTTGCGGTCGGCGCCGGACACCAGGTGGCCGGGCGTGCCGCACCTCTGTAGACATTCCATTTTCTTGGCTGTTTGTGGATGGCCCACCTCTGCAGCGCGGCGCTGTAGGCGCTTGCGGTCGGCGCCGGACACCAGGTGGCCGGGCGCCAGCGCCACGTCCCCCTTCTTCTTGAACATCCTGCCGCCGGCGGTGCGGCTTCCCGCGCTGCGGCCGGCAGCGGCGCGGGCGCGAGCGCAGCCACCGGGTTTGCTGTCGCTGGCCCACCGGGAGACGCCTGCGGCGCCGCTGCTGTCTTTGTCGCAGTGGCGGACGCTGTCGTCGGCGCTGCCAGTGTTGGTGCTGTTGCCGGCGGTGCGGACCAACTGCTGCGGCTGTGGCTCCCTCAGTGCGGGGGCACCGCACCGAGAAGCTGGCAGCAGCAGGTGGCAGCAGTTGGCCAACAGCAGTTCGCAGACACTCCACCGCTTCAATCAGAGCACGCAGCCCGCCTGCAACGCCATGCAATGATCTGACGCTGCGGATTGCAACAGTGGCACCATGCTGAGCCCATGCATACACCATTGATGGCAGCGTCGGCGGCGCAGGTGATATGTTCAGCTACACACACGCATCAAACGTCAGGCAGCCTGCTACAGTCGTACTCAAACTGACCTGTGTTGTGATGATGTGCTCGGGAGTCCCAGTCAGTGCATGTCCTGAGTCGACTCACAGCATCAGGGATTGCCGGAGTAATTAATGTGACGTGCGTCAGCGCTGGGAGGTGTCAGTCTAGCGCTGCAGCGGGACATGATGTCCTCATAAGAAGGTGTTGGAAGAGGTGTGAAGCGCATTTGGACCAAAGTACCAAGCAGAATCGCCCTCAGTCACTAAGCTAAGTCACCGCCGCGGCGCGTGTTGGTAACACGAAAACTCCCTGTTGCGACACCAACAAGGTCAGGCGCGCCTACAAATGTCTACTCGTAGGCACGATGGTGCAAGAATGTGCGTCTGATCGCCTGCATGCAAGTTTCGTCTCCCCAGTTTGCCAGGTCAGATGCACACGTGCCACTTTCGATCGACAACATCGACTTCGGGCAGCATTCGCCGATTCGCGATTCTACACCTCCCTGTATCAGGGTACTGTTGACGACATTGTCTCGATACTGCATTCACCTGACCCACCGGCACGCGTGCGGCAGGCAGGCCGCGGGTCGTCGTCCAGAGAGATCCACATTGCTGTGAGCTCACATCATTGTCACGCTCAGCTGCTATCTGAGGTGAGTCTGCAGCTCAGTGATGCAGCCTGAATCCGGCACGACTGCGCTGATGCGGGCCGCACAGAATGAACATGATGCAGCGATCTGACCGACAAGCTTGGTGCTTTGCAACATGACTGGCCATTGCATGGGCAAAGCGTGTGCATTGCAATCTCCACAAAAATACTAGATCGCCAGTGTGGGTCAGGAGGTGTGCTGCCTGCACTTCGAGAGCCGTCGTCTTATAGTGGCACCGTAGCACACATGAAATGAATGTGCGCAATCCGTAGGACGTGCTGGCAGTGGAAAGCGCCGCTGGCAGGGCTCGGAGCCTGTCAAACAGCAGGGATAGCCTCTTTCCGCGCTGGTGCAGCCGCGGAAGGCAGGGATTGCGCATCTGCCTGGACGACAGCGCAAATGCGCGCCTGACGCGGCAGAGCCCGGCGGCAGGACGCCTGCGAACCAACACAGCGGCGCTGCAGCCGGACGTCGGCACTGCAGCCGGGCAGCGAGTCAGGCACCCCTGGCACCGGCGCCCGCGCCTCAGCACCGGACGGCTCCTCCGGCAGCCGCTGCCGTGTTTGCACACGCGCGGGAGTCTTCACGGTGCACACAGCAGGCGGGCCAGTAGACGAGCCAGACACGGGGTGCAGACAGCGGGCCTGAGACGCCGCCGCCGCCATGGCGCAGCGGCAGCACGAGGAGATGGTGGCGCAGGGCGTCAAGGCCATGCTGGCCACCATCCTCACAGACATCCAGGTGCTGGGTCACTCGTGTATCATTTTGTTCTTTGGTAAATCGAACACCAGCCTGCCACCCTGCAAAGCGGCAGCACGAGGAGGTGGCGGCGCAGGGCGTCAGGGCCATGCTGGCCACCGTCCTCATCAACATCCAGGTGTTGAGTGGCATGTGCATCAGCATCCTTCCACCTCGAGTGATCGAAGGACAGCCTTCCACCCTGCAAAGCGGCAGCATGAGGAGTTGGTGGCGCAGGGCGTCAAGGCCATGCTGGCCACCATCCTCACCGACACTCAGGTATGTCTCGCATTGTTCCAGAATCGTGGGCTTTGCAATCGTTGTTCGCCCTGCAAAGCGGCAGCGTTGGGGAACAGTGGTGCAACGTGTCAGAACCAGTGATGGCCAGAATGACCTTCAATGTCATATGCAGCAGCATGTTGCTGTGTCTGAAGGGGTATAAAACCAATTGCTCATGCGTGGGTGAGCAGCGGAGGATGCAAGCCCTTCGCTGCTGCAGTCGAGCGGCACACAATCTTGCAGCCATGACTGTGGGCTGATGCATGTCAATCCCGGCAAGATGCGTCATCTCCATACAGGCAGCTGAGGGGCGACAGCTGCAGAAACTGCGGGTCCAGCTGGTCTGGTGCGCTTCCCCAGTCTGATAACACTCGCGCTGGTGTGTCCTGCAGGCGCCGGGGCAGGAGCGGCAGCTGCAGGGACTCAAGGCGCTACAGGGCCTGGCGCGCAACGCCGCCATGTTCCTTCCCCTGCAGGCCGCCTTCCGCGAGGCCGGCGGCTTCCCGCTGCTGGTGCGTCCGTCAGGCACACCTGCCACTGCCAAATACCGTACACACGATGATCGTGGTGCCACCACAGCCTGTATGCGCTGTTCTTATCAGCGCGCGGGCTGCTTGCAGTTTCAGCATCGTATCTGAAGTGTCGCATCCGCTGCAGGTCAGGCTGCTGGACACCGCAGTTCGATATCACATCTGGGGTGTTGCCTTCGCTGCAGGTCAGGCTGCTGGACGCCGCAATGCCGCCGCTGCCGCGCCGCAGGCCAGCCCTGCGATCATGTGCAGACGGGCACACAGACGCCAGCGACGCAGATGCAGCAGTTGCGACGGGTGCTGCCGCAGACCATGCGGACAGCGACCACACTGGCGGCGGCAGCGATGGCAGCGACGGCAGCGGCGGCAGCAGGCGACGAGATGGCGAGGCTGTCAGACAAGATGTCGGTGGCGGGAAGCAGGAAGCAGCTGCTTGGGACGCTGACTTTGGCGCGCAGCGCATCTCGCCGGCGGTGGAGGCGCTCACGATGCTCGCCCGAAACAACCCCAAGAACCGGTAAGTAGAGCTGTCAATGCCGGCCGTTGCGGGGACAAAGCGCTCAGGCAGCCTTTGCAACAATCTTGCCAACCGCCGCCAAGTACTATCGGACCCGATACTGCAGGGCGGCGGCCATATTTAGGGTTTATATGGGCGGGAGCGGTGCCGGCGCTGTGCAGCATCTTCAAGTCTATATGTGGCGTGACTGCTGAGTGGAACCTGTGCTTTCCCGAATTTGCAGGGCAGCTGCGATTCAGGCGGGAGCGGTGCCGGCGCTGTGCAGCATCCTGCAGGCCGGCGCGGCCCGAGCCGTGCCGATTGCACTGGACGACGTGCTGAAGGTGATGATCAATCGCATGTGTGCCAGATGAATCACATGCAGGATCTGGAGATGCCAGCGGTCCACTTGCACTGTGGAATGTTGGCTCTGAACTGTGGTGCGTTGCGTCATGGCGGTGTGGGGATGGAGAGGTTGATCTGTGCCTGTGCACTGTGCAGGCGCTGTATGCACTGGCGGCCGCGGACGCCTCCGGGAACTCCGCCTCGGAGCTGTTCGCCTCTGGCGGCATCCACTCCCTGGTGGGCCTCCTTGCACCTTTTGGCTGATTCGTCACTTTTTCATTTGCAGCCCTCAACCGAGTTTCTTGCTGGTAGGAGTGTGCACATGAGGACACCAGGGCCTCAAGGGGATTTCAGCGAGCTACGAAATTTCCATGTGTGGGAATTTGTGATCCACGATTTAAGCAAAGTCAGCTGCAGGACTGCTGATTGCACTCGAATCCCACCTAATCCCCACAGGTGCAGCTGCTGGGCGCGGTGGTGGAGGAGCCGCAGAACGCCAAGTGCCGGGTCTGGGCGCGGGAGCTGGTCGAGCTGCTGTACCCGCTGGCGGCGCGCTCCCGCATCGTCGCCGCGCTGCTGCTGCAGGTTTTGAGCACACGCAGATGCTAAGCACACGTCTTCACTTGGCCGATGGTGCTTTTCTGCGGCATCTGCAATGCAGCATCTACAATGCAGCATCTGCCTGCGACCTGGTGCTTGGTTTGAGAAGGTTGATGCTGGCAACCGGAAGAGATGTCTGCTGCCGTCAAGCCGCAGGACGCAGGACGCACTGTCACAGTTTCGGCACCCCTTGTGCAGGAGCTGCCGGTGTTCGTGCGCCTGCTGACGACTCTGGCCGACCCGCTCACGCTGTCGCTGGGTGGGTGCAGACCGCACAGGCTGGCTCTGGAATTGCCGACTGGCTCTGCAAATGTCCAGGCCGCTGCGAGCAGCACGGCCTCCTGCCCTGCACTGACCTGCTCCGGTGACGACGGGGCGTTCCCTTTCCCACGTTTGGGCACATGCCGTGTCCACCGATTGGGACCCTGGCCGCAGGGCTCGACGTGTTTGAGGAGCTGCTAGCTGCGCTGGGCAGCCGGGCGCGGACCGCCATCGCGGCGGAGGGCGGCCTGGCGCCCCTGGTGAGTCGATGGCAAATGCCTGCTTGGCTTGCCTCAAACTGCTGAAACGTTCCACGGTCCTCTCAGACTCTGTGAGTACAAGTAGCATGTGGGCCGCAATGCGGGCCGCAATCGTGGCGGAGGGCGGCCTCGCGCCCCTGGTAAGTTGCCAGGGATGCCTGCCTGAATATTCTGGAATTGATTGCCGACCACAGAATTGCCCCCATACTCCGTTGAAACTCAGCCGGGCGCGGGCCGCACTTATGGCGGAGGGCGGCCTGGCGCTCGGCCTGGCGCCCCTGGTAAGCTGCCTGCTGCCCATCTGATTCTCTTGGACATTGTTGATGATTTGGATGTTCATTGAAACGGTGCGCCAAAGTTGTGCGCGGACCGCCATCGTGGCAGAGGGCGGCCTGGCGCCCCTGATCATCAGCTGATGAGAGTTGCCTGCCTGGAATTCCTTGACGTCAGTCGATCTCCTCGGCTTGTTGCCTTTAAATGAAATTCAGCTGCGTGCGGGCCGCCGTCGTGGCCGAGGGCGCCCTGGCGTCAAAACAAAGTGTCAAACATGATGGTTTTGGAGCTGTGTCCCGTCCGCAGGTGCGGCTGCTGCACATGGGCGGGCTGGGCGGCAAGGCCGCTTTGCTGCTGGCAGCCAGTGGGTTTCCAGTTGAACTTTCTCAGCAGCGCCTGTGGGCAGGTGTATGCGAGGCAGCTTCTTTCTGAAGACCGTGCTGTTGTTCGCAGGTGCGGCTGCTGTGGTGCCTTATGTTGATAAATGTAAATAAATCTGGAAATGTTCTTAGGATTTGTTCCATCCGCAGGTGCGGCTGCTGCACATGGGCGGGCTGGGCGGCAAGGCCGCGCTGCTGCTGGCAGCCCTCATGGGCGGCCCCGCCGCCGCCCCTGCCGCCACACTGCGGGCGCTGCTGCAGCCGCCGGACCTTGCGGCGCTCGTGCACATCGCGCTGCTGGCGTCCCACGCCCAGGACCTGGTATGCCGCCGACGCCTCGGCACACCGATGCATCTTTCGATTATCAAAACCCTGAAACTGTTGAGGTTAGAAGCATGTGGTAGCCCGCTGGCACTTGCACGCATTGCAGACTGCAGATGTGGCGGCAGCAACCATATATCTCCGCTGGATGCACGATTGGAGTGAACAGCAACCAGCTGGCACCTCACTGCAGGTGCGTTCAAAAACCCTGATGTTAGCAGGCCCTGTGTTTCACATATTGAGGAATGCGGATGCACATTGGCCGCTGCAGCAGGAATTGGTGCAGGGCACAGAGCTGTCCAGGGGCTTATACAGATGCAATCCCTCAGTCAACAGTGCACTGCGCCGTTGAAGTGACAGGATGCGAACTGGCAACTGCTGACGGCGCTGGCATTGGGCAATGACATTTCGCGATGCGCCTAGATATCTGGTGAAAATGCTCGTGCAGGATGCGGAGGCGTGCCGGCAGCTGCTGGAGGTGCTGGTGTCTGGCTCAGAGCTGGGCGTCGCATGGGGGCTGCTGCAACATGTTGCACATGCCATCAATAGTTGAAAACGGCTTCTCTACAGGATGCAGAGGCGTGCCGGCAGCTGCTGGAGTGCTGGTGTCCGGGTCGGAGCTGGGCATCGTGCGGGGGCTGTGAGTGCACATATGTTTCGACCAGAAAGACCATGTTCAGTCCCTCTCTGCAGGATGCGGAGGCGTGCCGGCAGCTGCTGGAGGTGCTGGTGTCCGGGTCGGAGCTGGGCATTGTGCGGGGGCTGCTGCAAGAAATGTTGCACGTGCCATTGATGCAGTTGAAACTGCTTCTCTACAGGACGCGGAGGCGTGCCGGCAGCTGCTGGAGGTGTTGGTGTCCGGGCCGGAGCTGGGCGTCGTGCGGGCGCTGCTGCTGGCGCGTGACTGCGGGCCGTGCCTGTCGATGCCGGGCGTGGCGGACCGCCTGGCAGACCGCCTGGCGTCAGAGGAAGGTGGGCACCACAGCATTGCACCGAGACTGACGTCGCGCCTGCTGTGCCGAGAGCTGTGACCATCCCAGGCGCCAGCTCCGCCAGGGCTGCTCTGCTGCAGTCGCTGCATTGCTCTGATAATTACCAGATCTTCTGAATTCTCAGATCCTGGGTCCAGTCGAAAGTCGTTTCCACAACCCCGGGCCTGATCCTGTTGGTGCGGGCGTGCGGCACCCTGCAGAAGCGGCACTGGCCGCCGCCAAGCTGTCGACAGGCACACACTAGGACCACCTCACCCGCGTGCACGTCAACAACAGCGCGTCGCCCTCTGCCCAGGGCTTCTTCTACTGGCGAGCATCGGCGCGCGGCACCCCGTGGAAGCGGCACTGGCAGCCGCCGAGCTGCTGCCGCACCGGCCACAGGCCGCCGCGCGGGCGCTGCTGCGAGGTGACAAACTTGCAAATGGTGCAAGGCGCTGGTGACCATGCTGCTGTCGTGTCTGTTTGTCTTGCGAGCCACCCCCTCGACTGTTCCTGCAGATTGAAACGTTGTTATTGGCCAAAGGTCGCCACAAGTGCGCTCTGGGGTTTGGGGAGAGGCCTAAGCATAAAGACTGCGGCTCTCAGCATCGCTGCAGAGCTAATCTGCACTGAGGCGAGTTGTTAGAGACGTGCTGCCTGTACACACCACATCATTGCTTGTCTGTCTCCATCAACGTATGCAGGGGGCCGCGTCGGCACGCTCGTGGCCGCAGCACTGGCAGAGGCAGCCGGCGAGCCGACGGCCGGCGCCCTGGAGAATGGCAACAGCCCGCCCCTTGGCGATGGTGGGGCCAGCCTGCGCTGTGGTCTCATACACCATCACTTTTGTACTACTGCCCGAGCGCCACCTGTTGCCCCGCATTGCCGTCTTGGTCTGTGAGCACAGCAGCAAATTTCACGCCGCTGACATGAGTTGTCGCCATTGCGCTTCCTCGCTTTGTGGAGTGGCGCGGACATCCTGCCCCAGGGACTGACTGCGTTTGCGTCCTAGCTGACACAGTGGACTTCCGCTACGGCTGCGACAGCATCGCCTTGCCGTTTGGGGAGGCGCGTGCGCTTCCCTGAGCTGCAGGGTTGGCTGTCGTCCCTGTGGCGCAGATGCAGACTGCATACGGGCGCTGGCAGACGCGCTGGCCTGCGTGCGGGAATGCGACATCACCCCGCCGCTGTCCTGGCTGGCACATGCAGTTCCAGGCTGCTACCTGATCGGTCGTTCATTCTGGCGCAGGGGCCGACTGCATACGAGCTCTGGCGGATGCACTGGCCTACCTTCGTGGCCGGGATGGCAGCTCCCCGCCCGCAACAGTCGGACCGCCGGAGGCTGATGCGGTGGCACACAGGGGGCACGAGAACGGCACGCACGAGGGCGACATGACCTTTGTGGTCTCAGGTGTGGTCTGCCGCCTCGCGATCACGAAGGCTGCAGCGATGTGTGCGAAAATGCACAAGCGCACCGCCGGCAGCTCCTTAGGGATTGGTGTCTTCTGCTTTGGTCTCCTGATTGCTGGTTGGGGTGACTGCGGCAACTCAACAGGTACCCAGGGGTACTGGGATGAAGAAACATCCTCAACGCCGGACAATGTGCGCCACATGGACAAGACCAGGTGATGCACTGCATTGCAGGACGGGAGGTGCGGACAGCACGTGCAGCCATCGCGACGGCGTCGTCGGTCGTGGCAGCTGCGCTGTCGCGTGTGGAGGTTGGCTCCGACACAAAGGTGCTCGGAGCTCATCCTTGAACTCTGGCGGCATTCGTCACACACTGCATTCAGTTGCATCGGCATGACGCTGCCCCACGCTTCGGGCACCACTGCTTGGTGGTGCAGAGCAGGACACCGCGCCTGACACTCCGAATGACGCTGCGCTGCTGATCGCCAGAGTGTTTTGACACAGGTGGTTGTGCCGCCGATCCCCGGCATGGACCCGAGCCGCCTGCCGGACACCTTTGAGCTGCTGCTGGCCTGCCTCTCTGGGTGAGGCTAGGGTTTAGGGTTTACATCTTGAGGATGAAAGGGCGGGGTTCTGACAGGAACAGGACGAGGTGTTCAGGCTGAAGTAGCTGCGCATGCACCACGTGCGACATCAAGATGCATGTGATGAGTCCGTCGCTTGCAGCACGGATGGCAGCAGTTCATGGATGATGTGGCTGGACTCTGCCATGAGGCATGCAAGTGGCGCCGCTCCATGCGCACACTGGTGCTGGTTGTGTCCGGTGCAGGCCGCCGCCGTCGCTGAAACCTGGTCAGGTGGTGGATCTGTGGCGGCTGGCTTCGGCGCTGCAGACGGCGGGACCCAAAGCCGCAGCCGAGGTGGGTCAGCTGCACAATCACTCTGCCGCCCAGACCGCGCACTTTCTGCTGTGCTTGCTTTGCATGAATCGGAAAGAGAACGGCGCAGCCATCAGTCGGGTCGTCAGCCTGTCGTGCAAATGCTGCAGGCAGCGCTGCCGGCGGCACTGGCGGACGCCTCCTCGACACTGCCGGCGGCACTTGCAGCTGCTGCTGCCGCTGGTCCTTCTGGTGCGCGCCGCCAGAGCATTGCGCATGACGTTATTTCTCGAGCACCTGTTTCTGAGACTGCATGCACCCAGGCGTCCAAAGGCATTCACTTGACGCTAGGAAGCAAGGATGCACCTGCCACCGCGGATCACAGATGCATCGGCATGCGTGACAGGCGAGCGTGTGGCGGAGACAGCGCTGCTGCATTTGGCGGGCAACCTCATCGAGCTGCATGCGGACGGCAGCCTGGCGGCGCTGGCGGCGGACTTCCCGGACATGCTGCACTCGGGCCTGGCCGCAATCATGTCCGACCTGCTGCAGGTACAGCCAATGCTGCCCTGGTCGCTATGCCGTCAGTAGGATCTTCATCAGACTGACTGCAATGTGGTGGCGCCGGCGGCGGAGTTCGCACACATGCAGCACCCGGGCCTGGCCGTGATCATATCAGGCCGGCTGCAGGTATCATGCACCGAACTCGCCTTTGGACTCTGCATCGTGAGTGACATCTCCATTCACACTGAATGGCACCTGTTCTTTCTGTAGTTCCGTCCTCCAGCCCCTGGCGCCATGACCCCTTTCGAGGGCTGCGACCTCCCAATTCCAGCCGCTCGTTCAGCCGCCGCTCTCCCCCTTTGATTCTTTTGCATCTGTGTTGAGTCGCTATGGTGTCTGCTTATGCAGCCGCTGGCGCCGGGACCACCTTCCAGAGCTGCGTCCTCGTCCGACCTGAGCCGCTCGTTCAGCCGCCGCTCCGCGTCCGGCTTCCTGCCCGGCCGCTCCGGCAGCTTCTCCAACGAGCTGGGTGCCGCCGCTTCCGCTGCCTCCAGCTTCCTGCCGGCGCGCTCGCCCAGCCTCGCGTCGGAAGCCGGCTTCGGTGCCGCCGCTGCCTCCAATTTCCTGACACAACGCTCGGCGAGCCTTGCGTCGGAAGCCGGCCTTGGCACAGCGTCATTCAGCAGCAGGGATGTGTTCCCGGGCAGCGGCGCCGGTGGCAGCCTCGCCGGCGGCAGCTTCCTGAGCGGCAGCGCCGCAGGCGGCAGCGCGGCCGGCAGCCAGCCTGTGACGCCGTCGGGAGCGTCATCGGTGTCGGTGTCACCGCTCGCAGCAGACAGGTGCATCCTGATTTCACCTCAAACCCCTATGCATGGTCTCGTACGAGTGATGGTGGCGGAGGCATCACCTTGTGGCGGCGACAGCTGGCAGCTGGCTGCCGCTGACATCCGGAGTGTCTTGAGTCGCGGTATCACCTCTCGCATCAGACTGACATCCTTGCATTTGCTGCTTTGTCCCAGACAGCATACCCACACGCTGTCCTATTGGGTATCCTGTGCGGGGCATTCAGCATGTGCCAACAGCTGACAGAAGTTTGTGTCGAGTGACGAACATGAAGTAAACATTACACATTCCACATTCAATCTGGTTCAACCTGTTGTTGTTGCACGCAGGCGATTGGGCCCATTCGGCCAGCCGCCGCTGCCGCCGCTGCCGGAAACCGCCGCCGCCACAGATGTAATGCAGCAGTCAGCCAATGCCGCCGCAGCAGCGGCCACCGCCGGCGGCAGCCCGGCCTCGTCGGCCTCGGAACATTCGCCGCCGAGGCGGCTGCCGAAAGCGGAAGCGGAAGCAGGAGCCCCGCCAGCCCACCCCGCAGCGGCCGCGGGCAGCGGCCCTGCAGTGGGCAGCAGCCCGCCGCCACCGCCGTCGCCCAGCTCCGAGGACGCGCTCAACCGCCTCTCGCAGGCGCTGCGCTTCTGAGCAACCCCTCTCCATCTCCCTGTGCAGCGCAGCAGCTGCTGCAGCGGCGGCATATTACCGGCGCTTCTCAGTGGCACAGAGCCGCGTAGTTTTTGTGTTTTTCACGCACATTCTTGACAACGGCAATACGATTAACAAGTCACATGCTGCGCTTGTGAGGAGGGTTTGGGGCTACAGCAGCAGCCCAGGGCTGGCATTTCCAACTATCTGCCTGTTGCGTTCGACCGGGGACGGAGGGAGCTGGGGTGGGCTGCCAGCGTGCATGATCAGTGAAGCTTGCGGATGGCGGTACCGTTCCTGGAAGGTCAGGGCATCATGTGGGGTGGTTCGTCGAATTTGCAGAGGACAATGATGAGTTCTGTTGGACTGCAATGTTGAAGGACTACATCAGAGGACGCTTCTATGCTTGTGGCTGGAATGTGGTACAGTATGCGATGTTGGTGATAACCGATTGTCGGCAAATTGCTGAGTTACAAAGTAAACAGGCGTATCGCACACCAGCCATGCGGCCAGAGCGGTTACTGCCCAACGCTGCAGCTTTGAATGAAGCAAGGGAATGCACCGGATGCCAGCGGTTTCAATACATCCCAAAGGATCTGCATCCCCAGCGCGCCTTTCTGTGCATTTGCCTACCCCGGCCTGCCATGGGGCCCACAGTGTGCATTCTATCTATCCCAGTTCAGGCTTCGGCGGCATGTGCCGCGGCGAACAGCAAAACAAAACCACGATGATCAGCGATTGTGAGACAAATGATTGAACGTATGAACGTATGCGACCTGATCCACTGCAGCAGAACCTGCCCATTCAGCGGCGTTCCTGCCGCCCAGCATGACATCTCACAAGCATATGCTCAGAACGGTCTGCCAGAGGATATCGCAGCTTCGCATTGCACCTCATTGCCGCAGCTGCAGCTGTGGCCTCCATGACCACATCAGTGCAACGCGAGCTGCGCTGCCCGCACCGCCGCCATCCTGTCGGCGGCAGCAGCAGTGCACTGATGGGAGCCGCACTGCTCAGCATGTGTTACTGCTCGGCGGCTGACACCGCGGCCACAGCTTCAGCGATCGCCTCCTCCAGCGGCGTGTGCGGGAGCTGGAAGGTGGTCTCCCGACTGCCCCGCGCCGTGGTGAACACCTCCTCAAGTACGTGCACAACCTGTGGTGGCGGGAAATGACTGTGAAGCAATGAAACACGCCAGCGGTGCTTGGCAGTGTTGTACTTGGAAGCATCCCTTACAGTGCATGATGCGATCTGCCGCAGTATGGGCTAGAGTTTCTGTTGGATTCAGGTGGTCAGGGAGCACTGGTTTCTCAGTTTCAGTGCGCCTCAGCGGCTCAACCCGGCAGTATGGCAGCACGCTGCGCAGACGGGTGAAGGCCTGTGCCGGGCCATCAACTGTACGGGACGCTGGCCACACCGGGCAGGAGTCCAGGTGCGCACCTGGTCGACGACGAAGGTGGTGCCGTGCAGCCTGGCGCTCCACTCGTCACACACCGCCTGCACTCTGGCGCGCGCCCGCGGCTCCTGGAATGCCGCACAGCCGCCGGCCTGGACACAAACAGCAGGGAGTGGGGGGTGAGGAGGCGCGGCTCGTCGGCGTGTTTGCGATAGTGCTGCGCAGCGGCCGCTGTCTTCTGGTTCTCTCACCAGGGCAGCCACGAGTCACTGCGCAGTGTTGACTTTGAGCTTCTGGTCTGCGTTCCGCCTGGCTCACGAGAGCACAAGGCTGTCTGGCCTCCTCACCAGGCGCAGCAGCGAAATATGCAGCGTGGCCGTTTGCTTCGCGGGCGCCCCCGGCATCGCTCGCTTCAGCGCGCCCCGCATCTGCGCCATCTGCGAAAATGCCAACAGAGTATGACCAGTAAATTGATTGACAGCCAACCGAGTCTATCAGCATATTGGACCATCTGTTTGTCTTGTTTCGAGTGCGCCCCGCATATCCGTGCTATCTCCACAGAATTGCAAAAGGAACTGCTTGAAGTCCAGCGATCTACATTCATCTTGGACCAGTTGCCTGCGCGCCTCAAGCGCGCCCCGCATCTCGACCACTTGAGAAGCAACGACTGTGCTTCCGCATTGCATCCCACACAGGCTGCTACCGCCAAAAGCGTGCGTGCATGCCCTAACAACACCTCCCACTTGCAAGTGACTCTGTCATCACACTTCGCAGCTGGCGCGCACACCTGGGAGGACAGGTCGATGCAGCACAGCAGCAGCACGCCGCTGTCGGCCATCACCAGACGGTAAACCTGTGCGGCATCCAGTACATTGATGTGAGCATGGCACGTCGGGACGGTGTGACTTTAACCTTGCGATGAGCGGCACTGCCGCTACACATGCGAACCTGCCCGCCACCACGTTGCATTTCGGTGCGCGTCTGTGCATGGCTAGACTGGCAGATGACACATGTGAGCCACCAACAGGTGCTTTGACTGTTTCGATCTAGTTTTGACACAGGTACTGGCGCCGCCTGTGCTGTGCCCCACCTGGAGGGTGATGGGCGAGAACTTGGAGACCTGCGCACAAAAGGCCGCCAGCTCCCGGCTGAGCTCCGCATCGCTGGGCGGGCGCTGCGCCTATACGCAGGAACGCAATGCAATACGATCTGAGGCACAGCACAGAGCAAATGCCTCTACGATCGACGAACCAGGCTGACACTGTGTCAACTGGGAGGCCGCCGGCCCCCGGCCGAGCCCCGCATCGCTGGGCGGCCGCTGCGCCTGCACGGAGCACTGAGATCCCACCAGCCAGGGGCGCACGGAGACACTGACCACCACGTACAAAGGGCATCAGGACCCAGATACTGTAAGGGATTGTGCCTGGCTGTGCGCATTGCCCACTCATTTTACCAGTCGAAAACGTGTGGCAGCCACACACTGTGGGCCCTACAACCCTGCTCTCGGCGCCGCCGCAAATTTTTGGCGGAGGGGCTCCGACTGCACATCGCTCACTGGCTGCCCTACCGACCCAGAAGAGCAGTTGGATCGTCCAGAACAAGAACCCAGCAGAGGTTGGCAGTCACTCACGGTGGGCCCAGCGAGGCTGCTGTCGACGCCGCCGCCAACTGTAAAGGCGTCAGGGCGTGCATCGCCCAGACGTGCGGTGTGGAACACCGTCACATGCCAGTAGTGCGGCTCGTTGCGGTGCACCGCAAAGTCCTCTCCTGCAGACAACGGAATTATTGTGCGTCACAGCATTGTATTTCATGCCCTTGCGACGAGAAATGGCCAGGCATGCCAGCACATGCCAGCGGTGCAGCCATCGCTGTTCGCCGCGAAATCAACTCTTGCGGCAAGTTATCTCCTGCCGTGTGAAGCAAAGGAGGCATGGCGTCAGGAAGGCAAACGCACGGGCTGGCCGCTACACACTGTCGATGCATGCTGCACCACTGCTTATGGAGCATGCTCAAACTCAATTGCGTCATCAGAGCATCTGTCAGTGAGCCGCCGGCACCGCTGCAACGCCATCCAGGGTGGCGGTCCGCTGCATCCGGCTCTCGCTGCCGGTGCCACGAGCGGCACAAACAGGCGCATGCAGCTGCCAATGCAGTATCAACTTGCGTGCAGCAGAAACAATGCCGGCATCTCACCTCGGGTGGAGCCGCCAGGACCGCCGCAAATGCCTCCAGGATGCTGGTCCGCTGCTCTGCGGTCAGCACCCCAGATTGACGCTCCACGGTTCAAAGCTTGGGTTTCGTGGGTGCAAGCAGGTCTGCCGGCATCACACCTTGAGACAGAGCTGCTGAGGCCCCCGCCACGCCCGACAGGATGCTAGTCAGCTAGTCCTCCGTCGGCCAGACCGACGGCACCGGCAGCACCGCCAGAAGCCATGCCATGAGAACTCGGTGGATTTGGTGTGTTTCACATGCTTCCGTCTCACCTCAGGGCAAAGCCGCCAGCACCTCCGCCATGCCCTCCGATCTGCTGGTCCGCTGCTCCGCCGTCGGCGCCCCCGGATTGTTTGTGCTGCACTGTTCAAAGCTTATCCTTTGTTGTGCAGGAGGGCCTGCCAGCTATTCACCTCAAGGCAGAGCCGCCAGCACCGCCACCATGCCCTCCAGAATGCTGATGCGCCACGGCTTTGCAGTGGCGCCACCAGCAAGACCGCCAGCCGCACCCCATGTAAGTTTGATTTGGGTCGGCGATTTGGGTTTGCGCCAGATGTTCCCAGCACCTCGGGGCAAAGCCGCCAAGACTGCCGCCGCGCACTCCAGGATGCGGGCATCTCTGCTTTGCTGTGAAGATTTGGTTGGATTGTTGACAACATAGGTTTTATCTAGATACAAATCATAACAGCTCGCGCCACCCACTGAGCCCACGATGTCAGAAGGCCAGACTTTACTTGTGTCAGAGAGTTTGCAGCAGTGCACCTCGAGGCAGGGCCGCCAGGACGGCTGCCACGCCGTCCAGAATGCTCGTCCGCTGTTCTGACGTCGGCGCCACCGGCAGGATCGCCAGCCGCACCGACGCTGCAGGGTATGGCGGCGTCATCTCGTCGTACCGCAGCGGCAGCGCGGCCTCGCCATCCACCCGACAGAGCTGCCTGCGATCCCAGTGCACTGAAAGCCTGATTGAAAAGCTGGAACATTAGCTGGCATTCGCACTGCTGCCGGTTCCACTGCGCTATGCTGGCTGCTGCAGCAGCAGCAGCAGCCTGTGAACATCTGGCGTCGTGAACCAGTGTTTGCAATCCACCTGAGACGATTCGGGCACTCCCGCCGCAACCGGCAGCACTCCAGCAGGCATGCGGCTGCGACCTTCTTCTAGGGTTGCGGCATCACCCTTGAACCAACCGCTGTTCGCGTTGTTGATTAGACTGCCGAAGACTGATCACCGACAACGCGGCGGGCCTGCGCAGTTGTTTCAAATTGCTGGACAGCAGGCGCCGATGGGCCGCTGAGATTGGATGATGCTGCCGCGCTTCCACATTGCCGCACACACGGCTGGCGCTGCCGCATATGTGGCATGCAGTCGTCGCTCAGCGCAAACAGCTCTCGCCTCGCATTGCCCAGCACACAGCTGCTGGCCAGAGATATATATCTTGCCACGTGGCGTGCACGACCTTCGATCAGAGCCGTGAAAGATTGGGCCATGAGGAATCGCTGCCCAGCACCTGAAGTGCGCGAGGTCGCCCTCGCGCACGCCGCTGCGCACGAAGGAGTCAGATATCGCATCATACACAGTCCTCAGCGTCGCCCGGGGCGATCCTCCCGACAACAGCGGCGAGTCCAGGCTCATCCCTGCATCATCCGTTCTTGCGGTGCCCTGTGCGCTGCGATCTGCAGGCTGTTCCGAGCCGGGCCGTGCAACACTGCACTGCCTCTGGATTGCCATTGCTACACTCAGGCACACGTGCTGGCGCCAGCTAGCAGCATGCAACTGGCCCGTACCTGATGAATTTCCGGGAAACCAGTTGCATATGAATACTTTAGGGTTTGTGACTCAAGGATGCCGTTCTGAACTAGGGGTAGTTAAAGAACTTGCTTCTTTCTGGACTGCCATCCTGACCAGCACACATTACTGAAATCTCTGCAGCCTCAGTAATAGGTAGAAGGTGACACGAACGGCCCTCAGGCTGGCACTGTCGCATTTCTGCCCACACGCATTGAACAACTTGAATACCGTATTCTTGCCGCTGCACCGTTGCTATCACAAATGGTACGCATGCGTCTGTCTGTCGCAGTGGCGCGATGATTCAGGAGCTGTGAGTGACAGCGAGCATCACACGGGAAGCGAGTGGCGTTCGAAGTCGTCATCTGGCGTTCACTATCGTCACTGGCACACTGGCGGAATTTCCAGCGGCAGCTGACTCGAGAGTCCCACCAGGCTGAGCAGAATCTGCTGTGTGTCAGTACTCGCACGTGTGGACGCTCTGTTGGACGCTGAAGGTGTTGCAGCTTGTGGCATCAGCCTTTTGTTGCCTGGCGCACAGTGGCAGAGGCTGCACCTGGCATCGAATTCTGTTTATGACACCATCATGCGACGGGATGCATGCGCTGGAGGAGATGTGCTTTCAGAGGAGCTGCTGAGCAGCGTGCTGGTGTCCGACATGCACAACGGCCAGGGTCTTTTCAGCATGCAGCGGGTATGCAGCGGCGCCGCAGCGTGCAATTGTCAAGTCGATGGAGCGACTCCGCACCATCGCCTGCTCGATTGGGTTCATCTGATAGCATATGCTCTGTGCTGGCTTCACTTCTGCTGACATGCGGCAGTCTGATAGCCATGTCCTTCATCTTCAGGGCGTGGAAGTTGGCAAAGCGCTGGGCCAAGCTGAAGCAGCGCAGCCATCCTGTGCTCGCTGCATGCGTGGTGAAGCGGCGCACAACCTGCAGGCTGGACCCTATTAGGCGAGCACCATGGAGCTGCACACGCCTGCGGACGCGCTGAAGGACGAGCTTTGGAACAGGCATGTGCGCGCCAGAGCCGGCAGATGCTGTTGGATGCGTGTCAAAAGAGCTGCGATTGTGATATTGCATAGCAGGCTGATTCGCACAGCACTGCACGCTCTGCGCATGACACCTTCAGAGTCAATATCGTTGAGGCCTGAGCACATTGGAAGCCGAATGCAGAACCTGCTCCAGCCGCCAGGCGGCCTCACATGCTATGGCGTCAGAACACTTTGCAGCGGCAAATCACCCTGGACCCGGTGTTGATTTCGGGCGGCATTGGCGGTGGCGGCAGCGGCAGCAGCGGCAGCAGCAATGCCGATGCCGGCACAGCATCCGGCAAGGCAACCGGCGGCCGGTGTATAGCACATGCAGCTTGTGCCAGCTGCGGACACACCCATGATTCAGTCAGAAGACAAAAGGCCAGGTCAGCGAGGTCTCGAATGACTCCTGCATTCATTTCGTCTAATCGTTGGAGATCTGTTGGCAACCCCCATAGTGAGCTCGCAGCGTGTATTGGAGCAGCTCTGGCAGGAGTTTTCAAAGATGAACGTGCAAGTGGATTGTGGATTGTCACCCATAGTTTTCCACAGCGACAAGTGGCAGTCGTTATGCTAGCGTTATGCACAGTCGGCGACATTGCGTGAAGGCCAGGCGTCAGCGCTGCAGCATCCGGACACCCCTGGGTCACTCGCAGCAAGAAGAGGCCTGGGGTGCATCAAGCAAGCTGGTGAAATAGTGTTGGCTTGCTTGTGGCCACAACCGTTCGTTAAGATTCCAGTACATCTTTGATGTTTGTTGAAGGTCCGAGCTGGCGCCAGGGTTGCAGGCTGCTTGCACTGCAATGCAGGGGAGCATGCTGCAGGGGAGCATGGCCACGCTGGTCTCACGGGTGGGCAGCACATGCTGGTGCACTTCCGCCGGCCTATGATGCAACAACGCAGAGCAATGCGGTGAGGCGGTCAGAGATGATTTCAAATCAGTAAACTATGTTCGAGTTCGTACGAGTTTCAGGCCGAATCAACTGAAACTGTCAGTATTCAATCAACATCAATCAATCTACTGACAACAACCTGAAAGAGCATCCACATGCGCACTCCCAACCGCTGCTGAACTAAAACCTTGTTGTACTTGACCGACTGAATGCGCTGCAGACTCAACAATCATAGGCACGTATTGAACAGCAATTCTGACAGCTCCTGGCCCAACATCAGGTCCTGCAGGGCAATGAACCAATACTGTACCGCTTCAGGCTGCCGACAGCCACAGCAACCACGAAGCCAAGACTGCCGGGCTGCACGGGGGATCTGCGGCACAACCGCAGCCACCGCTGCACCACTGACAGCCCATTGGCGGCCACATCATATCCATTGCCGGTCGACCCCCCTGGAACACCCTCACCCGCGGCCGAACAGGCTGGCGATGCGCTGCCGGAGGCCATTCAGCGCCGACAGCACCATGAAGCTGAAGGTACCGGGCTGCGGCACGGGGGCGCCAATTGCCGCCAGGATGCCGAACAGCGCGCCCATCTTCTGCGTGTTGCCCACCCTGCGGTCCATGATGTAGCCTGCAACAGCACGGCACATTCCTGCTCGGCACCTGCTTCTGATTTGTGCATGCCCGCTTGGATTGCAGAGCCAAGGAGGGCGATGCAAGACACTAATACGCTGCTGCAAGAACAGCCACGACAGCATCATGATGCGACGAGAGTCTCTTTGCACAAGGCAGGGGTCTGCGCCCCACCTCCTGTGTAGCTGGTGCACTTGCCATCCTCGTTGAACACGAAGCTGAGGCACTCGGGGGCACCCTGCAGACCAACATGAGCCGCAGGTCATGAAAGCCATGTACAACTGCCAAGAGCATGCAGCGCCCTACCACATTGCATCACAATAGGGGTGGGGTGTCCCCATGAGACACGCAGCCGAGCGGCAGCATGTCACCAAGATCAACATGCCGAGATAGAGTGTGACGTCGCCAGCTGCCCGATGATTGAGAGCGATTGAAGCCCACTCTGGACCCGGTTTGAGCTTCCAGTTTGTACCCACCTGCACCACCTTGCCGGTGGGCTTGTACTCCTTGCCGCTGAACTTCAGTGTGCCAGTGTGCGTGGCTGTGACCCGCGTCGTGAACCTGCCGCAGATTGAATGCGTGATGATGGACGCACGTGGAAGAAGTCTGGTAGAGGCATGTCAGAGCTTAGTTCGTGCAACTTGTACATTCCTGAAGATCGGACGCCCATGCTCACCAGACACGGTTGCGCTCATATTTATCAACCCGCCAGTCGTAAGGATGGGGGTTGATGTCTGCAGTATGGACAGGCGCCTTGAGCGCTGCATGTCTTATGTATGCGATGGGATTGCAGCTCCGGCAGCACAGCAAGCGAAGGGCACTCGCCTGGAAAGGCTTCCTTCAGACCAAAGCTGCGCACTGCTTTGAGGTAGCTCTGCAGCGGCAACACCACCACGCCATCAGATGCAGGCTAGGCCCAAGTTGAAAGCTGCCAAACAAAAGGTTGGTGTCCGCAGGCACCGCCTGTCTGTGGCTGAAGGATGTCAGAACAGCACATGTGCAGCAATGGGATTTCGAGTGCGAAACAGCTCACCTGCTTGTCCAGCGACACAACTGGGAACTCGAACCGGAAGTCCTCTGCCAGCAGCGAATCGTCGCTGACGCCTGCATCCTTTGCAAACAGCTCCTGTGCCAGCTGTATTAGTTTTGCCTCTGGAATCGGAAAGTCCTGCACAGCCGATGCGTTATTTAATGCATTTGATCTCGCATTGATCTCTCCTGATCTCAATTACACAGGCGCATTGGGAACCTGTGCTCCGATGGAAAATACATGCATGTGGTGTGGTGATGCACGCCAAGTGGCATGCCGCGACATCAATACAACATGAGAGGTAGCCTCACCGATGCTGTACCCGGCAGCGTCGCCGGCTGCGGATCCTGCGTGTGAATATGCAGGCAAATCACAATCGGACAATGTGAGCATGGCAACCTGCCGTCTGATCATCAGTGCATGCATATAGCATGCAGCGTCCCCGAGTATGACTCGTTCATAAAGGAGCCTGCAGACCCCCCGATGCTTCACTAGACAGTCGTTGATGCGTCCAATGCGATGCAAGAACAACTGATGCGCGTTGCATCTCGATTGTGCACTCAACCTGGCTCGCCACGGCCAATCACCTGCACATCAGCCGTAAGCGAGCTGGCAGCAGCAGCATGCACAACCTGCAACGACCGTCTGCATGCACGCTGCTTGATCGGCTGTGGTAGCACGGGCTGTCTGACGCAGCTGGCTCCCTGTCGAAACTGGGTTGTGCTTCTCAGCTGCACGCGTGCATGACGTGCAACAACTGGTGCAGAACACAGCACCTTGCCGGTGGTGACTTGCGAGCCCGCCATGATCGCTTGGAGCGCTTTGAGAAGTTGCCGAATGCCCGCCTGCTGCGGACCGCTGCGTGTTGGAGGTCAGGAGCACGAATGGCAACGTCACGCTGTTGTTGCATGACACGCGCAGCACGGTGCTTCCTGCAGCTACTCGTAACCTGGTCAGACTGCCCAGGCTTTCGGTGGCGTTTGCAGCATTTGCAGCAGAATAAGCTGTGTTGGAAGTCATACTCCAGTCAACAAGCGTGTCGCGGGTGCAGTTCAGCAGGTTTGGCGGTGTCGAAGCGATCATCAAGCATGCATGATCCCGATCAGCACATGAAGGTGGTCAGCACAATGCCTTGAGCCATCCTCCGCAACGATGTCGATCAAGCACAAGGTCAGGACGCGGGTGGACCCTGTCGTTAAGGCATATGTGCCGACGTCGCCACGCCAGCGATCGCTGCAGAAGGTCCCCAACACAGGTGCGCCGGCAGCAGCAGCCACGTTTTGTTCAGATTGGTCGTGACGAATCTGGACATCTCCACTCGAATACGTGTCGAACGTGACAACAGCCTGCGTCATCACGATGCAATAACCGGGAAGATGACAAAGTGGATGACTCACTGACCGGCATGCTTCACCCTGCTGTGCACATCCCGCAGGGAAGCGTTCCGTCTGCCTGGCTCTGGGTGCCGCCGTGGCACTGATTCTGGCGTTGAGCCTTGTGCCAAAACGCGCAGGTGGGGTTTGCCTCGTGCAAAACGAACTCATGATGCATGAATGGAGCAGCGGATGTGCCAAAATGCTCAATGAGTATGGAACAGCTTGCATGACCTGTGTTCCCTCAATTCTGAGTGTTGAGCCAATGTTGCAGGGCCCAAGGACCACCCATCGGTGGTGCCCATCGACCTGCCGTCCATGACGGCGCTGCCGCAGTTTGGCGGCAACTACCGCCGCAGCATGCTGTGGGGCTCCTACCGACCCGGCCTGTACTTTGGTGCGGGGCTCCCAGCACTCTGGACGAAGCCTCCACGGGGAAGGATTGAGACAGCAAGTTTGCTTGCTGAGACGCCGCAGCACATGTGCGCAGCACCTCAACGCTGGGCTCAGGAGACCGTCATGCCTGTGCAGCTCTGCCCGCCATTGGCATGATCATGGTTTGCTGCCGCCCGATGTGGTTGGCACGCCGTCTAGGCTCGGCTCAGGAATCACTGTGCTTGCAAAATGCTTCGATCAGCGCTCCGATGGTCACTTCTTGGACCTGGTGGGCATAGGCATGCGCATGCGGCTGCCGGAGTCGCTGCTGGCGGGCCTGATGTGGTTCGACCCCAAGCGGCCGGACGCGCTGGCCAACCTGCGCCACGAGGCCCAGGAACGCGATGGTGCGTGACGCAAGAACGCTTCGAAAGGGTAGAAATGGGCATCGCAGTGTGCACATGATCATGTTCACGACATGTCCTGCCCGTGTATCCACCTGGCACGCTCAGCATGTGACAGCATTCACTCGGGGAGGACTGTCACACACACAAGACCTTCTTTGCTCAGCCCACTGCGGTCCAGGTGGCTGTGACATGACGGCACCTTTTGCAAGCATGCGCATGTGTTGGACGTAAGCATGAGCAAACTGCCTGAAACATTTGCAGATCCCTCTATGCAGGTTTGCGGCGGTATGGCTGGCTGCGACATGATGGCCGCACTTTTGGGGAGCAGGAGCTGCTGGACGCCCACCTCAACATCACCACGGCTATGGTCAGTTGTGTTTTGCACCAACAGCTTTGCATACGAGCTCTGCATAATCGAACTTATTTGGAGACAACACCTCTCGGCATTTATCACTGTCCGGGGAGAAAATGTGACACCAAAACAAGTAGTATGTTGCCCTGAAACCTGCAGTGATTCTAGAATGCTCCTTGCATCCACGATTCTGCGCCAATGCCGCAGGTGAAGCGCGACTGTGACGGGTGTGGCACCGGTGGCGACTGGAGCGTGCGCATCACAGCAGAGCGGGCCTCGGACATGCCGCTGCCGGCGGCGGAAGGGGAGGACGGCTGGAGCGGGGACGCGCCGGATCGGCTGTCACTGCTGTTCTACCTGGGCGATGAGCGGGTAGGCATCCTGAAATGCTCCAACCTCCAGGATATTGAGTACACCCTTGCGCTGGAACTCAGAAGCAAGCTGTAGTGTCCGCCTGCCCGCTGTAATTCTACTCTTGCCACAAGCAGGGGAGGCGCACAAGGTCAAATCTTGTGCTCATATGGCGTTCATACTGATGGCATCAGCTCATGCGCTTCACCACATATGGCTCTTGCACAGCTGTAGAGAGAATCCAGCACTGCTGTGCACAACAGACTCAAGCAGTGAACATAGTCCAATTGAATTATGTGTCAATGCTCCAGGTCAGATGTGGCATATTCGAGTGACGGTCTGATGAGCAGCATGGTGCGAGGGCAAGTTGTATCAAGCTCCAACAGTCTGGTGTGTGCACTAGGGTCCTTAAGATCATAATTCGGCGCACTGCCAAATGCAATAGCCTGTCCTGTTGCACTGCAGCATGTGAAGCCGCAACTGCAGCTCGTGCCGAAAGCAAAGGGCGTCAACGAGGGCTTACCGGGTCGCAAGCTGGCGCACTGACAAGTTTAGAACCTTGCCTTTGTCGTTGCCCTGCAGCATCAGAAGCCGCAACTGCAGCTGGTGCCGAAAGCCGAGGGCATCAGCGAGGGCTTTCCGGGCCGCAAGCTGGCGCACTGACAAGTTTAGAACCTTGCCTTTGTCGTTGCACTGCAGCATCAGAAGCCGCAACTGCAGCTGGTGCCGAAAGCCGAGGGCATCAGCGAGGGCTTACCGGGTCGCAAGCTGGCGCACGGCCTCTCGCCTGGCGCCGGCAACTGGTCACTGCACGCCTGCGGCAGCTCTATCAAAGGTACAGTCTATCCGCATAGATCCACAGGCTGAAGCACTCGATGCTGCTGCTGCTGCTGCTGCTGCTGCTTGTCAAGCCACACCCACCGTGCTGACATGCTAGTGGTGCAGGTTGGGCAGCCAGTTGCCGACATGATGTCAAAGAGAACCTGCGAGCACAGCCACCAGGAACCCGGTGTGGGGACCCACAACCTTGCGACTGCTCGACTCCCACCTTCTGCTGATGCAGGCAAGCCGGCGGAGCACAAGCTGCGGGCTCTGGCGGTGCACACCAGCGACTTCCACAACCTCACGGACCTGGCCCGCGCCCACCTGGTGAGACTGCATCCAGTACAACAGTCTGCACAATATGCGCGTCTTGTGCTGTTGTGTTCACAATGAGTTGCCTGCTGAAGCTGCATTCTGGCCATTTGCTCCGGCGGTTGGTGCCTTCTGTCTGCGAGGTGAAGTGCTTTTGAAGCGATGTGAAGTGGATTGAATGGAAATGGAGCAACGTGATTGCAAGCTCTTTGATATGCTACAGGGCAACCCGCGCCTGGCGCTGCACCGGCCCCTGGGTGTGGCGCCCCCCGACGAGCCGAACATGGCCTTTTGGCAGCTGACCGCGGACGTGCCCTTCACGCTGGAGCTGACATTTCTGGGCGGCCGCTCTGACGGCGGTGAGGCGTTTGAATGGCTATTCATCGAAGAACCTACGGCATTATGACAAGCGACTACGGCGCTGCGCTGTGTGCTGGGATTGATGTCATTGGTAGGCCCCTCTGACCGGGGTGAAGCAGGGTCTGCATGTCAACATGCCTGATTACAGTAACCTACTGACAGGCCTGCCGCCAGCTCAATGAAAGACACAGCAGCGTTCCATTTTGATTGGCACACACACATGCTTGTCTGTAGTCCTGCTGCCGGTGCAGAGCCACCTCACATTAGAGACTATATGCTTGCGCAGTACTGTGGCCGGTAGTTCTGGAACCAGCTGCAGCAACTCTGCCACCCGTGGGCAGCAGGTGAATCAGAAAATCTAAGCACTCAATTGACTCGCTGTACAAGATTGGAGCCGGTGAGATGCAGATGTACATGTGGACAAGTGTGGAAGCTATTCGCTGCCACCCAAGCTGGATACTCGTGCATATGCAGGCAGCACACTGCCGCCGAGTGACCAGAGGCTTTGGGCTGCGACAGGCGCTGGGCGTCGCGGTTGGTTGCATAACTGGTGTCATTTACACAGTTTTCAGACCAGGGAGAGCTGGCAAGTGCAGGCGGCCCACTTGATCTGGGGACTCACAGCCTGTTGGCTGAGACCGGGCACTGGGTTTGGCAGCTGCTAATTGCACCAACCTTCTCTGTCAGACATTCAAGCAAGTTACTCGGCAATTCTGGTGGCGTTCTCATTGCAGGCAGTATGCCGCAGCCAGGGAACCAGAGCCCTTTGACAATGGCCAGGCGCCAGGCGTTGAGCTGTCAGCGTAGGCAGTAGCTCTTGGGAATGAGTGAGCCTTTGGCCTTCTCATCGCAGGTGGCACGCTTCACGAAGATGATCGGGGCCTGCTTGCGAAAGCCACACGCTGGGCGGGCAAGTTGCTGCCGCAGCCGAAGCCTGGCGCCACACTGCCGGCAGCCGGCGGCGATGGCGCAGGCCCGATCGAGCAGCGCCTGTCTGCGCTCACAGGTGCCGCGCGCTCGCAGGAAGACATGCTGTAGTTTCACGGCAGCATTTGCTCTCCTGATGTCAGCCTTGTGACCAGCAGCTCAGGCCTAATTCGGCACTGTCAACAGGCTGGCGGCGATTGCGCCGGGCCATGTACATGTGTTGTGTGGCCTTGCAATCTGGGTGCGGACATGCATGAGCTCGTACATCAGAGGCTGTTTCCACCATTACAGAAGGGCACAGCCTGCTGCGGTGCTGCACGCGCATGAGTGTGGCTGCCGACATTGCTGTGCTTGTGGCAGCGATGCCGTGGCCCATCACTGCGCTCTCAGCGTTGTGGTGTGCCTGCGGCAGGTCTGGGACCGTATCTGCAATGGATGCATGCATGACCAAACGAGGCAAGAAGCTGCAGGAGCCTCTGGGACGTTCTGGGGTTGAGGCCACACCAGGATCAGGCCCTGTAGTGTGTACTGTTGTCGGGCAAACCTCTCAGTGTGTAACTGCAGGTGCATGAGGCGGACTTTCGAGGCAGTCAGCAGGACCGGTCCGATAGATAGAAGACATGTAAATGCATCACCAATTCTTTTCAAGAGCTCAACTCTGTGCGAAGCGGCAGGCGTGCAATAGTCCACGAGTATGTTAGGCAAACATTCACGTTCGCAAGTCAGGTTGTTCCGGTCTTCGTGATGGCCTGCAGGCGAGCGGCTCAGCGAGAAGCTGCAAGAGCGCAAGGCGGACTTCGATGCGCGCTTCCATGAGAAGTTCGGGGACCTGGACGCCAAGAATGCACCGCCAGGTCAGGGTTGAAATACGCTCACTCGAAGGCTCAGGTTTTAACCATGCACACAAACCAAATGAGTGTGATGATGGCGATGCATCAGCACGTCAAAGGCGCCGGCATGCGTGCTCCTGAAAGCGACTTGCGGCGTGATTTCCCGTCTGCACAGTGTTGCCGCTGCTGCGGGCGTGACAAACAGCGTCGGCTATGACTCCAGGCACCAAAGAGGTGGCAAAGCGCACGCTGAGCAACGTGTTGGTCAGGCCGGGCAATCCTGCTCCAAGATAATGACCTGTGAGCTCGCGGCAGACCACTCGCTGACTCCTGTGTTTGTCGCACATCATCAGGCACCAACGAGGTGGCAAAGCGCACGCTGAGCAACATGCTGGGCGGTCTGGGCTACTCAGCGGGGCACCCCATCATTGGGCTGCCCGACAAGAGCGTCCCTGGCGGTAAGCACATGGTGGTCACACCGCCGCTGTGCCAAAAGAGGCTTGTTTGCGGCCTGCACCATCCTGGCAGTAGCCTTATCGGCTCCAAAACTCTGGATTGTGCCACTCTCATGTCAGCAGAGACTGGCCTCTGTCGACAGCATGGTCCTGACTCTGGAATGCCGGCCAGACTGCTCATGGAGGAGGGCATTGCCATCTGGCTGTCCACCAGCATGCTGCATACGTGCAGCTGAACGATTGCCGTTCAATAGCCTCCATGGTAGGAGGCCGCATGGGGTTCGCCCCTTCGGCGAGCCCGTCACCAGCGCTAGTGTTTGCTGCTATGCAAGACTGTCCTCTGTCAAGATGGACAAGGCGTGGTGTTGCGCGCTGCAGGGTGGTTGCATGTGGAGGGCGCGGCCAGCGAGCTGTTCACCAGCGTGCCCAGCCGCTCCTTCTTCCCCCGCGGGTTCCTGTGGGACGAAGGCTTCCACCAGGTGATTGCCAGCTCGAAACTCGTTCAGAGGTCGGAGCCGAGTTGGATCCGAGATGGTTGCGGTGATTAAACTTTTCACTTTGTCATTTGCTCTGGGATGGGAGCTTGCATTACGGTGATGCATGACTCTCATTGAAGCAGTTATCGAGGCGCGGCGCACAACATGCCAAAGATGTCGAATCGCTGTCATACCGGTTGAGGTCGAGGCGTGTGCCCAGTCGGTTTACTCTTTGCATCGGTATCTTATGGGACAAGGGCTTTCACGGGCTCGTCCTCATGTAACCCTATGCATATTGTCACATAGCTGTGTGGGTATGTGTCACCGGCTCTGGCCCCAACACTGCATGTTGACGCGCCACACACTCTCTGTGTTGCAGTTGCTGGTGCAGGGTTATGTTCTGAGTCTGTTTCGTGATGTGCTGGCGCACTACTGGGTCTGGTGCCTGCTTCGCATACGATCCCAGTTGAAACCTTGCCTCAGCGGTGCATCTGGCTGAGCATGCATCATGTCGTACTTGAAATCGTGCTGACTGCAGCTGTTGGTCAGAGGGTGGGACCCGGGGCGGTCGGGGAAAGCACTGATGCACTGGCTGGACCTCATGTCTGCGCTGGAGCGGCTTCAAATCACGATGTTGTGCGTCAGCCAGCATTTGCTTTGTTTCCTGTAGCTGCTAGTCAGACGGTGGGACCCGGGGCTGTCGTGCGACGTGCTGGCGCACTGGCTGGACCTCATGTCCACTTCTGGATGTAGTTGCACTGACGTGTGTTTGCTGATGTTGCTTTATGCACTGCAGCTGCTGGTCAGACGGTGGGACCCGGGGCTGTCTCGCGATGTGCTGGCGCACTGGCTGGACCTGACGGCTGCTTCTGGATGCAGTTGCACTGACGCGTGTTTGCTAATATTGCCTTTTGCACTGCAGCTGCTGGTGAGAAGGTGGGACCCGGGGCTGTCTCGCGATGTGCTGGCGCACTGGCTGGACCTGACGGCTGCTTCTGGATGTAGTTGCACTGACGTGTGTTTGCTGATGTTGCTTTATGCACTGCAGCTGCTGGTGAGACGGTGGGACCCGGGGCTGTCGCGCGATGTGCTGGCGCACTGGCTGGACCTCATGTCCGGATCTGGGTGGATCCCGCGCGAGCAGATCCTGGGCGCCGAGGCAGCCGTGAGAGTCCCGGTGGAGTACGTCACCCAGAAGGTGAGCATCGTGGTCCCGGAAACTCGCGGCGCCAGTTGCTAGTCGAGCTGGTTGCGGCAGAGACATGTGTTCGAGCTTGCAGCTGCCAGCTGGCACCTGACGCCCAGTCGTCAAGCATCAGAGCCTGTGCTGCCTGCCAGAGTGCACTGGGAGTTGAGGGTCCCTCAATAACTTGCGACTCGTCTCGGCTGTAAATGTACACCTGCACCAGTAGACGAGTAGTGTCTCAATGTATTCATCCACTGGGCGTCGGTGGATACTGTGGTCTGGACGTAGTGGGTGTGGTCCGTTTGGTTCGGCATGGCACCGAGACGTTGTGTCCATGCCTGACCAGCTTTCCGTATGGTGCACATGCTTCACTGGCTGCAGATCTGGACGCGCAAACCTGACGGCGCTGCCGCTGCTGACCGCGTCCGTGGCACGTGGTGCCGCCATCGCTCTGAAAGCAGAGCAATCTTCCCGCCATGAGTCTGACGACAAACATGTCACGACAATATGCAGATCTCGCATGCGAACCCGCCGACGCTGCTGCTGGTGATCGCATCCATGGCGAAGAACGCAGCCATTGCCCTGGAGCGGGACAGCCACACAGCAGAGGAGGCAGCGGAACTGGAGTTTTTGAACACAGGTACTGCGACGCTGATGCTAAGTCATGCTAGGGGCAGGTTTCTGGTGCTGAATCCTGACTGGGGGTTCCTTCCTGCTTGGGGTGACTGCTGTGCGGAGGCTCTGACCTCGCACCAAAGCTAAGGCTTGCCACTGCCGAAGGCATGGCGCTGCTGGCTTGTCGCCGTGCAGCCGGATCCACTCCAGGGCTGTCCCGGTGACATTCTCACGACCTAGTGGCGGGCTGCCGACGTCGCCGACTGTGTCTGGGTCACTGTGCAGCGCGCTGCTGTGGCTGCGGTCGGGGCATAAGGTGTTTGGTCACTCAAGCCCGGGCCCTGTTCCATCCTTCATGGCTGAGTACTGTGAAATGGCTACTGTGAAATGATTAGCCAATCAATACGCTGCTCTGCAGCGCTGCCGCGGCTGGAGGCCTGGTTCAGCTGGTTCAACATCACACAGGCGGGGCCGCTGCCCGGTTCCTTCCGCTGGCGCGGTCGCGACGCCGCCACCGAGGAGGAGCGCAACCCGCTCACCCTCAACTCGGGTGCGATCATGCACTGCACATGGCGCACCGCCACGTGGCTTCGCGGCGGAATTTCCGAGCCACCCCAGCATGGAGCTGCGCTGCCTGACGCTGACAATGCGCCGTGCGCGAGAGATCCCGTCAGAAAGGCCCACCTTCACGATCTGCAATGCTGGCTGGCGCTTTGCGGTGCAAAGGAATTCACAAATGTGGCTGATGAACCTCTGATACGGGGCTGGACGATGCGCCACATGCGAGTCATCCCAGCAAGGACAAGCGCCACGTGGCCTGCGCTGCTGGCTGGCGCTGTGATAGGGTGCAGACCTGTGCTGCTTGAGTACCTGACAGCAAAGTGCGTTGCTACAGGGCTGGACGATGCGCCGCGTGCAAGTCATCCCAGCAAGGATGAGCGCCACCTGGACCTGCGCTGCTGGCTGGCGCTGGCGGCACGCCAGCTGGCCACGATCGCGGAGGAAACAGGGCAGCCAATCTCCAAGGTGCGATGCAGATAGGCTGCTGGGCTACATGCCTTTTGACTTGCAGCGTCATGCTATGTCCCCGCACCGCCGAACGGCGCCTACAGCATGTTAGCTGGCCACAACCGCGGAGCAAATAGGGTAGCCTAACTCCAAGGTAGATACCCTGTTGTCTTCCTGAGACACATTTTTGGTGAGAGGGGCGCATGCAATCACCAGCAGTGCGCTTGCCCAACAGCATGCCTTTCACACTGCAAAATGCAGCATCACCCTGCCTGGATCCGCAGGTGCATCGGCGCAAAGCACAACGTGGCATCTTTTGTACGCACTCCAATCAATCGTTTTCGGGCAGCTGCAGGTTCCCCTCATGCTCTGCGCTGTTCTTGCGCGCAACACAGGTGCAGCCGTACAAGGAATTGACGGCGTCACTCGAGGACTTCCAGACGCTCAAGGCGCTGCACTACGATGAGGCGAGGCAGCAGTTCCTGGACTACGGCAACCACAGCGAGGACGTGTCACTGCAGGTCCGTCGGTCCCTCACTCTGTGTTTCTTCCAGTATCATGTGTTTCACAGCTGGATCTGAGCTGCTGTACTCCGAGGAAACGAGAGGCCCCGGGCCACGGCAACCACAGCGAGGATGTGTCACTGCAGGTGCTGTCAGAAAACTTTTTTATATAGTTATAATATATAATTATATATAAAAAAATAATAATAATAAAAAACAGCGACACTGCGTGAGTGCGTGAGTGCGTAAACATGCTTGCCGTTGCCGTTGCCTGTGCCGTGCGTCGGCGCCCGTTCCAGTGAAATCGGTTTTCGTTCAAGGAGCACGGGTTCTGACACTGGATGTGGCAGGGCGGGCGTGGCAATGCATGTCCAAACCCAGTTCAGTGATCACTGCCCACGGACTACCCACGGACTTCAACGATCTCTGCAAACTCGACTGCAAATGGACACCACCCCATGCCTGCAGTGGGGACTGGAGCTGGATGCCGCCGGGCGGCCCTGGCGGCGGGTGTTCCGCCGCGTGACCGCTGTGCCGCCACAACCGCAGCTTGTCCCGCAGTACGGGTACGCGCAAGGTTCTAGCTCAAAAACATGAGTGTCACCTGTCTGAACCCAAGTTTGTTTGGGTGTTCAGACGGAAACCATGGGCAAGTGCACGCATGACTCTCTGCCGTCCCTGTGGTCAACAGCTGCTAATGATGTATATATAATGAGTACTCGTCTTGTAGTTTGTGTGCTTGGCTGCGTGGCCCCATTCTTTGGTCTCGCTGCTCTCTGTCGAGCCCAGTCAAGCGACCTGTCTGCAGCCAGACCCGGATGCAAAGCCCTAAAAAAAGCATCTCCAGGGTCGTGGCTGCGCACGGGCCAACGTCGGTGCCCAGCAGGGCATTATGCAGCTAGGACGTGTTCTGTCTTCTGATGCTGCTGCCCGACAGTCCTGAACTGCATTGCAACAGGACCTGTCTTTCTGAGACGCCACACTACCGGTTCGGCGCCGCGACCAATGCAGGCACATCTCGCTGCTTGTTGACGCTGTGTGTGCCTCCATGCCACAGCGAGGCGCTGAGTCTGTAGGGAATGCAATCCGGTTGACGTTCTGGTTTTCTTGTCACACTGCTGTTTACTAATCAATTTACTAATCAATGCAGGTACATCTCGCTGTTCCCGCTGATGCTGCGCCTGCTGCCACCGGACAGCCCGGAGCTGGGCCACCAGCTGGACCAGCTGACGGACCCCAGCCTGCTGTGGACGCCATTCGGCCTGCGGTGAGAGCGATGTGTCGACGGTATATCCGTTCACTTCAGGTGGTTTGTATGACAAAGCGTTTCCGCTGCACAGCCTGAGGACCTGATGTCGCCAGCTGGACCCGCTGACGGACCCCAGCCTGCTGTGGATGCCCCTTGGGCCTGAGGTGAGACCCTCTCGCCACTCTCGAACTGGTACCGCAGATGTCTCTCAGGCTCTTGCCTGCATTACGAAACGACACGCCATTGCATGGCTGCTGCCACCTGACAGCACCGACCTGGTGCACCATATGGCGCAATTCTTTCGGATCCCATGTTGCTGTGGATGCCATCCAACAGTTGTGTTTCGAGTGTTGCCAAGGAGTCAACTTCTTCTCCTTTGCCCAAATTGCGTGCTCGAATGATGGTCTCTTCTGGGATGCATTGCCCTCGCAAGGGGTGGGTTCACCCCTCAACTGCAACAGCTACCGTGCTGTTGACTGTGCTCATGCAAGGGCACAATGCCTGTCCTTCACTTCAACCTCGGGTACAGTCTCACCAACTCATTTCAAATTAATCCTGATGTCCTGCTGACACGACTCTACAGATCGCTGGTGAAGTCCGCCGGCATCTACAACAAGTACAACACAGAGCGCAGCACTCACTCTTGTGACAGTATCTTCCCATAGCTGCATCCTGACTGTGTCCTGAACATGTCCCCTATTCCATATGATTCCAGGTCGTTGGCGAAGTCCGCCAGCCTGTACAACAAGTACAACACGGAGCACAGCGGCCCCTACTGGCGGTCCCCCATCTGGATCAACTGCAACTTCCTGACCCTGCAGGTGCGCATTTGGAACACTCACTTGAACACCTCTTGATTGCTTCATTCCTGAAATGTCAGCAGCGGCCCCTGCTGGCGGTCCCCTGTCTGGATCAACTGCAACTCCCTGACGCTGCAGGCACGCCAGCTCCTCAGCCCTCTTCCTTGTCCGGTCATACACATGTTGCATGTGACATGAGTGAACCAACGCAACTTCAATGCGCTGCAGTCTAGGGCTCAGGATTTTTCGATTCCAGCATCTTGTGCTACTTTGATGCAGGCCTTGCACTACTACGCGGAGAAGCCGGGGCCGCACGCCGCAAAAGCGCGGGAGGTGTACAGCCAGCTGCGGTCCAATGTGCTGGGCAACATCGTGCGGCAGTACGCCCAGACGGGGTACCTGTGGGAGAATTACGACGACGAGACCGGCCGCGGCAAGGGCAGCCACCCCTTCACAGGGTGCGATTTCACGTGGTCCTTCCTGGGCCTGTCACATTTGCACAGTTTGGAATTGAACGTCACCTGAGATGGTAGCTGTCGGCATGCCTGGCGCGTCACGAACATTTGCATGCATGTGGTATCCATCGGCATCCGTGCGCATGTGTCATCAGCGCATGCGACACCACTGACAGCTCATGTGCTGCTGCATGCGCAGGTGGACAGCGCTTTTCGTGCTTGTCGCTGGAGAGACGTACGACTGAGGCGGCGATGGATGGGCTGCTTGGGTGCAGTAAGGCTGCTCTGGCATGCTGAGACCAGAACCACCACTGCGGCGAGGACGTGCTTGGGATTTGCCTTTGCCCTCTGATCGTATGGAAGGGAAGGTGACTCAAGCTTCCGGATGGATTGTGGGAAATTTCCCCGGGATGCGGTGATCAGATGGCAACAGTGGCGAGGCTGCCAATTGGCGTGATGCGGGTCGGGCAGGATGCGGCGACGAACTCTTGCATGCAAGCGTCTGTTTGAATCAAAATGAAGCATGCTTGTTGCAAGACCCTCGGCAGGCTTGGGGCATGCAGTGGATGCTATCATCGGGGTGGCTTTTCGGTTATGACCCTGACGCATGTCCCTAGCCGGGAACGAATGACGCTGTCGCAGCAGCGACGTGGTCTGTGTGTTTTGAACATGTGTCGTGAGCATGCAGATCCATATTATTGGTGCTTCTCAAGTGCTGAAAGCACCCACGACAACGACCGGATGGTTTGATGCACGCATGTAACGCGAAGGACCTTGCAGCTTCAGTGCAATCCTGTCCTTGACAGCTGATGGATTCACCGCTTTCATGTAAACAGCCGAACCCTTGCGAGCAACGTGTGCAGGAACACGGCTGAAAGTGGCGCACGGCCGTGCCATCGCCGCGACCTTACTGTCTCCTGAGGAAGTGCCTAGCGGCAGCTGCGGCGAGCTTGTATCATTGGAAGCGGCCGCCGCGGCCCATGCCGAAGCGCGGCGTCACAGAATTGGGTCCCCACTCTATCGCACGTTGAGACCTTCGACGCGATGCGCACATCATCTGAAGCGGCCGCCGCGGCCTGTGCCAAAGCGCGGTGTCACAGAATTGGGTCCCCACTCCTCTTCCCCAACATCCGCCTCCCCTTCGAAGGCCTCGTAGTCCCCAAACATCTCCGCATTCAGTTTCTGTACCAGAGCAACAGAAGTGCTCAGACCTTCAGCTGGGTCAAGGGGAAACAAAGATGCTCACGCATTCAGCTTCTGTGTCAAGGGGAACTAGAGGCCTCAGCTGCATCCCTGACCCACCTCTGCATTGCATTGCTGCTGAACAGTTGGACGTGCAGTACTGGTCATGTGCTGCTGCAAACAGTGTATTTCATTAATCTTCAGCCCGATGTGCCTCCATGAGGTTGCGAAAAGATTCGACTGCTGCGATTGGAAGTTCACCTTGTAGTCGACCGCCGTGCGGGCGCGCTTGCCAGGTAGTATCAGCAGCGCGGGACCTGTGGCGGCGCTGCTGCCGCTGCGTCTGCGGGCGGCATCGGCGGCGGCGGCGTCAGTGGCAGCGGTGCCAGCTTCAGGCCTGCACACACATCATATTGAGGAAGAGTTGGGATTTTGATTTCGCTGAGAAGTATCAGCAGCGCAGGGTCCGTGGCGCCGCCGCTGCCGCTGCGCCCACGTGTGGCATCGGCAGCGCCAGCGGCGGCGCCAGTGCCACCCTTCTTCAGGCCTGCGCACAATCGCGACGGGACCCGCGTGATGAGAGATTGGTGGCTTGGGTTCGGGGTCTGCCAGACAGTATCAGCAGCCGGGTTTCTGTGGCGGCCGGGGTTTTGCTGCCGCTGCGCCTGTGGGTGGTGCCGGCGGCAAAGGATGCCATGGCAGCGGTGGCTGCATTCTCGTCAGGCCTGCGCTCAGATGAAACAAGAATGCGCATTGTAAAGACAAGATGACGACTTGGTCGCAGGGCATTTGCCGGGAGATGCGGACAGCGCAGGATCCGTGGCGCCGCTGCTGCCGCTGCAGCTGCAGCTGCGGTTTTTTTTTTTTTTTTTTTTTTTTTTTTTTTTTTTTTTTTGCGCCCACCAGCGAACAACCATTCGTGTGGTGGCACCAAGTTCTGAAGCCTACCCTGATGCATCCTGTGTGCTGCTGACAGCAAGGATACTAGACAAAGCGTTTCATCGCCCTCGCAGCCAGGGGGATCGCCCCCAATCAGAGGGGCAGTAGTCACCGGAGGCCAAAGCAGCTCTGGGGGTGGCCCTGCCAACAAGTCGAGAGATCGAGCTCCGCACCCAGCTGGCACGTCCTCGATCGTGCCGTTGGGTCCCAGCGGCGCCTCGCTCGCCAGGCTGCTGCCGTCCTCGTCCTCGTCGTCGCTGCCGCTGCCGCTGGGTTCCGCCCCAGGGGTGGCCGCTGCGGCATCCCCGCCGCTGCGCAACCGCTTCCCGCCGCCACGCTGCCGCTTCCCCTGCTTCCGCCCCCTGTGCAGCTTCCTGGGACCGCCGCCGCCTGCATCCACATCTGCAACGGAAGCGTCAGCGCCTTGCTCCCGACACCGCTGAACAACTCACCGCCGAAACAGCAGTCGCACGGCCCCCAGTCCAGGAAATTCACTGCGTCATGCACCCTTGACGATGCTGCCCTGCACAGCAGCTGCATCAGCTCCAGCGTCGCCGGCTGCATGACGTCCTCACCTGCATCTGTCCCAGCAGCAGCGGCTCCGCCAGCGCCGCTGCGGGTGTGCCGCGTGCTGGGGCGGGCACGTCTGGCGTCGCCGTCTTCAGCGCCTGAGGACTCCGCCTCGTCGGCGGACGCCGCGCCGGCGTCGCTGCGGTTGCTGCCCCTGCGGCAGACATTCAAACCAGCGTCAACCCGGAATCTCTGGCACTCGATCCGCCATGTCAGCGTCCGCAGAGTCCTCAGCGCCTGAAGCTTCCGCCTCATGGGCTGGTGCCACGCCAGCACTGCGGCGGTTGCCGGCGCTGCGGCGGATGACAGCACACTTTCCCAACCCATGTTATCTGGTGGCACCCCGATGTCACAATCCTGAGCGCCCAAAAAAGGGTTTTGTCGGCTGAAGGCATGCCATTTGTGCAGCCCCTGCAGCACATGAGATGAAATTGCCGATCAGCGGCCATCTGCATCAGCTGGTTCCTCTTCCTTGTTGCACGGACATTTGAAACTTCGCCTGAGCTTCAGGTGTGATATGCTTCGCCACCAGCCTCGCCTCGGGACCTCACCCGAAGTCGGAGTCCTCCTCGTCGTCCGAGGGCAGCTCCGCATCCATCAGCCTGACGCCGCCGCCGCCGCCGCTCTGATGCTGTCCGGCCGCAGCCGCGGCATCTGCTGCAGGGTGGGCTGCTGCCGCAGGTGCAACACCGCCTTCTGGAGCCGCAGCCTGGCAGTGACACAGAAAAAGCGTTTTTTTCTTTTTTTTTTCCTTCTTCAGGAGTTGCCACGAATTGACAGCAGGTTTGACGGCAGGCAGTTCAGCACAACACCCACATCGGGCGGCCGGGTCACTCATCGCGCAGCCCTGTCACTAGCATGGGGGCACAAACCAGGGTCAACACGCCTCCGAATTGCATGGATACAGGTGGGTCAGATTGCACCAATTACAAAAATTAGAAATCTTTATTACTACATCTAAACGGTTTTTCTTAAAATTTATTTTTTCATTACATAAAACACTTAGTTTACAATAGTTTACTGTATGCACCTCTGCAAAAACGGCGTGCCACGGCGTGTCCAGCTCGTACTGGAAGCCGAACCAGCTGTTGAGCAGCTCCAGCGCCTGGTCCTGTACACTCCAGATGGAAACGTCAGGGTGCAGGGAATCTGGCATTGTAAGCGTCCCATGGATGCGCTCACTGACACTGGCCTTGTGCTGATGCTGCCTGCAGACTTCACAAGGGGTCATGTCCGCAGCCATGCAGCACGCATGTTCACTCTGTCACAGCCCAGTTGGATGACAAGCATGCATGTTGCAACAAACTGTAATAAGCGTCGTCTGAATTTGATATGGCTGGCTGGCTGGCCTGCCAGGCAATCGATGGGGGGGATGATGTTGATTCAAAGGTGGGAATGCAACATCTTGGCAATACACAGCAACGGCTGGTGTTTGGGCAGCAGAGGTGCCTGGGCCGATTTGGCAAAGCCGTAGCATGATCGAGCTGTGGCCCGAAACTTGAGGGAAGGCAGGCCAAGAGAACGGCACCTTGGCGGTGCAGGCAGGGCACAGCCAGGGCTGGTCCTCAGGGAGTGTAGACACATCCAGCGGCGGCTGCAGGCACTGCTCATGGTAGGCGCGATCGCAGGGGCCGTCGCACAGCACGATGTCGTTGCCCTGCGACGAAGACGGTGGAAAGAAACGTGACATCTGCCAGGTAGCAATGCATTCGAAGTTTGGTTTCAGCTGCACCCTCAGCGCGGCCACAGGCCTGCCGCACAGTATGGTCACATGACCCTGCAGAGGAAATTGGTGTTGCCCGTGTGAGGTGGCTGACTGCGGTCGCAGTGTGAGGGGATGCGGCCGCATGTGCAGTCCACCGTCTTGCACTCTGACGCCGGTACTGAGTGCAGACTGTGTGGCGAGACCGGCCAAAATTGAGAATCCAGACCTCGTCAGCCTGTCTTGAGACAGGCTGCGGATACAGTCGAACGACCATGACCGGCCACATCATCTCTGTGATGTCGATGTCCGCGAGATGCCAGAGCCCATGATAATGTAGAAATAAAAAGCAACAAAAATAATCTGTTTTCTTGGTGCACTAGGGTTTCAGTGCCCAGGCACACGGTCGCTGTTGCCCTGTGTTGCATCCGACAATGCGTTCCACCCGCCAACGGTAGCAAATCAATTCAGGATGTGCCCGTTGGCAACCTTCCGGAGCACACAGGCACACTGGCAAAGAGAAAGACCCTGCCATGGCGGGTGCATGGAAGCGCATGCTGAGCAAGCCAGCGCACCAGACCGAACAGCATAGCAAGCTGCTGCAGCGGGTCGTACTGTTGTTCTTACCGCAAAAGTATCCTTACTGTTGAAGTTGGCGCAATATGAGAAACAGCCAGACGGTCATCAGCCTCATGACCTCGAATTATGGAAATCGGCATGCAGCAGAGCAGTGACATGTCACCGCAAAGGAGTCTTTGCCACTGCAGAGTGGCGCAGAAGATGTGGGCGACGGCCAGACAGCCGTCGGTATCGTAGGCGGACCGCGGGATCGATATGCAGCAGAGCAACAACGTCCTACCGCAAGCGAGTCTTTGCCATTGCAGATGGCGCAGAAGATGTGGGCGACGGCCAGACAGCCGTCGGCGTCATAGGCGGACCGTGGAATGGCTGCTGTGCCATCCACTTCCTCGCACACTTTGATGGCCTCCCGGATCAGCAGTTTGCACTTCTCCACCTGCATGTCAGGACGCATAGTTCAAAGACATAAACGTACTTCCTGAAAGATCATTGAAGTGTTTGCGGCGCCGTCCATGTCCCCGCACACGTAGATGGCCTCATGGATCAGCAGCTTGCACGTCTCCACCTTCATGGCGAAGAGAGCAGCTCTTCAGTGATCCTTGAGTCTCACATTGTAGGAATTTGCAGAGGATCAGCGCCTGCCGCTGCGCACTCTCCAACTCAGCAGCCCGCTTGATGGCTGCTGGCCTAGCAAGCCGCCTCGCGAAACTTTTTCGCATGGCGACAGCACCTTCACATTTAGAACCATCGAGTTTGCAAACGCCAAACATCATCATCTGCTGCTGCAGGGTGGCATCATGCGAGGCGCCGTCTTGCCCTCTGATACAGTTCAGCTGCAGCGTCAAGCCGAAGACTGAGGTACTTGTGATCGGTCAGGCAGCTGAAGATAGCACCTGCCGCTGCACGTGCTCCAGATCGGCAAACCTGCTCAGCGGCGTCTGTCTCAGGCGGCGCCGCGTTGCTCATCGACTTTCAGTTGCAGTGTCGGGCTCCAGACTGCATGACTTTGCAGGAGCAGCACCTGCTGCTGCGTACGCTCCAGCTCAGCAGTCTGTTTGATAGCATCTCGGGCGGCATGCACCCTTGATGATGACCTGTTCAGCTGTCAACAAGGGGATTCCTGAAAGATGTTTGCACCTGCCGTTGTGCACGCTCCAGCTCGGCGGTCATCTTGACGGGCGCCACATGAGGCGCTGCTCTCCTCCCAAATAGGTTTCCACGTTCCAAACCATCATCGACAGATTGCAGGCATCTGCACCTGCCGCTGCGCGCGCTCCAGCTCGGCGGTCATCTTGACGGCGTCCCGGGCGGCACCGCGCCAGCCCTCCGCCTCCAGGGCTTCGATGGCGCCCATCTCCCGCCTGCAGGGTGCGGTGACCCGTTATATCATCAATCCTGTGTATCCTGCAATGGTATGAGAAGCCAGAAACTGCCGCGCCAGCCCTCCGCATCCAGGGCTTTGATGGCGCCCATCTGCCGCCTGCGGATGCAATGCCGTCAAGTCACAAACACTATAAGGTTGTAACAGGCATCGGTGGCTGGGACTCGAAGCGAAAGTTCAGATGCGCACTATCATCGCAACGCACACACCACATGGTAAAGACGTTGGTGCTCGCGCGGCTGACGCAGTGCTAGAGGGTCACCCTCCACAGGCATGTTCTCGAGAGTGATATCATCTCTTGGGTCAGCCACTGATTGCGGTCACACCGCATGGTGTAGATGTTGTTGCGCACGCGGTTGACGCAGCGCGGGTAGTCGCCGTCGAGCGGCAGCCCCCGCCGGCCGCTGCCGCCGCTGCCTGCCGACGACGCCGGCGTGTCGCCTGCTAGAGGAGGCCACTTTGGTGCGCCGTGACAACAAATCAAGTGATGACAGAACCTTGCAACAGGCAGCCCGTCCCGGCCGCTGCCCGCTAATGAGGCCGGCGTGTCGCCTGCACAGATGTGCACCGTCCGCCCTGTGACATGCGGCTACAGTGATGCACAATAACGCGCGAGGCAATGTGTTCAGTAGCCCTGCTTGCATTGCTGAGCAACAGCTCTTGCTGCTCACTCCAAAGGTGTCGAGGTAAATCCCACGATACATGTGGCAGGTGCCTCAGAACACCGCACAGCGCACCGCCAGCGACTGCCCCCTTGTCTGTGCGGCAGGCCGTTCCAGAAAACCTGGTCGCCTCAGAATACAGTTCTTGGGGCTGAAAGCTGACAGGCACATTCCAGATGTGTCAGGACATAGCAATTCGCACCGCCAGCCACCGCCTCCTGCATGTGCGGCAGGCCCTCCAGGAAGGACGGCCGCCCGGACTTCGAGCCCCTGGGGCTGCCCTTCTTGCCGCCTTTGCTGCCTCTGGCTTTGGCGCCAGCGGCTTTGGCAGGCGGCCCTGCACCCATGGCGGCCTGCACAGCAGCAACGCATGCTGTGCTGCGACGTGCAGTGTCTGTACGATGGAAGAGCCATGCTTGCCGCCCTCGGCGCTTGCAGCTGTGGCGCCGGAGGTGTTGGCAGGCGTCCCTGCATGCGCGGCGATCTGCACAGCACTGATCCAGGTGGTGCTTCAGCACACAGGCCCCAAACCATGATGGCTGTGCTCGCTGCGCTTGGCGCTTCCAGCAGCGGCACAGACGCTTTGCAGACGTCCCGGCACCTGCGGCAACCTGTACAGCAGTGAGCCACGCTGTGCTGTGGCGCTGACTCTGAAATGCGAAGACGAATGCCATGCTCGCTGACCAGCAGGCTTCTGGCAGGAGCCTTGGCAAACTCTCTGCCGAATGAGGCATGCGGAGCACCAGCACAGTTTCTGTCGGGACAATCCATTGCAGCAACATCGCATCACCAAAGGCCAATCAACTCTGTGCTCAGAATCAAGCGCATGTGCCCATTTCATGCGAGCGCATCGGGCCATGCTGGCGTCGACCCCTCTGTGACATAGCAAAGTGGAGGACCCCATTGCTGATTAGCTAAGATTTCTTTTGAGTAATCGATTAGCTGCTTCTGGGGTGCGTGCCCTGCTGGTGGGGGACGGACTCGCCGCCGCCGGTGTGGGTACTATAGCCGCGCTGCTACGGGGCTGCTTTGCGGGGCTGCCAGTGGTTTGGGTAGCCGCTGCAGGGCTGACGGACAGCACCAGCCGCATCCTGCCACCAGGGCTGCCTGCAGCTGCAGGCGATGGAATCGTAAGAGACCTGTCTTTTGCACAGAAAACACAGCTTGATGCGGTGACGTCCGCAATGGATTCTGCAGCAGCACAGGCACCAACAGGTGACAGGATGATCTGGATACTGCAGGCAGATGAGGCAACTGACAGATACCACATATTTTCCAGGCCGGCCAATAGAGTATCCACAGGAACTCGCCTGGTGAGCTGCCTGGGCGTGGTGGCTGTGCCGCTGCCGCCGCCGCCGCCGCCGCCGCTGCCGCCGCAGCCGCTTGCTGCTTGGATGTCCCCTTCTTTGGCCGCTCCGCCGCGGCTGCCTTCCCGCTTCCTGCTGCCTTCAGAGGTCGGCCTGGTGGCTGTTCGCCCGCTGGTGCGGCTGCTGGTGCAACACTCTTGTCGCCTGTCTTTGCAGCCTGCTGACCTTTTAGTTTCACACCGGCAGCGGCCGTCTTCGAGGGTCGGCCGCGCTTCCGGCCTGTTGCGGCGGCCTCGCCGTCAGCGGGCTTCTTGGCTGCTGCTACAGCCTCCTGACCTGTCTGCCCTGCGCCAACAGCTGCCGCTGACTTGTTTGGGGGCCGCCCCCGCGGCTTCGTGGCTGCCGCCGCAGCTGCTGTGCCGCCAGGGTTGTCCGCATTGGCGGCGGCTCGCTTCGCATCCTGCCGACCACCGCCAGCTGCCGCCTTTGGTGGCTGGCCCAGCTGCTTCTTGCCTGCCGCTGCCGATTCGGGACCGTCGGGCTCCGGGACTGGCTGCTCGCCGTCCGCTGCTGGTGGGTTTGGAGGGCGGCGGCCTCGCTTCCTGCTGCCCTTCTCTGCTGCCCGGTCACTGGCGAGCTCGCTGTTCGGCTGACCGACAGCGGCAAATGCCTCGTGTGGGCGCCACTTGCGTGGCGATGCGCCTGTGGCTGTGGCCGCCTGGCTCTGCTGCTGCACGACATCTGCTGCGCTTGCCGCCTTTGCCGGGCGCACCCGCGGCCTTCTGCCTGGCATGGTGGCTGCTGCTGGTGCTGCTGGTGCTGCTGCTGTGGCTGTGGCATCCTGGCGAGCAGGCATCTCCGCTGCCTGCTGCGCTGCACCATCTGCCGCCGGTTTTGATGGCCGTCCGCGGGCCCGCTTCGGTACCGCTGCCACTGTGACTGCCCCTTCTGTGCCGCCAGGTTGTTTGCGCTTGCGCTGCACTGATGCAGTGGCTGCGCTGACATGCCTTGAGCTGGCTGCATGCCGCTTCTGCTGCTGCTTCACTGTGCATGTCGGCTTTGCCTCTGCCGCTGTTGCAAGGGCTGACGACTCCTGCTGCAATGGGTCCTCCTGCATGGCAGCGGCGGCAACTGCTGCTTTCCGAGACTTGATGTGCGGCTTTGCCGCTGCGCCGCGCTTTCGAATTCTGCCGGTCCACGACTGCCGTGCCTGCTTCTTCGAAGGGGCCCGTGGCGCCGCCGTGACCACCGCCGCAGCGTCGGCGGCGGCAGCTGTCAGGGCATCTGTTGCAGCCTCTGCAGCATCTGCAGGCGCAGGCAAGGCCCCTGCTGACTTGGCCGGCGGCAGCTTGATGGGCGGCATGCCTCGCATCATCGCAGCGGTCTGCGCCGGCTGCTGTGGCGGCTGCTGTGCCGCTGACCCGCTGACCTGTTGCGGCTTGTCTGCGACATGAGTAGGAGATAGTGTTGAAAAGACGCTCATGGGGTTAGGGTTTCGGGCCCAACATATCAACAGCACATTGGATGGCAAGCCTCGTATTGTGCCTGCAGAAGGCACCGTCAGAGCCAGCAGCTGCCTTGCTCATTCAGACTGCTCCATCAATGGCCAACTGCCGCCGCCGAGTCGTCTGTAAGCCAGAGGAAATGGTCAGTCTGCTAACCCATTCGCAGTGTGGTCGGCATGCCGTGTGCCATTTATTGGCGTCGCCTACAGCGGCTGCTGTGGCGGCTGCTGATGCGCCGGCTTGCTCACCTGCAGCTCCTTTGCACGCAAACTGCAGTTGTCAGTGCATTGCTGTTGCACGGAACTTGATGGGCTTCCAGCCTCGCGCCAATGGCGCACCAGGTGTCATCCTGGGTCAGGACTAGGAAAGCTGCGCTGCTGCACCTTGGCTGCAAGCACAGCGATGCACCGCGCATCAGTGCCCCAGAAACTGATGCATGGGCAGCCGTGTCGCATCATGCCTGCCCCTGGAACCAGCAGCGCTGCCACCGTCCACCGTTCTTGTGGCTCCTCTGTGCGCACAAGCGGCGATCAGCATATCGGTATTACAGCGAATCACGGATGGCATGCCTCGCATCAGCCCACATGCCTGCGCCAGCCCCTCCACCGCCGCACGAGGGTGTTGCGGCCATCTTTGCGAGCACGAGCATACATCAGCACTTCAGTGCGTCAGCGTCGTTAAATACCTTCCTACAGGCTCAGTCCAACTGCGCAGACTACATTGCCGCTGGCTGGCTGTCCTAGCTTGCTGCTTCTTGTCTGCAAACGAAAGCAGGATGCAGTACATCAGTGCGAGTACATCAGTGCAAGTATTTTATGGGTGGCGTGTGTCACATCACACTGGGCAGCCTGCTTCGAGCTATCATGGGCGACATCAAAAGCGGCTCAGCATAATGGTGTGGCTGGGATGTTCTGGCTTTTCGTGATGGCATCATGGTGGTGATTCACGAAAAGCGCGCTGCGCAGTGTTGAAGAGCGATTTGGCACAATGGTAGTGCACCTGCGCATTGGCCTGCTGCCTGCCGAGCAGCGAGCCAATGCAGCATTCAGAATCATCGATGCAACTTCAGTAACTTGATGGGCGGTTGAGGGCCTGCTGGCTGGTGCAACATGCGCATGATGCGGTGCTGCATCGCTGCCTGGCTGGCCTGCTGCAAGCAGGATTGCTGAACGGACCGCGTACGAGGTATCAGTATCGTCACGGTCTCACGAGAGTTGCTGAACAGTGTTCAGATGCCGCTCCACACTACATGACGCTGTACAATGGTATGTTGTGGTCACGGCGGAAGCATCAAATGCGTCTCACGTCGTTGAGGGTGTCACCTGCGGACTGCAACGGCGACTGCAGCAAGTTCAGAAAGCCTCGCCACATTGCTCAACGTTTGTTGCACAACTTGCCGCCGGCAGCGGCGTCCTGAAATCTGCAGGTACCACCATGCAAGTGCTGAGCACGCCGTTTGCGCAACCAGCATGCACATGTGCATGGACACGTCAACAGCATGCGGCAAGGGGCATCGATGCGGCGTTGCCGACACTTACATCCATCATGTTGTGTTTTTGACCCTTAGTGTGACCAAGAAAGTGATAACCCTGATTTCAGAACCGTACCTGTCGCAAACACACGCTGCGGCTGCTTTGTTGGATGTCGGCGGCCGAATGAAGGCCGTCTGCATTTCCGCAGTCCGCAAGTGCCAGGGATCGGCCTGCATCGCATAGCTCGACTCATGTGTGGGACTGGCGGACGGTGTCTTAGAACCGGACTCCTTCTGGGAGCGTGCAACTATGAGAGATGTGCGCACCGCACACACATCATTTATTGCGTTTGCATGCCAGAATGTACAAAGCAAGTGTTTGAGCAGCGCCCCAGCGAGTTGCACATCGCATGATCTTGCGCGAGGCCAACCGCCACATGACGCCGCTCTTTTGCAGCATGCATGCATGCACAATCTTGTTTGCTTGATCATTTGCAGATCCTGCAAGATGAGCGTGCATGCAAACAATGATTTTCACGGAAGGTGTGCACAAATCCATGTCCTGCATTTGCACACAGCCAACAACACACTGCTATGCACATTGACCGCAGCCTGTTCCAATTGCATGCATATCACATTGAGAGCAGCAACACTCAGTAATCACAGCCTGTGAATGATTGCACACCTCGGCGAAAGAGGCTGGAAATTGATGCGAGCTGCGAAACAGGTTGATATGCCTCCGCACTACAGCATCAGCAGCTGACAGCACGTGTCTGACTGCATGAAGAGCAGGCAAATGGCCGGGTCCGACTGCATGTACAGACGTGACAACATCATATTCGTGATATCACTCGGAAGTGGATGGAGAGAGAGGATTGGGGATTGGTGGGGTAGAGGATGCGGTGGACTACAACTCCGCCCCAAAAATTGCCACTCACATGCCATCTACACAGGGTCTGAGAGGCTGCTGATGCACCAAGACACATTCTGACCACGAAGCTGAGGGCGAATCGTTTGTCTCGCTGGACACTTGATCTGCCGCATGTTACATACCCCACATTCAGGAGCACGGGCAAGATTGCATCATCATCAGATGCACCTTCGCCCGCGGAGATAGCGCCTTCTGACACCCTGCCAATTGTTTTTCACCCACCAGGCCGCCCCTGCATGCGCTGTTCCGGTCCGTCTCATCGCATCCACCGGCCGCTCCACGGCGGCGGCGGCAACGGCGCACATGGCCCGGCAGCACGTCTCCGCACCAGAGCCAGAAGCCCAGCTGTGGCGTGTCTGTGCCTTTCTCCATGCCGCCGCTGCCCCTCGGCCGCGCTGCCGGTCTAGAACGAGGCGGCCATGACTCGTGGCGGCAGCAGCAGCCACGGCGGGGGCGGTGGCAAGAGCGCGAGCGTCAAACCGGCTGCTTGAAGGCATGCCGTTAGCACCGCCGCCGTTGTCAGGCAGCTGGAAAGATGATGCTCAGGGCCGCCTCAGAACCAGCCGGCCATGACCTGCGGCGGCGGCCGCAGCCGCGGCGGCGACGGCGTGTGGCGCGGCAAGCCCAGCAGCGCCGCGTGCACCTCGATGGCGTGGCCCTCGGGGTCGTCCGCGTGCTGCAGCACCGGCAACGGCATCGGCAGTGGCGCCGCGCCGTTGCAGCCCTGGGGCGACCGCAGCGCCGCTTCCTGAGCCGCTTCCTGCCGCCGTGCGGCGGCTTCCTGCTGCCGCAGCCCCGCTTCCTGATGCTGCGCTTCCGCCGCTGCCGCCGCCGCCGCTGCCACTGTTGCCTCCTCCCGCCTTTTCCGCTTGCTGCCCTTCTTCCTCTTGGGCGGCTTCGCCGATGGCACCGCTGCATCTCCTGCTGCACCATCGCCGGCGGCGGCAGCAGCGTGATCACCCACCGCTGCCCCTGCCGCCACCGCCGCCGGCTGCTCTGACGCTGTGGCATCTTCCCGGGACCGCTCCTCCGCAGCTGCGCCGGCGGCGTCCGTTTCCATGGGCACAGCAGCACCCGCTGCCGCCGTGCCGTCCGCTTCCGCCGCTTCTGCGATTGCTGCTGCCGCTGCTGCCGCCGCGCCGGCCGGCGGCGCCTTTGCGGCCTGCGCTGCGCTGGCGGCTGCTGCGGGGGCTGCTCCGGAGCTCGGATTGCGCAGCTGCCCAGTGGAGTTGAGGTACCGCACCACCTCCGCCCGCGACCGGCACACCTGCAGGCGGGAATTGGCGTTTTATGGGCAAAGGTTTGCATAACGTGCTGTCGCATGGATGGCACTGGACCGAAGGTCTCGGACTTGCCTTGTAGAGCCGGAGTTCAGATGCCATGCTCCCGCCTCTGCGACAAACCTACAGGAGCTTCCATATGCTCCCTACTCGAGTTGAAATCTGAACAGTGACAGCTGGCATCATCGGAGGCACATGCAGCTTCATCTTGAATCTGATCTCCCACTGAATTCTTGACAACTTGGAAAGCAGCGAAAGCCGATGGGCATGGCTCGCGTCCCGGGGGCAAATAGGAGGTAGGATACACACTGGTTCACATTGCACATCTCCCTTCAGCCGTCTGGACGCCTTCATCAATGTGATCACACCCAACATTGTGGCTGCAACACACCTCGCCGTCGGGGGAGATGTAGTAGGTGTCGTACGCGCCGGCGCGGATGCCCGATGTCCGCAGCCGCCGCTTCGCAGTCCAGCCGTCGCCGAGGCAGCCGCCCACGCCCTCGACGTATGCCGCCAGCTTGTCCACCTCCGTGCTCTGTAACAAGCCATTGATGCGCTCGTGGAGATCTGTTGCCATCCTGTGTCAACTTAGAGCTGGCAGGATGAAGCAAGGGAGCACGTCGCCCGGGCAGCCGCGCATGCCCTCCACGTATGCCGCCAGCCTGTCCGCCTCCAATCCCTTTGGTGAACAACAGCCTCACATTGTCTCGTCGTGAACGACTGTCAGGACTGATTTGATATCCAGGCCTGCATGGTGACCGGCCCTTATTCAGGCGCATCACAACTGGCTGGTTCGGCAAGCAGGAACTGAATGCAATCCGTTTTTGCGCAACCTGCCGGTCACTGCACCAAAGCAGGCTGGAAGGCGCCGCTCATGAACAGCTTGTCGGACACCTTGTGCGGCTCAACACTTGCGCTTGCAGAACCTGAGCACGAGGTGCAGCATCCACTCATATGTGAGGACACGTTGCAACACGTCCCCTCGCACTTACCGGCGCGGGCTTGAAGGCGCCGCTCATGAACAGCTTGTTGGACACCTTGCGCTGCCCAGTGCTGCCGTTGCCATTGGCCGCCGGCGCGCGCGGCTGCCTCGGCTTGCCTGCGTGCAGCGCAGGCAGCGCTCACTCAGTAGGATGGGTGTGGCCTGAGCCTCAGTGTGCACAGGGCTTGGGGCTGCAGCATGTCGAGAACTGGGTGCACCGTATGAAGTGCGCCTGTGTTCCGGGCGACGCTGGCGGGGGTCAAACCTCCTGCACCATCACTTGGAGTCCCTCAAGACGTTCCAGTCGTTGTCGTCGGCAGGTTTTAGGGTCTAGGGTTTCGGCAAGTGAGGACGGCACCTGAGCTGCTGGGGGGACGCTTTGGCAGCGATGCCGGGTCCGGCGCGGCCGGGACGGCGACGCCCAGCGCCGCCGCCAGCAGCTGCGGCAGCGGGATGGGCACCCTGCAGCATCACCAAACGATTTCAGCCAGGGTCTGGTCATGTCATGGCAGCAGGGAGTTGGTGCGTCAGTCGCCGCCAGCGGCTGCGGCAGTGGGATGGGCACCCTGCCACCAAAAAGGACGATCCGGTCAGGAGTTGGTTGTGCATGGCAACCGACAACTGATGCGTCATGTGGCCGCCAGCGGCTGCGGCAGCGGAATTGCGACCCTGCCACAGGGAGCGCTCAGCCAGTGAGTACATCTTGTGCCTCGAACAACAAACCCTAAACCCTATCATCCCACCGACGGCACTGCACATCAGCCCGATGAGATGCCTCTGCATGTCGCCGCCGGCGGTTGCCGTATGGGTGAGAGGCTGGTGGCAAGATGCAAGTATCGGTCGCAGGATTGAAGCTCATGGCATTCACATAAAGATAGCACGGTGTTGCGAGTGCGAGCTGTGCTGTGCGGAGGGAGATGATACTCAATGCACGACCGAACGGACTGACCTGGACTTGCATGCCTCGTCCCGCGCCTTCCGCCGCTCGGCGATGATGCGCTCCAGGCGCTGTGCTTCAGCGGCTCGCCGCCGGCCCTGGAGCATGTCAGAGGTGGTCGCAGCAATGAGGTCCTCATATCAGATGCTTCTTCTCGTCGATCTGAGTGGATGTCAAGTACTCGGTGGTCACAAACTATGTGCACAGAGCATGTTGTTTGAGATATTTGTGATACTCAGGCAATCGAATGCAGACCTGTATGCACTTACCATAGGTAGGGGGCAAGGATGGCAGCACCCGGCCCTTTCTGCTTTGGCTTGCTGCCACCAAACTTCTCGTTGAATGGCCACCGCCAGGACACACCTTCAGGGTGGACAGGGGGGCGAAGTCGGCGGCGCCGAGGCGTTTCTGCTTCGGCTTGCTGCTGTTATGTGGCTCCGGCAGCGGCAAGACAAAGCCGCCGGCTGGATGCCGCCCCAGGGGCTCTTCCGACTGTAAGAACAGCAACAAAAATCGTCTCTAATATGTTGCATAAGTTGCTGCAAATGCGACAACGTGATAGACTTCATCTTGTTGGGGCGCCGGTGAGTGACACTCCCTCTGGGATGCCGCCCCTTCCTGTTCTTCCACTGCAGATGAGGAAGAGCTGTTGGTATCTGCTTCACTTCTGACTGGAAGCACACGAGCTCGTGACGACAAGGCTGCCGGCTCAATGCCAGCTCCGAGCTTCCTCCGACTACAAGGGAGGCTGTGGAGCTCCCAAGGTTTTCCTCATGCCCCTGAGCTGTTGGTGGAGACCCCAGCTGAAAATGTGAGACAGCACTCGATCACAGCAGCCGGCCTTCTGACTAGGAGGTGCATGGAAGGCCGGTGCAGGAGAGCACCGTCATCTGCAACAAGTACTGCAGAGGCCACAGCCCTCCCACTGCCGGGCTGCGCCGCCACAACCGCCACAACCGCAAGTCCTGGTGACGAGGAGGAAAGCGGACACCGGCATCGCAGAGCGACCGCACCTCGGACTTTTCCGCCTCTGGCTGCTTCACATCTGCAGAGCCCTTGCGCCCCGGCGCGCCGCACGGCCCGGACCGCTGACGCTTCGCACCTGCATCAGAACCCGCACGCAGTACTCATGACATTCTGCAGGTCATGATCAACAGCAGCAATGCAGCAAGGTTGCGCAGAATAATCCGCCTCAAACCCGAACAAGCAAGGTGCCTGCAAATCAGCGCACCCTGTGCTGTGGCCGCCGTGTCGCCGTCGGCCTCACGGCCGTTGGGTCCGCCGCTGCCGTCGGCGCTGCCGCCGCCGTCGCCGCTGGCGCCGGACGCCGGGCGGCTGCCGGGCAGCTCCGGCGCTGCCGACTGCGAGCGTGCCCGAGCACTGCCCCAGCGTGGCAGCTGCTGCGCCCCTGCACTCGGTTGCGACAGGAATCTGGCATGGGGTGTGTTGTTATGAACGTGTGACGTGAATACACGCCGAGCTGCACCTGCTCGGCACACCTCACTGCGAAACCCGATTGAAGGCTTGTGCATCGTTGCTGTAACGCGGAGGCTTGCAACCCGGACTGACAAGGGTGGCACGCCTTTTGGATGGGGTGACGCGGCGTCGCCGCCGAGGCTGTTGGGCTCTGCATCGCTGGTGCCACCCAGTGCTTTGCCGCCGATCCGCAGCAGCACCTGAGAAAAGCACGAGCATTGCTATCATCGCTGACGGATGACGATTGCAGTGACAGTCGCGATAAAGGACGTTGCTGGCGCCGCCGACCATCCTGGTGGAGAGATTTGCAGCAGCACCTGCAAGAGTGCGAAATGCCGCACTCGCAACAGTCAGCCCTTCCTGAAACACAAAGTTCTCCACCAGCAGCATTATGCATTTGCACAATGCATCCGGCGTCCGTGTGGCACAGACTGCGCCAGCATGTGCACAGACCCTCATTTGGGATGCGGATCCATGAGTTCAAGGTGCAAGCTGCCTCAGTTGCCGCACCCTGATGGGGTCGTGCTGCGGCTGTGAGGGTGCTGCTGCGGCTGCCGCGGCTGCTGCTGCGGCGGCGGCGTCTTTGGCGGCCGCCTTCTTGCCCTTGCCCTTCCCCTTCGAGGCCGCCTTTTCCACGGCCAGCTGCGGCGCGTCCGACTTGCCGATCTGCAGCCCCAGCTCCTTGGCCACCTGCGCACGGGCAGCGAGCCCACTTCTCAGCCCAGATGAAGCATCTGCACGATGTAACAGCACATCATGCGATCCTCATGGCAGCAGTCAGTCTGCTGATGTTGACTCGTTCTTGACAGATGCTGCATCCATGTCAAATGGGTGCACCTCGTTCTTCGAGCGATACCGCCGTCCCGAGCCATCAAAGTAGTACTGCAGCAAACAAAGCATATCTGTCAGCAGGCGGCAGGAGCAACCTCCTGTGCGAGGGCTGCGCGCCACCGCAATCAGGTGTCAAACCGCTTGGTGCAACCTCACCGAAGTGCAGCAGGCCTTGAAAACTGAATACATCCGCTGATGCAGCAGCAGCGCACCGTGTCGAGACGGATGGCGGCTGTGTCGCTGCCGACACGCTCACGCGCCTTCACTTCCGCTGTGTAACCTTCAGGCAGCACCACGCCCTGCATCAGAGTGTTCGAGCAAGCGTGAGAGGGCTGGGCGACATGTTGTCGCGAATAGGAGCGTCAGGGGACACTTTTGAGGTGCTGACAAGTGCGGCAACCCCTGAACAGCCCCTGGCAGCCTCCGAATCGAGAGCGTGGCGCTCTGCTGCGAGCGTGCTGGGCCAGGCTGTGGCCGCGAGGTGCACTGCAGGGCACGCAAATTTCCCACGCTGGCTGACTGCAGCCTGGCAGCGCGAGGTTGCGGCCTTGAAACTGTCCTGCAGGTGATACGACACGAGAGCAGGCGGGCCCGACGGGCCGGGCGGCGGCTGCACTCGGGTGCTGAGACCGCAGCGAGCCCAGGCGGCGATATCCAGGGCACGCCAAGGCGCCTGGCTGTGCCGCGGACGCTGCCGCAGCAACCGCAGCCAGAGCCGCCGCAGCAGCACGTTGGGCGGCCTCACAGCCATCTCGCTGCACTGGGCTACTCCAGACATCCTCAGCAGCTGCAGGAGCACCCTGTCGGCAAAGTGTTTCCAGCATGCTGCTGCATCGTGGGGCTGGCCGCGCGGTGATGGCATCCCTGACACAGCCCCCGCATTGCAGGCCAGCACGGGGTCCAGGTACCCCCGCACGCAGTCGCACCTTGTTCAAGAGCCACACCCTGAGGCTCTCCAGCGCGTCGGCGGAGAACTCGAAGCCCTGCGGCGGCACACACGCCGAGTCAGGTGGCAGGCAGCTGGCCAAGGCTCTGGCGAACGGCGAAGCCGGCGTTGTACCCAATCAAACGCTCCGCAGCGCTCAGTGTGGCACGATACACCAAAAGCGAGCGCACTGAGAAGCTTTGCCGCGGCTTGGGCGCCTTGCGCGGACCGGGGCCCGCTGCCTGGACCTGCTTCTGCTCGGCAGGCGTCAGGCCCAGCGCCCTGGCGATCTCCACCGCTGACAGGCCCGCGGCCTCCGTCGCAGTCGGCACAGACTCCATGGCCGGCTGCGCAGGCGGCGCCATCGATGCCATGCGGGCGCGCAACTGCCCGCAGTGGCCAATGGCGCTGGCCCGATTCAGCGCAATTGGGATGACTAACTTCGCTACTTCGCGAATACGACCAAGTGCTGAACCCCGATGGATGAGTGTGACCCAGGCTTCATACTTTGTGCATGACCTTGCCATGACAATCCTTTGTCCCCAGATGACAGACAGTCTGAAAAGTCAGGGGCACAGGCTGCATGTACTGCACGTTATTACTGCACAACTGCACTGCCGCGCTGTGGCGGCAGGGCGACACCTGCCGCCACAACCACAACATGCAGCAACAATGTCTGATAACCACTAACCAGTGTCGACCCTCGAACTCGCAGCACATGATGACGCTGTAACCTGCCACAATGTCACGATATATGGGCAGTCGCAGCATGCAGCATGTCGTGCACGCTGAAACCAGCCGCTGGCACATGCCGCCACACGCACTTTCTCCTCGGCGCCTCTGCAGCGCAACATTCCTGCCGGTGTACCAGCCTCAGCTCAGACTCCGCCAGCACTAGCTGCTGTCTCATCCCACCACGTTCCACTTTGAAACCCGCTGCAGATGGACTGCCAAAGGCTGTGGAGCAGCCGAGTCTCAAGGCCGTTTGCTCAGCCTCTGCCGCTGCGTGTCCAGGCAACCCAGGCTACCGCCACCGCCGCTGCCGCCACCGCGAGCGATGCCAGCACCACGGGGTTCTTGAGCCCGCTGAGCACCTCGCCGTCGGGCCGCACTAGGCCCCTGGAAGCCGCTGCCGTCACGTCGCCTGCAAGCCGGAGTTGCACTCAGCTAATCCGCAGCTGACATGTCACATGCATTCGTGACAAGGGAGGGCGTGCGCCCGAACAAGCTGCAAGCAGCACCCCTTTGACATACATAGAAGCAGATCATGGTTCAGTCCACATGCCCACCAATGGCACGCTTCATCTGTCAGTTCACCGACTAAGCTAGTGTTTGCAGCCCGACGCTGACAGGCAACACAAGGCAGTCTGGGGTACACAGTGCACATTGCCGCTGCCAGCTGCTGCCACTGGCGCCGCCAGTGCCGCAGCTTGCAACTGCTCGTGCCGCCAAGCGGGTGCCGCTGTCATCTCCACGCTTACAGTGATAGATGCAGCTCATGGTCTTGCCGCGCGCATGTGTCATGCTGGCACGGGAGCATATGCAACTCTTACCGGATGCCACGACGCCGCCGTCTGCTGATGCCGGCGCCGCTGCGGCGGATGCCGGTGGCGTCTGTGGCACTGCCGGCGCCGCGGCCGCCGCCAGCGGCTGGCTGATGTACTCCGTCACGAAGCCGCGTAGCTGCCCCTCGTTCTGCACCACACCTGCGGCAATGGGTATGTTGGCAGACGATTCAGATGGAACCACTGACATGCAATTGCTCAATGCAGCACGCAACTTTGCAAAAGATGGCCCACCTAGAAATGCCGTTGCTGCAGTGCAGATGTTTGCATTGGTGTGAAATTGCCACTGATGTCAGACAAAAAAATTGTCAACCAGAGCGGAACACCCTGCACCTGCCCAGCTGGCCGCTTCCAGTTTCGAGGCATCCGGCACATAGTTTGCTGGCACAAGGCCCAGGTTCTGGATGTTGTTGACGTTGTTCAGCTGCAGACAGGCAGACATGGAACGCCTCAGCCGCATGACAGGCACGTGGCACCTTCCCGCAGCCGCCCGACTGGCAAGCGATGAGCAATGACCCTGAAAGCCCCATGGACCGCAGGCTAGCAGGACTGCATGTGCACAGACCATGCAAATGAGCTCAAGTAGCGGAGCGCAGTACTCACATGATTGCCACTGCCACTGCCGCGGCTATGTCGTCCACAAACCCTAAACCCTAAAGCCGCTGCCGCCACTCACCTCTGAGGCCTGCACAAACATGCGGCCGGAGGCTGCCTGCAGCGACAGGTGCAGCACAAAGGCGTTGGCGCAGCCGTCCCTGCACACGTCACCAGATATGGAGTCAGGATGCGCATGTGAGCTGTGGGAACACGTGTGAAAGTTTTCAGGCTTCCCAGTGCACATTGTGAGCAGGTTGCTGCATGATTCTGACAAAAACACAGAAAGTAATGGCCCGCCAACATCCAGCAACTGCTCATGCAGCACTGCCAGTGCAGGAGATCAGATACGCAGCATATACAGGAGCCGGCTCACCTGACGTACTCGAACACCCACTCGTCCTGGAACTTGCCGTTCCAGTCGCTGGGCGGCGTGAAGGGCGTCGCACCCGGCTGCCCCCGCAGCCGGAAGCCGGCCTCCACCATGAGGCCTGCAGAACAAGGGAACAGTGCATGATACTGTGGTAACGGAAATGATTCCTACCCGTGCAGCCGCAGCGGCAGGTGTAGACACGGATACACCGTGTCATGTCAGGACTGCCGCCGACAGGCAGCATCGCTGGGCCAAGGACACCGTTTTTACCGGCAGACTCTTTGGCATCTGCTGTGTGACTGTGCGTCTCGATGATCAACGAAGCACCAGGATCAGACGGCTTCACTCACTGTGGGCCGCGAGGGACACCACAGCTGCGGCGGACGCAGGCTTGACATACTGTGGCGACGGCAGCGCCTTCTCAAGGAGAGCCTCCATCGCCGCAGACTGGCTGCGCTGTGCAGCGGGCGCAACGTCCTCCTGTAGCTGTGAGCGGACTGCAAGCGTCTGGCGGCGTGGCTGAGGTTGTGTCTGCCGCTGAAGTTTCCGGAACTGTGTCGGATGTGGCCTGAAATTTTGTCCAGCAAGCGAATGCTGTGGTCGCTGCACAGGCCCAACGTTCGCAGCCGCAGGTGTCAAGCAAGATGCACGCATCGTCGCAGCAGCTGGCAGACCGACTGGGGAGGCGCTCGATGAGTGGTAGTAGCTCTGGATGCTTCAGGGCCTCCGGAAGGGTGGTCCAGGAATGTCCATAACCTGCAATCCAGTTACCCCATGTTGGCTTTGCAGAAGAACATGTCGTGGCACACAGAACCAATGTGGCCAGGGAGGAAGCTGTCAATGCTTGTTGTTTACGCGTCTGAAGATGTCCAACACTCTCGCACGTCACGACCGCGCTGTGCAAACGCAGTGCGCTCAGACATGTCTTGTTTTGAAAACAAAACATCGGAAAAAAATGGTGCAGCTGCACATGCCGGGACGCCAAGGCAACAAAACGAAACATGCAGGTGTGGGCGCTGCCGTCAGGGTCTTCCACACCACCATTCACTGTGCGCGCTGCCGCTGAGAATCCATCGCGCATGCCTTTCGAGAAGCACCTCTCCTGCGCTTCCTCTCGCATACAGCCTGCAATACTGGGCCGGCGAACCACTGCCGACACAGTGCCGCCGATGCCGCCGCTGCCAACAATGTTCCAGAAAGCTGCAGCCATGCCGCTACCGCTGAAGCCATCACCGCCAGCATGGCAGGCGGCTTCCTTAGGGCGCCAATCCTGCTGCCACCTGCTATGTGGCTGCCGCCGATGCAGCTGGCCCCAGTGCAGCTGCCGCCAACAGCCCTGCCACTGATGCCGCTGTGCCAACGCGATTCTGTTAGGGCTATACGCCCTGCCGCTGCCTGAGCAAATCGCACCCTGACAATGGCGGCACACGCGAGCCGGAGCCCGCTCGTGCCTCTGCGCCGCCAAAGGGACGTGCCGCCCTTTCACCAGCGACGGGAAGCCATGCACCGGGGCTGCGGACCCGGCTGCCGCCGCCGTCACGACTGTGCAGGGTCGCCCCGTCTGCAGGGCCGGCTGGCGCTTCAATGACGACCTCGGCGGCAGCTGCTGCTGGCGGGGGTGGTGCCGACATGCGGCTGTGCCAGTGCAGTGCGTGCCGGTTCCTGCTCACGCCTCCGCGGTGGCCTCGGTGGCGCGCCGCCTGTCGACCGTCGGCGAGAAGCTGTCCCGCGCGTCGTCCCAGCTTGTGCCGCGATCTGGCGAGGCGTCTGGACACGAACAGGATGAACAATCAGCAACTTCACAGGCAGAACGATCGAATTGGCACACTGAAGCTTGCATGACACTGCAGCCAGTCCCTCTTACAGCCGGATGGTGCAAAATGCCAACATTTTCATAGATGTGTACAAGAGACCATGTCACGAATGTAGTATTTCTTGTCTTTGGCTTGATCCCTGAGGTTGCTTGACCTGCATAGCAGCATTGTGCAGGCTGCTGTTCACAACCCCTGGCTGAGGCAGCGGCTGGCACAGCATGGCCTCCAGGCTGCAGGCATTTCCGTTGCTTCCAAGGATCTCAGAACACCGTCCTGTCAGTGTTGTCAAAGAGAGGAATGCTCACTTTGTGCAAAGGCGTCACAGAGGCTGGCGCCGGCGGACCCGGGGTTGCGCAGCGCCGAGCGCAGCATGGCTGCCAGGTTGCGGGCGGTTTTGAACTTTTCAAGGTTAAGCACTTCCTGCAGTGTTGCGAAACAAAAGTATACTGACTTTGTGCAAAGGCGTCACGGAGGCTGGCGCCGGCGGGCCCGGGGTTGCGCAGCGTGGAGCGCAGCATGGCCGCCAGGTTGTCAGCCTCCTGACTGCTTTTCATATTCAGCAATCCGCTATCTTTCTGGCAGCGTTCATAGGAACTCACTCTGTGCAAAGGCGTCATGGAGGCCGGCGCCGCCGCGGGCGCTGCGCAGCGTGGAGCGCGGCATGGCCGCCGGGCTGCGGGCGGTGTCACACTTTCATACTTTCAGGATCCCACAGGTATAGCCTGCAGTGTTGGCAGGCAGTGAGTGTGCCTCACTCTGTGCGAAAGCGTCGCGGAGGCTGGCGCCGGCGGGCCCGGGGTTGCGCAGCGTGGAGCGCAGCATGGCCGCCAGGTTGCGGGCGGGGGACTCCGGCACCTGCCGGTCCGTGAAGCTGCTCTGGCTGCTGGTGGCCGACACCTTCGCCGGCAGCAGCTGCGCCGACAGACCGAGGGCAAAGATCAGGCGATTCCGCTTGACAATATCGCTGGACGAGCACCGTGCGCACAGTCAGGCGCAGTCGAGCGGACCCAGCACTTAGCGGTCCGCAAAGCCGCTCTGGCTGCTGGTGGCCGACGCCTTCGCCGGCAGCAGCTGCACCAGTAGTCCAGAGCCAACATCAGATGCTTTCGCTTGTCAACCAGTGATGTGCGCCCAGGTTGGGCCGGGGATCCTGGCCACCAGTGGCCTGTGAAGCTGCTGTGGCTGCTCTATATGGTGATACTTGACAGCAGCAGCTGGAGGTACACTTGCAGCAACAAGCATCCAAGCAGAACTTGCACGACTGCACGTGTACAGCACGTCACGCTGGGGAGGGCAAACTGCATCTCAAGCAGCTTCCAGACTCCAAGGCTATATACTGGCATACATGTTGCCAATTGTAGCAGTGTCAGCAAAGAGCAGCACGTCCCCCTGACTTTGATCATCTTAGCGAAGAGCAGTGCAGAGAACACATGAAAAGAACACATGAAACTCACGTCCATGAGGATGTCTGAGCGGCTGGAGCCCTCATCGGCGCTGTTGCGCTTCAACCCGCCGCCACCCACCGAGCCGCCGTGCGGGGGCGTCCCTGGTGGTGTGCCCGGCGCCCTCGCACCTGAAACGGCAAGTTGATGGCATCCGCTTGGCATACCGATGGCATTCGATAAACACCCATGTGCGCGCTCGCCGGAGCACGCAGGGTCGACAGCAATGTCCAACTTCAACTCTGCAAGCTGATGCGCCATGCAATTGCAACAGGAGCCACAGCCTGTGATTGTCCACGAACAGACAAAGCGAGGTCGCCAGCATCAGATCATGACAGCATGCCAGGCTTGTGGGTGCCAGCCTCACCTGACGTCGCGGCGCTGGGGCTCACGACCGCGTTGGGCGACGCGGCATACGCCTCCTCCACTCGCCGCAGCTGCGGCGGCTTGTACTCGCTGCCCGCGGTCGCCGGCTGCTGCGCGTCCAGCACCGCCGGCCCACCAGGCGACATCGCGCCGCCGGGCGCACCCCCGCCGGCGTCGCCGCTCTGCTCCGCGGTGGCGGTGGGCGTCGCCGGCGGGGACGGAAACAGGTCCTGCGGCCAGCAACCGGATCCAGCTGAGACTCTGAAGCCAAAAGGCTGAAGGTGCAGATGTTTGGAATCATCGCTCTGGTACGCCACTGGTGATTGGCATTGCCATGGCAATGGGAACAGGTCTCGCAGAGATTACCAGTAACTCGAGATCACACAAGGCTTTTGCGGAGACTGGTACGCAGTGCAGGGGACCTAGGCAACATGGTGCCTCCCTCCTGCGCCGCTGCGGACGGCGTCGCTGATCGGCTCAGCAATGAAGCAGGTGGCATGCACAGCAACATGGGAATGCAAGTACAACATCTCCGTGTGGAGGCCAGCCGTCTTGAACAAAAATGACAGAAGTGAAAGACGAGAACTGACAGAATTGGACGTTGTCGGACCTGCGGCTTGGCGGTGGCGGGGTCAGGTGTGGACCACACCGCCGCGATCGCCTGCAAGGCGGAGTTTCCCCAGCGCAGAAGTGCAAGACGGACGATAGCAGAAGTACTTCTTGCGCGGAGAACAGTAATGTCATGACACCCGATATGGAAATGGCTGGACCTGCGGCTTGGCGGTGGCGGAATCAGGTGTGGACCGCACCGCCGCGCCTGCTGGCGAGGCGGAGTTCCCCCGCGCGCGGGACTGCGCGGCAGACGGCGACGGGAAGACGTCGGCCGCCGCGGGCACGCCGGACACGATGGTGGCCAGCTGGCTGCGGCTGATCATGGGCGGCGGCGTGCGGTCCGGCCCTGTAGCAAAGCTGCTGGACGCCGCCGACATGCCTGCGCCAAGGCATATGGGGAAACAGAGTTGCCTTTCTGCCCCCTGATCATGAAGCACCGCAGTTTGAGCGAAGTCTGTTTCTAGATGGGACAAGCAATCACTCAGGCGAGCAGCAAAGAGTCATTTCATTGCCGGTTTCAATGCTGACACCGCTGCGGGGGCAATCGCAACACAGTCGCAATCAGTTGAAGACACATCAACGTCAACACGGACAGCAGCTACGGGATAGGTGCCGTCCAGCCCACCTGCGGCGGAGGGGGACGACAGGCCATCGTCGCTGTTGGCGCCGCTGTGCTCGGACTCCTCGATCCACGTGTGCACCGACCGGTTCAGCTCCTCCATATGCTCCGGCTCCTCCTCTGCAGGCAGGCCAAAATCTGGCTTACTTTTGCTGGGATCTGAAGATGAAGCTTCCTCAGCCTTGTGCGCCAATCGGCTGCACCAGGCCAAGTGGCATGACCAGACTCGAACAATGACAGTACCAGATTTGGCGCCATGTCCATCTGGTGCAGGCTGAGGATGCCATTCAGCGGCAGAGATTGTCAAAGGGTGCATCCAGATGATCTATGACAGTCTGATATCATGACTGGCGACCTGGCTCGAACAGCACTTCCATGTAAACATCTGACTGGCCAAACATGACGACACGAACCTGGCTCGAAGAGCGCTTCCACGAGATCCAGCGCCACACCCATCTGCTGCGTGCTGATGACGCCGTTCAGCAGCAGCAGCTCCGAGAACTTGGTGAGGCATGAGCGGTGGCCATCCAGGCCCTGCTCCTCCGCAATGGCCAGCAGCGACGACCGGATCTGCATGATGGGCAAGGAAGAGAGCTTCAGTATCTCAACTGTGAGGGTGCGCTTGCATGCATAGTGGGGAACCAGCGGTGGCCGTCCAGGCCCTGCTCCTCTGGGTGACAAGATGAACATGGCCTCACCTCCTTCTCCAGCGGGCTGGCCACTGGCCGCAGGCCTTTGCCGCCGGCGCCGCTGTCGCCAATCAGGTTCTGCGCATTGTGCACCTGCGTCTGCAGGGGTCAAGCAACAATGATCAGCTTAGGGTTTGACAATATGCAGATCTGACGAGGCGCTGGAGTGCAAGCAGACCACAGGCAACCATTGCAGCGGACCACAACGTTACCGTCTGCATAGAGAACGCTGAGCATCAGCTGATGTGTGAGCAGTGGTGCTGTTCTGCTTGAACATGTACAGCAACATTGTACAACAAACCATGTAGTACAATAACTATACATCCAGGCTGTTCAGCAGCCAGCAGCGCCAGTGTGTAGGCAGTGAGCAACATTAAAAGTTATCAAACGCGAGCCGAAGGAAGCATGTGCAAGGACGCTGCCAATGCCGGTACACGATCAGTCAGGTGCTGGTGAGATGCAGTCAGTGCGCACCTTAGATGACCGCCGCCGCCGCCGCCAAGGCCATGTCCTTGGCCCCGCTGAATCTGCGTGCCCTCAACCATCTCCGAAACAACAGGGAAGGGTGACAGCCACTCACGATGCTGACACGCAGCTTGTGGTCCTGGACCTTGAACTTCTGCGCCTTGAACGCATTGCTGTCCGGCTGCTGGCCCGGCAGAATAGGCAGGCTCTGCACCAGGAACCGGTCCCGGCAGTGCTGCAGGTCCGGCGTGAAGTCAGACTGCGCCACCAGCACCAGCTTGACGTGTGCCGTCTCCCCCGGCGCCACTGCAAGCGGCGACACCAACCTGGTCAGCAAAATCAACAAGCCTGGCCGCCAACACCAGCCCTGACGGCTGGTTGATCGGCTCAAAACGCTGTTTTGGCAATGTCTGTTGGCAGCAGCCCGCCGAGCCGCGTGCTGCACCCCGATAGGAGCCGGGCATCCAAGGGGATGCCCAGTCCCCTGGGGTCGAAGGGGCGCTGCTGCCGCTGCTGCTGCGCCCGCTGCTGACGCGGCTGCTCATCTGCCTGTGTACTGGACCGCCGATCGGCCTGAGGCTGGCAGCTGGACCAGGCTGGGCTCCATCGGTTTACAAAGGCCTCAGGGGCACCAAGCACCGGCCGGCTGCTCCAGCTAGCCAGCCGCTGAGGCTCTGGCGCAGCTGATAAGACCCTGTTGCAGCTGCGTCACGCGGCTGTTGGCCCGAATCCCGGTGCGCTGCTGACGACCTGTACGAGACATTGCACTTGATGCGGTCAGCACGGCGATGGGGTCATGACGCACCGACGCCGATGTTTGGCCGCACGCGATAGCGCTCCGTGGCCGTCGTCTTCACTTTGAAGGCGATATACGACGGGCTCGCATTCCGCAGGCTGGCTGTCAGCAGCGTGTCCACCCCCAGGCGCATGGGGAACTCCAGCAGCTCCGGGAACACCTGCGGGCATGTGCACAGCATGTTGCGCACGGATCGCAGCAACCAGCCTGGCACAACAGCAGACGGTCGCAGGCCCCGCACGAGCGTGCCTGCAGGTGCCTCCCGGCCATGATAGCTGCAAGCTCGTCGGACGCCGCGGCGTTGGCTGCACGCAGGCTGGGCTGGTCAGCAGGCGCCCCCGTGGCTGCTGGCTGCTCGCGGGGCGACTCAGAGCCCGGCATGCGGCGCGCGGCGCGAGCAGTTGCTGTGCGGCCCTGCAAACGCGCTCGGAGAAAGTCCTTCTATTTGAGTGTCCGGTGTAGACAGATTTGCGAATGTCTACACCGGCCGCTCGCACAATCTCACACGGCCCCGGTGCCGGCCCTCAATCGGCGTTCCGCACGGCGCTGCGCAGCGGCAACCCGGATGACACCTGGATTTGGCCCGGCTGCGGCAGCTAGGCAGGCACCCCCGTGCCGTCAGACAGAAGCTTACGCCCAACCACGTCTGAGAAAAGGGCAGGTCACCTTCAGCGCCAGCTGCGCCGGCGTTGTCAGCGATCACGGGGTAACATATTGATCATGCTGTGGGCGTCTGGAGGCGCCTCAAACCCGGCTGCGATGACGCAGCGGCGTGACACTGCTCACACGGTGCTGCACCAGTGGCAAGCCACCAGCGAAACCTTCCACAACGTCAGGCGGCACATGCTGGCGGAACATCGGGCGTGACCTTCTTCCGCTGCGTTGCGAGGGCCTCTTGGCACCGCCTCGTGAGTCTGGCGCCGGGCGACAGCCCGCAAAGAGCTGCCTTCACACAACCAATTACACTCTCAGGTGTGGTCTGGCAGCTTTTGCATGCATAGCACCCGATGTGGTGGACACATGTGCAGGATCGAACGCCAAACAGCAGGCGTACACTGAGCTGATAGGCGGCAGTGACTGCCGTGCAGACTGCAGCCTTGCGCGCAGCGGTAGAGGCCAGCGAGGGACGGCGCCAGGGCCGCAGGTACATGTGCTGTCGCTGCAGCCCTGTGTTGATCATCCCACATCCATTACGCCTGCACATTGCTCATTGCCATGTCCTCAGCTGCACATGCTGTGGCGTCCCCCTGCCAGTGGCGGCAGATACTTTGTTTGCCTGGACCCGGTGCTGATGGGCAGCCTGCGTACGCATGCCTGCTCGCCTGCTCGCAGGCCCGGCGCCCGGCGCCATGGCGGGGCTGCAGGTCAACCCCACGCAGCTGCACTTCCGCGCGGCGGCGGGCGCCGACTCGCCCGTCACGCTCACGCTGTTCAACCCGCACCCGGTGGAGCGCGTCGCCTTCAAGGTGGGCAGTCCATTTGACTCGATGCCAGCACGATGCAGCTGCTGCATGTGGACTCGGGTCTGCTGCGCTGGTGTCGGAGCCAATGCAAGTGTCGCAAAGGACATGCGGTTGCATGCAAGTCCCACAGTTGGATGCGCCTGCATGCCAGTTGCACAATTGGGTGCCCCATGTGATCGACGACACCCTGGAGATCAGGACAACAGCCAGTAGCACATGCAAGTTGCGGCCCGCATCCGCGGGGGGCTGGATCCTGGGATTTTGCCTCCGCAACCTGCCTCTGCAACCTGCCTCTGCAAACACAGCCTTTCACACCTTCTCAGCTGTGCACCATCCTGCCGCCTCTGCAGATCAAGACGACGGCCAGCAGCACCTACCGCGTGTGGCCCAACAGCGGGGCGCTGGAGGCGGGCGAGACCGCGCGGGTGCAGGTGCTGCTGCTGGGCACAAAAGTGGACCTGGCGGACCCGCAGCGCGTGGAGGAATGCCGCCGCGACCGCTTCCAGGTCAGCAGGAGAGAGATTTCACATGGTATCTTCGTTTGCATGATGTAGCCGGCCAGTGCCATTGCTGGGCACGAAGGTGGATCTGGTGGACCCGCAGCGCATGGAGGAATGCCGCCGCGACCGCTTCCAGGTCAGCAGGAGAGAGATTCCACATGGTATCTTCATTTGCATGATGTAGCCGGCCAGTGCCATTGCTGGGCACGAAGGTGGACCTGGTGGACCCGCAGCGCGTGGAGGAATGCCGCCGCGACCGCTGCCAGGTCTGCAGGGCGCTTTCAAAACCTCAGATGGCGTGTCAACTTGCATGATGTCAAAAGTAGATGCTGCTGCTGGGCACAAAAGTGGACCTGGCGGACCCGCAGCGCGTGGAGGATTGCCGCCGCGACCGCTTCCAGGTCAGCAGGAGAGAGATTTCGCATGGTATCTTTGTTTGCATGATGCAGCCGGCAAGTGCCGTTGCTAGGCACGAAGGTGGATCTGGTGGACCCGCAGCGCGTGGAGGAATGCCGCCGCTTCCAGGTCTGCGGGGCGCTTTCAAAACCTCAGATGGTGTGTCACTTTGCATGATGTCAGAGGTAGATGCTGCTGCTGGGCATGAATGTGGACCTCACGGACCCGCAGCATGTGAGGAATGCTGCCGCGACCGCTTCCAGGTCGGTATGGCTCACTCAGATGGTGTATCACATTGCATGTGGCCGTCAGCGAGTGCCACAGCTGGGCAAAATAGTGGAGCCGGCAGAATGCCGCTGCGATCGCTGCCAGAGCAGCAGGGCCCTGCAAGACCTCAGGTGGTGCATCTTCTAGAGAATGCCGCCTGTCTGCTCAAGGTGATTCGGTCAGTATCTGTATAGGTATCTGTGCCTGCGTTTGGCAGCGGAATGGTGCAGACCAACACATTGACGCAGAGTGTGCAAGTGCTGAGGACCACAGCAGTTTCTGCTGGTTGTTGCTGTCAGTGGTGTGTAGTGTTACGACTGCTGCAGTTGCTCCCCCAGAGGATGCACGACATCGCCGCGGGGCATGCGCTGATGTCAGCTTGCCGCCGCTGGCAGCCGCAGCGAAAGCCGGCCCTGTCAAACAGCGCATCAGCATGTGGTTTGAGCGAAATTGAGCAAAGTGTCCAGTGCTGAAGTGCTCTGCGGGACCACAGGTGCAGTTTATGCCGCTGGCGGAGGGGCAGGCCTTCGACAACAGCCTGTTCAAGCTGTTCGCGGGGCTGGTGCGCGACATCAAGATGGGCGTCAGCGTGGTGAGCAGCTGTTGACTGTCACCGCATCTCTGGTGACACTATCCCAGCGCAAGCTGCCCATTTGAGCCTGCAGATGTGTCATCTGTCACCATCTGGTCGATATGGGTCCGTGTGCAGTCAGACAAGGCCATCCTGCATGCGTGAAGCCAGATGCTGTGATATAGTCAGGTGACTTGTTGTTGTCGGTTCGACGAGTGAACCTTGCAGACAGCACGGAGCTTGCATGGCAGCCCGCCAGTAGGAAGAGATCACGTTGGAGTAGCCTGGCGGTGTCCATCTTGTATACTTCCTGATGTGCCATGCCTTTGCTGCAGGACATCGTGGACAGCACGGAAGCCGCTACAGGGCAGCCGGCAGGGGAGGAAACCTCGCCGTGGGAGGGCATGGTGCGCATCGCGCTCATGCGCATGATGGCCGACGAGGAGCGGGAGCACGCGCACAACGCCGCCTGCCTGACCAAGTTTGCGGAGCTGCTGGTGCTCAACGGCATCATTACGACGGAGCAGATGTGGGCGGCCTTCAACCTCGTCGGCGACATGTACCACACACCAGGTTTGGCTTCCTTCCATCGCTGGGAGAAACCACTCAGGAAGGTGCAGCTGCTGGTGCTCAACAGCATCATGACAACGGAGCAGATGTGGGCGGCTGTCAACCTCGTTGGCGACATGTATCGCACACCAGGTCTGGCTTCCTTCCATCGCTGGATTGAATCACTCAGGAAGGTGCAGAGCTGTTGGTGCTCAACGGCATCATGACGCCGGAGCAGATGTGGGCGGCTTTCAACCTCGTCGGCGACATGTACCACACCCCAGGAGCAAACACTGTCCTCACTTGTCCGCACAAGTTTTGACTGAACCCGCAGAGCGGGTGGTGCTCAGCAGCAGCATGATTTCAGAGCAGATGTAGGCGGCAGTGACCTGCTTGAGGGATGCACTGGCGCCAGGCTGCTGAACGGGCCTCCAGCTGCCAGTTGCATATTCATCACAGTGCTGACATCAGGCGTCACATCATTGCACTGGCCTCAGCGCGGGGCACAATGGCTTCTGCATGTCATGTGTGTGCCTCGCCTTGAAGATGTGCTGTGGTGCTGGCGCTTGCACAGGCATTGAGCACACACAGGACCTGTGCTACATGGTCATGACGACAGTTCCCGCAGACATGTAGCTGCAGGTGAAACTTGCCCATGTTGCTTCGTACTGTTGTGGAAATCCTCAGTGTGTCAACACAACCTCCGCAGGCGAGGGGCAGAAGGTCATGTCGAAGGTGGAGCAGTGGCTTGAGCACCCCGACTTCCTCAATGTTGTCGACCCCGATGCAGGTGAGCTTCTTGCCCTGCCAAATCTTCTGCGTGTACCCCAAGTCACACGCCAGCTTGTTCCGCACCACTCAGCATGACAGTGCCAAAGTGTCACCACTGGCTGTGCCCATTGCTGGGGTCGTTGGGGACCCACACAAGAGCTGATTTGACTGTGCATGGTTTTCCACTGGACTTCGTACCAACGATATCGCCAGCACTCATTTCCTCCTTCTCCTCCTGTGCAGCCTCGGAGCGCAGCAGCAGTGAGGCGTACTCGCAGCGCTCGGGCGAGTTGCACACATTGGACACGCCGCACGAGCGGGAGGAGGCGATTCCCACTTCCAGGTACGACACAGATGTTGTGCCATTAGCAGTGTGCTAATTTTGTGTCACAAGAAGTGCGCCTTTCTGCGGGGCATCTGACCATTACTCAGTGCTATTGAATGGCTGCGGTGGTGGGCAGTTTGCCCGTAGGCTGTCTCGTTATCTCTCTTTTGATACCGATGGGCCCCTTGACAACCCCTTTGTGTTACGTTGAAGCTGTATCTTGCACAACTGCAGGCGGGATGAGGACCCGCTCACCGGCGAGGAATCGTACCCGACCTCGCCGTTCTCCGGCACCACCCCAGCGGCTGCAGATGGCGGCCAGCGGCAGTCAGCCTTCGGGGCAGCGGACGGCGGCGAGGTGTCGGCGGCGGCGGCAGAGCAGGCAGCGGGTCTGCAGCGCACGCTGACGGCGCCAGGATCGGCGCAGGGCTTTGGCTCGGTGCGCTCGTCGCTTGCGCGCAGCGTCAGCGTGTCAGACGCGGAGGACGTGTCTCTGGGCGCCTCGGAGGACCGGGGCGACCTGCAGGAGGTCAGCCGGCTGGCCGGCGCCGCCGCTGCGGCCGCCGCGGCAGCGGGTCATGCCCCTGGCGGGATCCCGGCAGCAGGCAGCGCGCCCCCAGGCGGCGAAGACGGCAGTGGTGGAGGGTCTTCAGGCAGCGAAGACTCGCTGGCGGCAGGGATGGCGGAAGCGCGGGCGCTTGCTGCTGCCGGTGGCGCCGCAGCCGCTGCAAACGGCACAGAGCCGGCGGTTACGGCGCCGGCGGCAGCGGATCTGCCGCCAGCCCATGTGCAGCCGGGAGCGCCCGTCACTCGCCGCGTCAGCGCCACCTTTGCTGCGGCGCGGGAGGCGGCGATCGCCGCCGCGGCCGTGACGGAACAGCAACAGCAGAAGGGCAGCTCCAGAACGGTGAGCCTCTTTCAGCATCCACACTCAGGCTGCCACAGTTGTTCAGTCTGCCCCTTCACGGGGGCCAACACCAGCAGAAGGTCGCAGATGAGACTTGCTTGCAGATCCCTTTAGACTGGCTGCTGTTACCCAGCATATCTCAGCGCTTTCGGCAGCCGCAGTTATGAGATGTTTGTCGACCGCGCGCTGCAGGTCACGCCGGTGCGCGTCACGCTGCAGGAGCGCAAGGCCAAGCTGGCAGAGCAGGCAGACCAGCCCGACCCGCTGCTGCAGGTGGAGGGCCTTTCTGCTGAGGGATGTCCTATCTTTGCTCTTGGTCAACACATGTAGCCATCACCACAATTTCTTACTGGTGTTGAAGAAGATCCTGTACAAGAGCTGTCGAGGTTGTGGATGCATACTCAATAGTGTGTGGATTGCAGATCAGCGACATGTTGTCGATTGCACACCTCTCAGTGCATGCAGCATGTCACAAATGCCATATAAGCCCATGAAAATTTTGTCTTCCCATGCGCACAGGCGGCGCTGGCCGAGGACCTGGACGAAGCATTTGCGCCCGATATGCTGGCGGAGGCCCGGGCGCAGATGGCGGCTGCCAGCTCCGCCATGGCGGCGACGGCGGTGGTGCCGCCCACTGGGCCGCACATGCTCAGCTTTGCAGACCGGGTAACACTCATGACTCAGCCTACCCACAAACGGATTGCCTCAGTCAATGGTGCCTGTCCACACTCGGGCATTGCCGTCCAACGCACCTTGCTGCGACCGTCAACCTGCTGCGGTCTGCTGAGCCCAGCATGGCACATGCTCGTGGTTGACCACACGAATGCAGCTGACCGCTGGCATGCGATCTCAACGGGCTCGTCACCAAGCTCATCAAGCCGGTGATCTCATCGAGCTCCCAAACACTGCATTCCGGCTGCAGGCGGCCATGTATGGCAGCTTCCGCAATGGCAGCGGCGCCGGCAGCGGCCCTCCCGCCACCGGCGGAAATGGCGCGGCTCACGCTGGCGGCGCTGCCACAGCCAATGGCGCCCTCCAGAGCGGCAGCTTCTCGGAGTCCAGCCGGGAGTATGTGCGCAGGTGATTACTCATATACTCTGTCAGTGGTGTACCCACATATTCACCGCATGACATTGCTGTTCGGCTCGACATCTACATGCGGTGACTTGTTCGGTCCAGGTTGTGAGGTCAGCAGTGCAGCCCTAGCATGTGGCGCCCATTTGGGAGCCGCATGTGCCCTGAGGGCCATTCCCGCAGCCCTGCAACATCCCAGCAAATATCAGTATGCAATGCCGAAACTGCAGCCGCACGCTTCTGCACATTCCCAGGAGTCGCGCACGCTCGGGTGGGCTGCCTTCACAGCCCACGAAACCTAGACTTCAACCTCAAATCCTCGATTCAGGAACGCCAGGTTGGTACATCCCTACAACCCTAAAACCCTAAAAACTTGAGTCCTGTATACCATTTTGTGCAGGAGTGGCGGTCGGTCTGGCGGGCCGTCCCCGCGGCCGACAAATGCCGCTGGGGCTGTCATCCCTGCGCCGTATGCAGCAGCAACCGGTGGCGGTGCGCAGTTTCAGCGACGCAGCGACCATGACAGGTGCCTTCCTCACCGCACAAAGCTGCCGGCAATGCATGTGCACGTGTCGGCACAGCATGCGGCGGCACCGGTGGCAGTGCGCACTTCCAGCGGCACAGCAGCCACGACGGGTTGCCGCTTGCCTTGCAGAGACCCGCACTGGACTCTGACTTGTGATTTTGGTGCTGGTGGCAGCAGTGCTGGCTTCAGTTGGTCTCTCCTGGCTTCCTTCTTCTTCATGTCACCAGCCTCCTAGAAGGAGGTTAAGGAGGCTCCATGTCATGTCGACTGACGAGGTGTTTGTTTGCGGCCAGGGCTCGCATCCTGCGCCAGGCGGCAGCCGGCGGCGCCTTCGGCCGGCAGTCTGGTAACAGCGCCGGCCTCAGCCGCGACTCGGCGCGGGACTCTCACTTCGGCCGCGACGCCGGCCGGGACCGGGAGGCCGGCCTGCGGCAGGACAGCGCACGGGATCAGGTACGATTCGTCCAGTCAGGTTCCGCAAACCTAAGAAATCATTCACGAGTTGAATAGGGTTGTCCTGACGGAAGACATCCGACACCTGAATTTCTCAGCATTGATTGGGCATTGAGAGAGTTCTGTGACTTTATTGTCCTCGACTTTGACGACCTTGCACTCCAGGGCTACGGCCGGGACTCTGGCCGGGACTCGACACGGGAATACGGCCGGGACTCCGGCCACGCGCGCGAGCACAGCCGGGACTCCACCCTGTACCAGCGGGACTCCGGCTACGCCCGGGATTCCGGTCTCCGGCAGTCGTCGGGGTACGCCACGCCCGCCGGCGCCTACGCCCGCGATTCCGCCCCCTACTCCGCCAGCCCTGTAGCGGCGGCCGCCGTTAACTACCCCGCCGACGCCGCCGCCTACATCCGCGAGGCCGGCGGCTACGGCCGCGAGTCAAGCGGCTACGGCGGCAGGGGCTCGGGCGCTAGCCACGCTAGGCCGGTCAACGGCCCGGAGTCGCGCCCCAGCTTCGAGTCGCCGCGCCCCGCCGAGCTGCCGACCAACCTGGACAGCGCGCGTGCGCTGGATAGTGCCCGAGACAGCCACCTGAGCGCCGGGTATGTCTGGTCTTACTGATCCTCAACATGACGCTCATCTTCTGCAATGTATGTGGATAGCGCCCATGACAGCCACCTCAGCGCAGCACCTTATATGTCTGAATCTGCTGGTGCTTGATGTCATTGCTGATTGAATCTCTGGCATGAACTTTTGGACAGCGCCCGTGCGCTGGACAGCGCCCAAGACAGCCACCTCAGCGCAGGGTGCGTCGTGTCTTCCTGGTTCATGACATGAATTATTGTTCTCTGGCGACAAACTGTGATAGCCCTGTGCGCTGGACAGCGCTCGCGACAGCCACCTCAGCGCAGGGTACGTCTTGCCTTACCAATCCCCCACATGTCGGTTGGATGGTTTGTGCAACGAAACTGGACAGTGTCCGCCCACCGGACACCCGCAACAGCCACCTCAGCGCAGGGTACATCCTGTATACCTGTTTCATATCATGACGGTCGTTTTTGTGGCGAGGGTTTCCGACAGCGCCCGCGCCCTGGACAGCGCCCACGACAGCAATTTCAGCGCCGGGTATGTCGCATCTGCTGGTTGAGAATACCTCGGTCGATATTTTTGCAGCAGGGACTCACAGCACTCACAACAGACCTCAACGCCGAGTCTGCCTCCGCAACATCCACCAAGGTGAACGATGCTGCATGCTAACCACCTCAGCTCATTGGCTAATCTGGGCAGCGCCCCCAATCAGAAGCCGTCTGCCTCATCGACAGCATCTCTGAGCATTGACAGGCTTCAGTGACTGGCAACTCGTCTATCTGCAAGGCACGCGGGCCCCCTTGCGATAGGGCGCTTCTGCGGTTTTGCATAGTAAATTTGCCAGTCTTCCAAATGTCGAATGTGCACGTAACACAATGGTCCTGCACCTTCCACCCTTGCAACTTCAACTGGCTACTTGCATGCTGAAGGTCGATGATGCAGGTTGAAAAAGGTTACATGACAGCGCTGGCGCCAACAGTCTTCCCTTGAGTGGCGGCTGCGATGGGTCCAGTCACTTATCATCAGCCGAAGTTGATGTCCCATAATACAATCAGCTTGATTACAAACCTGAGTCTCATGCCGCCACTTCAGGGTGCCCACCAGTGCGGGCGGCGGCAACGTGCCCATCAGCGGCGGCCGCAACTGGTCCAGTCGCCAATCATCAGCCGAAGTTGATGTCCCCGTTATGTGTTCAGCCTCATCACAAACCTGGTTACTGTACCGCCGCTGCAGGGTGCCCACCAGTGCGGGCGTCGGCAACATGCCCATTAGCGGCAACCGCAACCGTTCCAGCAGGCGATCCTCTGCGGAGGGCGATTTGCCTCACTGAACAGACACTGCATCTGAATGACAATTACTTTTTCAAATCACTATATCATTACTACAGGGTGCCTACCAGCGCCGGCGGCGGCAACGTGCCCATCAGCGGCGGCCGCAACCGCTCCAGCAGACGATCCTCTGCGGAGGGCGACCTGCGGCGGCGATACAGCTCTGACGAGCCCAGTCCTGGAGCACTTACCGGCACCGCCACTACAGGGCCGCCCTCGCGCATGCGGCCCGGCACCAGCGGCGAGCTGTCGTCCCAGGTGAAAGGATTGTGGGGATTGCAATTTTCTGGACCTTCGAGCTTTTCATGATGCCCGGCCACAGGGCGGTCACCGGCACAGCTGGACACTACTACAGGGCCGCAAGCATGCATGCATTTCTTCCATCTGAGGCTGTCATGACATCTGTATTTGTTGAAGAGGTCAGGCCAGGGGATGCCGACTGGCAGCAGTTAGCAACCACATGGCGGGCTGCTCCACCATTAATCATTCATATTTCATTGTCTGTTCTGATGGCTGCTTTCTTGTGATGTGTAGCCGTCTGGCCAGCAGTCAGGGCTGGACAGGGTTTCGCCCCAGGGTGGCCCGCTGGCGGCGGGCGGCAGCGGCATTGCGGGCTTCCCCGATAATTGTCAGTCCCATCATCATTCTGATGGTTGCTGACCTGATGTGCAGCCGTCTGGCCAGCAGTCGGGGCTGGACAGGGTTTCGCCCCGGGGTGGCCCGCTGGCGGCGGGCGGCAGCGGCATCGCGGGCTCCCCCGCGCAGTCGACGCCGCGCAGCAATGTGTCCGAGGGCTTGGGCCCCGCTGTGAGGGTGCTGCTGCCCGGGAAGCAGTCGCTCACGCGGGGCGAGCTCGCCGCAGCGACCAGCGCACTGCAGGTGTGTGGCACATCAGTCATGGACCAAGGTTTTCCCGGGTTTTCTTAAGAGCGCACGTGGGGGTGCTGCCTGGGAAGCAATTTGGGTGCAAGGCGGGGTCGCCACAGCAAGTAGCGCCCTGCAGGTGTGAGGCGTGCCTGAGTTGGTCTCGTCAGTCGAACATTTGCCGCTCCCCTGCAGTGGTAAAGAGTTGCACAGTGAGCAGTTGCGCCCATGACGCCACTGCTCGCCGGGCTGATGTTGTCACTGCAAGTTAAGTCCTAAGCCTCTTGACTTTCCATGCAGACCGTGCCCCTTGCAGTCGCTGTTGTGTCGGTGCTGCTGCTGTTGCAGGGCTGCTCTACACTGCTGTTGTGGCAATGCCCGACTGTGCCAGCATGCCACACCTTGATGGATGCTTTCAATTTGGATGGTTGTCCGCAGCATCTGCTTACACCCGCTGCAGGGTGAGAACCACCAAGGCCTCATACAACCGCAGCATTGTTGGCATGACTGCGCATCACAGGCGCTGTGTCTTTGACATCAGCTTTGACAGGCTGGTGTCTTCGCACACGCTCCCTCTCCCGCTGCAGGGCGGGGAGCCAGCCAGGCTGTGGGCCTCGGCGTCATGGCGGGTCATTGGCTACTCAGGCTCACGGACTCCGTTTTCCTGCTGCAGGGTGGGGAGCCAGCCGGGCTGCGGGCCAACTCGGCATCGGCGTCGCGGCCCGCCAGCGCCCGGCGGTCGACGTCGTTCGGCGGCGGCGGCGGCGGCGCCGGCGCCGGCCAGGTCTGCTCCCACGCATGCGCTTGCTGTCCACCCGAGCTGTTATGCATCCAAAGCGCTTCCCTCCTTCCCGGCTGCACACATTTCCGGCGGTTGTGCGGGGCCTTTCGGCACTACTGCCCGCGGTTGGAAGGCGCTGCATGCGAGCTCTGGCGAAGATCCTAGATAGCTGTTGACTTCCGCCTCCTTTGCTTCCGCCTCTTTTTCTTCAAAGCTGAGCTCGCTGAACGGCCCTGAGTGGTGCGTGCCGCAGGTCGCGCCGGACAGCGAGGCGCCGTCGACCGCGGGCGAGACGCCGCGCTCGCCGCAGCAGACGCCCCGCGCAGACGAGTTTGAGCGGTCCGCGCCTGCGGGTCCCGCGCCGGCTGTGCCTGTAGTCGCGGCAGCCCCCGGCGGCGCCACAGGTGAGCCGGAGGTCTCGGAACAACAAAAGGGGGACGTGTTGGAAGGAAGCCCGGAGATCCGCTCTGCGAGTGCAGAGAAGCCAGCCACTGTCACCTTTGCAAATCTCTGCATGGTGGATGTAGGTGGAGCTGATTGGGTCCCCCTCAACATTGGCCTTCAGCTTAGTTGCTGTAGGCAACTAATTTACAGCCTGTGATCGAACCATTGTCAGGTTGACACTTGTGTCGACATCTGAGTCTGCCCCTGTGCCCCTGAGCTGCGCAGCGCAAGAAAGGCAGCTTCCTCACAAAGCTGCGCGATCCATCGCATGCGGATTATTACTCATTAAAGGCTGACTATTGTGTTTGCTTCCAGAACCGCCTGTACATCCTGCAGCCACGCAGCACAAGATGGGCGACTTCCTCGGAAGCCTGGGCGATGTGGTGAATTTTGAGCGGATGTGACTCCATTAACCCAGGCTGAGTGATGTGCCTGTTTGCAGGATCCCCTGTGCGGCCTGGGCCCGGGCAGCGCAAGAAGGGCGGCTTCCTGAAAAAGCTGGGCGACGCAATTTCAACACGGGCGGAGGCGGCAGCCCGCAACGCTGCAGGCGGCTCAGGTGAGTGGTTTTACTGAAACGAAAGATGAAATCATTCTCGAGCAACAGGTTGATGCCATTGTGCACACTGGCAATCAAGGCAGCGCTGGGCAAATCTCAGGTACAGCAGTCCGACGACACAAGCACACTTGGCATGTGGATTGTGGAAGTATTGCTGTGACTGAGGCTGTGCATTTGATGGCTTGCAGGGTACTATTATGTATAGATTGGGTGCAATGCTCATCATATACAATTGCGGTGAGGCGGCGAGCACTGATCTGGGCGCGTCGTGCAATTTTGACAGCTCGCTTGGGTTAGGACGGGCAGAGTGCGGCAGCTTGCAGGCCAGCAGCATTGTTTAGGTTTGATTGAGTGTGTGAGATAGCAGTTGATACGGGTGATTTGCAACTGGCAGCGCATGCAGATATGTTGGCTCAAGAGCAGAACTGCAGTTGAGTGCTACAGTGGCGTGTTTCAACAAATGAAACAGGAAACACAGTGACACTCGTTGATAGACCTACCACCTCTTGCATGCTCACTCTGCTCATGCTGTGAAATGCTCTGGTCCAGGGTGCCTTCACGCAACGCTGCGACATTATTTTGCACCACATTGCGATCGTCTGTGCACCATTTCCATCTCTCGCGCCTGATTTGGATGTCAACAGCAGCAAACGGACTGCAACAAGCCCCTGTGTCGATCTGGTTGCACAGTTTCGCGGCAGCAATTGACAGTCACTCTGCAATCTGCCATGCATGCATGAGAAGCTGCAGCTTCAAAATCACGGTGTCGCTGTCAAGCATGCAGCGCCATGCTTCGTGCTCTGCCCTGACGTTTCAGCCCAGCTGTCAGTGCAACACGCACAGCGCGGCTCGCACTTCGTGCCACAGTACACAGCCACAGCGCTTCAGCGCATTCCGCAGCCAGCACCCTGCTGCCGGTCACTGCAGGCAGGATGCTGTCATCTGTCATCTGCATCACGCAATGCCTGGTGTCTGCCTGTAGTTGTCTGGATGTCTTGCCCACCTCAGGTGCACAGCATGTGCCCCCGATCGCCCAGCAGCGGCACGCCATCAAATTTACATACTGCCACTCGGCGAACAAACAAGCTGCAGCCTCTGCAGGCACAGCCGCCGGCATCAGAAGCCCGCAGCAGCAAGCAGCAGGCGACCGGGTGCGCACACAGAGGGCTGCGGCAGTCGCAGTGGCGGCGGTGGTGATGTCTGTGGACCCAGCCGCAGGTCGGCTTTGCTTCTGGCGCCAGCGTCAGTGGTGGCTGCGCTCTGTGTACCCGAGCAGGTTTTTCTTCATCAGCATAGCCTCCTTTCCGTCCGATTCAAGATGCAACATTCAGCTGGCCACGCCACTGCCTGGATCATGACACTGCATGTGCGCAACCTCTGAGCATGTCAGCCAGGATGCAGATGGGGTCTTCTGCAAGGATGACCTGCCAGGCAGTCATGTGAGTGCCCGTCCCTGCATTGGTCCCCGCGGCTGCACCACGAGCAGCAGGCTGCTGCCCCGACACGGTGTGCAATCGTGATTGAAGCTCCCTTTGCTTTACTCATGCAGGCAGCAGCCAGCCGGCTGCCGCCAGCGCTGGACCGCGCGTGGGAAGCTATCGGCGGCGGCCCGTCCGACCTGGTGTTCCCGGAGCTGTTCCTGGGCCGCTGGGTCGCGACGTCCACGCTGGTGAAGCTGGAGACGCCGCTGGGGACCGACCAGCTGCCGCCTGCGCTGGTAGGACTCTAGCATTTGATCAAGAAACGATACAACAGGGTCAATCTGGAGATTGAAGCTCACCTGGAGCTCAACGGCCGCTGGGTCGCAACGTCCGCTGGTGAAGCTGAAGACGCCGCTGGGCACTGACCAGCTGCCGCCTGCGCTGCTAAGACGTAGGCCTTGCCATCAAGATTTGATACAACAGGAACTTCTGGAAGTTGAAGGTCAACTGGAGCTCATCAGGAGCTGCTGGGTCACAATTCTGGCACTGGTGAAGCTGGAGACGCTGTTGGGCGCTGACCGGCTGCCGCCTGCGCTGCTCAGCTGCAAACATTCTTGCTGTGCATTCACTCAGTCAGGGTCATCACCAGCCTGTTATGTTGCGCTACATAATTGTGCAGCTAGGCATATGGCATGCAGTTGCCGTGTGCATGCTGGTGTCAGCTTCCACAGTCAGATGTGCGCTGTGCACGGGTCTGACCACAAGTCCTGTGCACTTCATACCAGCTAGGCACACTGCCATGTGAAATTGGCGCACAGTGCTCCTCAATGATGCCATGGCAACTGCGGCAGCGCTCATTCTTTTCATTTCGTAAACATAGATTCTGGGTCCCTTGAGCCTAACTTGTGTGACGAAACTGGGGCCCGTCGAGTGTGCTGGCTCCTTCTGCATGCAGGTGCGCGTGGTGCAGCGAGCGCGAGAGGAGGACCTGAACCACGACATCCAGTACGGTGAGCAGCCGCCCCACAACTGACAACAATATTCGCATGAACCACATGTCAGTTGGTGGTGGACCCGCACTGTGGCGGTGCTTTGAAATGAACCTGCGGCAACCAGAGCTTGGATTCAGTGCTGACATCGGCTCTGTATAAACATTGCCAATCAGATCGAGTCAGTTGAGCCGGATGCCAAAACACGCGACACATTTTCTGTTACAGTTAAATTCACTTTGGAAGGGCCTGGTCTTTCATACATTGCAATGTGCAGCTGCCCTGACATATCAGGGAGCACATGCAGATTTCAAGAGGCAACACAGCTCACAGATTACATCGTGCATTCAGGGGTGCGGTGGATCCGCAACGCGCAGGGCCAGCCGGTCATCGACCGCGCGTACAACATGGTGCAGCTGCTCAACATGTACATGGGGCGGAACCCCATCAGCGGCGAGGACGTCAGCTGGGACGTGGCCAACCCCAACCAGCTCAGCGTGCGCTTGAGAGGTGCCATCCCGACGCCTCTGTCTCCCGTTATCAGTGGGCAGGAGGCGGCATCTGAGTTGACTCAGCTACTGCCGCGGTGTGGTCGCACCCCAAATAGCTCAGTGTGCAGTCACATCGCAGGCTGCGCTGCCAGCCTTCGCTGCAGCACTTTGCTGTCCTGCATGGTAAAACCCTTCCGGGTAGGAGGGCATGCTGTGCACGTCATCATGCAGCGTCGCCGAATCCGCTGCGCTGCAATGCAGGGGGCACGAGGGCTGACACTAGGGTGACCCGGCGGTCGCAGGACCAGGTGTCTGCCGGTGAGTCGCCACATCCTCCTGATTGTGCAACCAGCTGTTGGCGCGTGAAATTGGAAGAACCTCTCCAGCACCCCCCACGTTCCTAGCATCTCTAGAATCAAAGCTGCCCCGCCCCGCTGGGAGCGCGGACCACGCTGCTGCCTGCACGCTGGTGGCACCTGCAAGTTCTGAGAAGGTGCACCACCATATGCAGACCGCATCGACACCAGCGAGTTTTACCAGCAGACCATCTTCACTTCAGACGCCAGCGAGCCCCGAGTGAAGGTGGGCGGTGAGATGAGGTGCAGCAAGCCTGCATGTGGATCAGTGCTTGTAGCACACACTCATTGTTGCGCTGTGTTGCAACTCGGACTTCATGAAGACGCAGTGCATTATGTGTTCCGTCCAGCTGAATGGCTGGCCCACATGGTTACAGACCCTAAATAGTGTGTAACTTTCTAACTACAAAATATGTATTTGACCGTGTCCAGGCGTCGCAGTGCTTCACGAAGTACAAGTACAGGGATGACGCGGCTTCTGGCGACGGCGGGCCCAATATCGTTGCGACCCAAGTGCGACATTGTATTGTGACCTTGCTGTGCCATTGCAAATGTGCTGGCAGGCAGCTCTCCATTGCCATGCAGCCGGCACGGAAAATCAGCTGCATTGCTCACGGAAGAGAGCCGTCATCCTGCTGCACCGCCACCGCTGCAGACCTGCTGCTTGCCTGCTTGTGTCTCACTATGCAGGTGGTGGCTCACCACCTCACGTTTTGGAATGACCAGATTGTCTGCCTGCAGACTTGCACGGACTCTGCCGATCGACATGTCTGAGAGGGATCCATGCTGACGCCACGCTGGCACATGTGGCACAGGTGGTGTCGGACTACCTGACGTCCTTCGACGACCAGGCGGCCTACCTGCAGTCGCGCGACCGGCCGGTGGTGGTGTACACCTACCGCATGAGCTTCCGCCGGGCCCTGGGGCAGCAGCAGCAGCAGCAGCAGCAGCCGCCGGCGCGTGTGGCCAATGCATGAACTTTTATCAGCTGGGCAGAAGCACGCGGCAGCATGAGCAAGCAGTGCCTGACACCCGATCTGGTGTCGAACAGCGGCACGGTTGCAGACAGTCGGCAGCGTTGCAGACGGTCAGCAGCGAACAGTTTGTGTTGTGCGGCGGCACTGCAGTCGTGGCGTGCTGCTGCCATGTCAGGTTCCGCGGTTGCACGGTGCAGCAACCGCCAGATGGCAGCGGCACAGGTGGCTCACGCCAGACATCACCTTCCCCTGGTGGTATTGGCGGCATCGTTGTTTCTCAGGGCTACAGGCATGCGGTCTTGGACAGATGGCTGTGCGGCGGCAGTGTCGCATGAAGCGGTAGAGTAGTGTGGGCTCTGAACAGCGGTTATCTTTCTTTGTCAAAGTCAGCGAGATGGATGTGTGTGCAATTGTGGAGCCTTGTGTTGATACTTCCTGTGCCCTGGCTCTGCTTCCTCTTGCGCTGCCTTAACCCTATGACTGCCCTATGAAGCCTTGCTCAGTCCTGAGGGGCGTGTCCTCTACACCATCTTGCTGGGCCTATGCTCCTATCGACTACTCCGTTGTAAGTACGTGCGTGGAACTGCGTAGGCTAGGGCGTGATCGAGTCACTCATGATGCGCAAGTTATGCATGCGGCGGCCAGCGGTGGTGCACTCATCATATCACTTAACCGACGGCGGCAGCTACGGCAGCGTGTCAACACGCATGGAAAAAGGCACACTCCGCCGTTGCCGCCACATACTTCAGGCCACCGCCGCACTATCTGCAGTGCAGCCGCTGCTTGGCTGAGCAGTCTACACACGAATTGCGTAGACAATAGGAGTAGGTTTACGCGGATCTTCATCCGTAGTTGTAAATAGTAGCGTACATGGGGAGGACACATCCCTACATACTTTCATCTTGCATTGGCGCGCATGCAGACAGTACGCTCGTAGAAGCTGAGAGGGGTCTACGGTCGAGCCCTGCTCCGCCCGACTTCGCCACGCCGGCTGCGTCCTCGCTCCTGCACCATCTCGCTTCACGTCCAGGTAGATAGCGATAGGTCAGGCTGAACGAAGGCCCCGGCCTGCTCATGCCACCGCGCCCGTGAAACCTCTCGGTCAGAACATATCTGAGGTATACCTGTTAGCTTTGGAAGCGGTGAGGCGGGCGTTGCTGGGCCTTGCAAAATGCTCGGCAATACAGTAGTGCCGGCAGTGCAGCGTGCCAATCTTTGGTGACTGCGTGAAGTGAGGCTGGGAGAGGCAAGGTCTAGTGGATGCTGATCCATCACGAGACTTACGCGCTTTGCGTGTGCGTGCGTGCCACCGCACATGTATCGCTCAGTACGTGGCAAACCAAAGAGCGAAGTCGAGCACGCGGATCACCAAGATGTGTACCTGTGGCTGCTCAGTCCCAACTCTGATGTGCGATTCATTGCAGGTGCTGCACTCACCATGACGCATCCTCGCTGCGCTGCATTGTCAGCAATTCTGCCGCCTCATGTCGCGCGTCGCACGGCACTTCTTCTGATGGTCGTGTCCCTGGCAGCTGTGTGTTCGACGCAAGAAGATTCTTCTGCAGGTGCTACATCGTTTGACCGTTTGTTCACAAGACGTTGTGCTTTGCAATATTGCAAAGGAGCTTCTACATGAAACTAAAGCATGCGCTGCCGTGCATGCTTTGTATGCATTATTGTATGCATTAGTTGACAGCCCAGTGACATGCACATCATCAAACCCAAGTTATCGTGTGTCTGCTGGCCGTGAGTCTGAGCACCCCTCGTTTCAATTTCCCGGTGAACTTCTTCTCTTTCCACACACGCAGCTGGGCCCGCACCGTCACCGGCGATCTCCTGCGGCGACGACTCGGATTGCCCATCAAGCACACCATACTGCTGGTCTGAACTTCCAGACGATGACGTCGAGGGCATCTGCATAACGGGGGGGCTCCCGGATGGCGAAATATGCCAACTCGGTGAGGTCTGCGCGAGCGGCTGCTGTGGGTTATCCGATGGCGGCGCATGCGCAGAGGAGGGTGTGGACTGTGGGGACACCTTTGTGTGTGTGGCTGGCAGCGACCCAGCTTGTGTGGCCCTATCGCCCACGATAGCCCCATCACCCGTGACGGCCCCGTCGCCGGCTCCGTCGTCGGCTTACCTGCCGCTTGGCGCTCCTTGCCAAGGGACCCTGAAGAGCAACGATTGCAACAACACTTGCCTCTCCACCGGTGTCTGCGGCGTCTTGGACGCCGGCGATGGACCCTGCTATTACGACACGGACTGCGCAAGCGGATCTTGCTCTGAGGCAAGTTGCTGCAACCTCACAAACTCGGCCGCTTTGTAGTTTGAGTTTGTCTTGCACTTGCAAACACAATTTGTGCATGCTACCAAGTTGCACAACCCAGCTGTAGTCAACATGCACTGCGGGCAGTCTTGACGTGGTCTCAACGTACTCCTATGCTGCAGGCGACGTGTGATGACTTGGCATCATCTCCGGAGCCAACACCCGCGGCAGAATTTCCGATAGCTCCCGTGGCGGAGCTTCCAAATGCGCCCATGGCAACACCCACAGCGGATCCTCCTGCGGCGCCGGCTCCAACTGCGCCCATAGCAGAACCTCCAACAGCACTCGCAACGGATGCTTCTGCGGCACCAGCTCCGGTTGATATCGCGTCCGTGACGCCGACACCGGCACCACAAACTGCTGCCAGATTGGCCAGCTGCAATGTACTGCTGACAATGCTCATCACCATTATTGGTGGCGGCTGGTTGCTGCTTCCTTGAGGTGCAAGACACAGTGAGATGTGATCCAACCGCCAGCAAATGTGCCATTGCAAGCACATGTCATGTCCTTACTGAGCACAATCCCCAAGTGGGTGGGAGGAGGTCACGTGACTCTCTAAAGGGTCTCCTATTGTGGCGGTGCACTAAATCAAGAGCAGCACTTTGCGCTATGGTTTGAGACGAACATGCGTCTCGCCTCTAGCTTTGGGTTCTCTGTCAATTTGCCATGTGTTGAAATGCCAAGTTGAAATGCTGCCTAGTCGCACCCGGTCATGCTTGCCAACATTGTTGCTGTTGGGTGTTTATCATTAACAGGACATGGCCAACGACACCAATGAGGGCATCTTGAAAGGGTATCAATGTATAAAGCTGGATATGGGGACCATTGCATGTCCATAAGTGTGAGTGTGGTTGCAATGGCTGATTATGCGCCAAAATCTGGACGGCGGTCAATCCTAAAATCATGCGGAGGGCCGGTGTTGCAACAATCGTATATGATGAAACGACAATCTTGTCTTGAGCCCGGGTGGGGAGGGGCCGACATGAGGTGTTGGCGGGCGAAGCCCGCCGGCCAATGTTGACAAAATGCATCGAATATGGACTGATGACCGGATGCTATCCATGACATCACCCAGAATGAACACCATAACAATCGGAAACTAAACAAGACACCCATCTGATTGTGACTATTGCCACTGAGTTGCCATGCAGACACAGTGCCTCAACATTGGATCACAGTCAAATGTCAGCTGAAGTAGCAGAAATGCTCGACCGCAACGGCACTCTGCCTTCAACAACCTACAATTCTATCTTGCAATGGGTCGGGCAGCCTTGAGTGTGTGCCGCACTTGAGCTGCTTGCACAAGCTGCAAGTCTTTGGCGTGCCACGCCCGCCACGTTTAGAAACTTGTGGCGCGACTAGCAGCGTTATGACTGGGGCTCCTTGCAAAGAGGCCGCCTGCATGTCAAGCGCCGCAGCCTGCTGGGCCACGAACTGAGGAAAGCCAGCTAGACATCACATGAGGCCAAAGGGCCGTGTTGCTGCCAATGCGGGCAGCTGTGATGCAGCAAGGCCTGCAGCCATCGCAGGTGCCACTGGCTGTGGCACAGACTAACGGCCTGCCAGTCGAAGAACCACAGCTGACACTGAGACCAGCGGCTGCAGCAGCTGCCGCTGCCGCCGTCGGTTGAATGCTTGCGCTGCATGCTCCGGTGGCATCGGCACCGGCACCGCAGCCGCCGTGCCTGGAGACTCCGCTAGCGTTGCCAGCAACTTGGCGGCTAGGGCGTCCGCCAGCAGCCTTGTGAGGTGACCGCCCACAAGCGGCGTGCACAGTGCATCCAGCACCAATCCACCGGCATGCCAGCCGCAACGTCTCGGCTGCTGATCGCAGCGTGCACACTCCCAATCAGCTCGGCCGCCAGCAGGCCCCAGGAACCGTATGCAGATCTGTGCTGGCACCTCTACCGCCGCCATTATTGCCGCCGTCACGATTGCTGACAGCGAGGGGCTGTGGCGGCTGTTGACACCGTGCAAGCAGCGACTGGTGCCCAGGGTCGCCAAAAGCTGCTCATGTGCATCGATGCACATGGATCGCGGATGCAAATGAGGAGGGTGTTCACGCCACAGAACTGGGCACTGCGCCAGTGCCCACGCTAGAAAAGGTTTTCTCAAATCACTCGCCAACCATCTTGGCCGCCGCCTGCACAGCACCATCGCCGGCACTGCCCATGATCTGCCTGTAGAACGTGAGTCCTGCCAACATGCATGTCATGTGATCGTTCAGAGGAGCCTCGTACCTGGCAGAAGTATGCAAGTATGAAATGTGGCTGGATGGCCTATGCGAGTGCCACCAGCTTGGAGACCGGCGGAGGCATCTCCATGTATGGGTCGATGGCCAGCGCTGTGCAATCACCTTTGACCTCACTGTAGGGCCCCCACACGTGATATGGGGCAGTCACAGCATGCAGCAGGAGCGGCAGCAACAGCAGCAGCAGCCGACGGCGCGTATGGCGAATGACTGAAACATGGCTTTGGGTGTCGGCATCGGTTGCTGTCATGTGCAGCCACTCTCCAGCAAGGAGCAATGCGCAGCCATTTGGCGATCGTGGTCACTTACCGCATGAGCTTCCGCTGAGAAGCAGGGCAATCCCAGCAGCGGCGGCGTCAGGAGCAGCAGCAGCCAGCGGCGCGCATGGTGGATGCATGACCTTTTGTCAGTGGCGCAGCAGCAGGCGGCAGCATGAGCAACCATTGCACGAGAGTTCACGTTGCTCCTGACAACAGCATGGTCTCAGACAATCATTAGTGGGGCGGCTACAATGCGCGGCGGCATTGCAGTTGAGGTGTACACTTGCCGCATACCTCAGCTTGTGCAGGTACACGGTGCAGCAGCAGCCGACAGATGGTTGTGGCACAGGAGGCTGACGCCAAACATCACCTTCATTTGGTGCTAGTGGCGGCACAGTCCTTTGAGGCAATAGAAACACAATTTTGGGCAGGTGGGTGTGCTGCGGCAGTGCCGCATCAGTGGGAGGGCAGTGTGGGCTCTGAACATCGGTAAACGCCAGCTGAAACACTGAGATAGAGATCCCGCGTTTGAACACCCCTTTTTTCCCTGCGCCCTGGCACTGCTTCCTCTTGCCCAGCAAACCCTACCACCCTCAGCTCCTGATGATCGGGGCCGGCAAAACGCACACTGCACCGACCTGTCTGCAGCACGACTCCATCTGACAGCGCAACAGCCTCTGCATCAGCCAGGATGACGGTCGACAAGGTGGGCCATTTGCCAGAAGGCGGTTGCATGCCGGCCATGTGCAGATGGCAACCCTAATTCGACATATCTTCAAGCAAGCGATCCGCTGACTGTTTCCGCCATCAGTGTGCGCATGCAAAATCATGCCTGAGCTGCTGTTGCCAGTGCCGCCTGCACAGCCGCAGCCCTGCTCTCAGCAGCAGGCTGGCGAGCAGCAGATCACCGGCGAGCAGCTTCCATCGAGCTGCATGACTCGCGGTGCCCGACGGCTCGACACACAAGCGATCGAGCAGCGTTTGCTCATGAACTTGACGCCGCGCCACGCCAAACTCGGCGTCTGTCCTTGCAGCTGAGGTCCCATGTGGGACGGCCTCGCACACGTGCAATGTCCTGCCGCTCGCTGCGGCCAGCAGAGGCCTTACCGGAAGTCAGCAACAGCTAGCGCAACACCTGCAGCTTGAGCACAGGATGTGAGCGGCGCTGATCGCCACGGCGTTGGCAAACCATCCACTTCAGCTCGGGCCCACGTGGGCAGTTGATACTTTTCGCGACTTTTTGCTGCAGATCGTCAGCGGCAGCAATCTTCGAACTGTTGTTTCTGTCAAGCAGAAGGTCACAGACAGGCTGCTGTGGTACTGATGTGACTGTGTGCCAGCTCGCCTCTGAATCAGTGCCTACATGCAATGGCTCCCTCGCAGGCGCCCAGCTTCAAGAACAAGGATGTGCAGTCGCTGTTCGAGGCCGTCAAGGCCCGCGACCCGGACCAGCCGGAGTTCCTGCAGGCCGTGGAGGAGGTGCTGCAGACCATGGAGCCCGTGTTCGAGAAGAACCCCAAGTGCGCTCCCGCCTGTGATGGCAGCCCCTTGCCACCCCGATCTTCCTGCCTGCAAGATACTACGAGCGTGCCCATGGTACCGCTTGCATGCGTGAGGAGTGCGTACATGTGTTGTGCCATCGTGCCATCGTACATGCCTGTCCAGCCTGATGTGTGATCTGACTGCGATTTGCCCAGCCTGGCATGCTGAGTAGGCATGTGTATGTGGCGCTGCGTGCCGAGTCTCAGCGCTGCGTCCGGCGAACACATGTCGCAATCACATCACATCAGAATCGCATTTCGATCAGTTGTGCAGTTGCACCTCAGCAAGCCGGTGGACGCAGATGCGCATGACCGGGGTCGCAGCACAGGCTTAGGGTCTCACTGCAGCATGTGAAAGCATCCATAGCAACTCGATGCTATCGAATGCTCTGCAGATACATCCCGGCGGTGGCGGAACACTTGACAACGAGAAATTCGCACAATGGCAGCGGGGTACCTGCAATGAGCGCCACCGTCATCAATATTGTCGTCGCCAAATTCTGTGCAGGTACATCCCAGTGATGGCGCGGCTCGTGGAGCCGGAGCGCATGGTGGCCTTCCGCGTCGCCTGGGTCGATGACAAGGGCGTGCAGCAGGTGTGGAACTGCTGACGTTCTTCTGCTGCATGGTCTCCTGAAAGATTGCCCAGCAGAGATGACCATAGTAGCGTGCCGCGTCGCCTGGGTCGACGACAAGGGCGCGCAGCAGGTGTGACAGCACCAGTCCGCAACCGCATGTGACCCAAATGCTCTGCCAAAACAGGAATCAACATTAGCCGTCCGCGTCGCCTGGGTCGACGACAAGGGCGTGCAGCAGGTGCAGAGCTGAAATGTGTCCAGCTACCTGTTTCCCTGCCAACATACTCAGACTGGAAGGATGGCACTGGCGCTTTGGGTTGACGACCATGACGTGCAGCAAGTGCAAAGTTGATGAGATGCATGCCGAGTGCCTGTGTCCCTGAAACTTTCCCCAGCCTGAAGCCCTTCATTGGCACCATTCTGGTTCCTTGGGTAGATGACCAGGGCTGGCAGCATGTGCGGTGATGGCGTAGTCAGCTGTCTGTGCTCTTGATTGTTAACCCTTCTGTGTGGTACTTCGTTGCCGTCAGACGAGACTAGAGGTGGCCAAGTATAGCAGCAGTGCTGGGCCTCCGGGTCTTGCAGCGGATGGCAAACTGTGTACAGTGTTGTTGGTGTGCTCGACAGCTTGACAGCAGGTGACGTGTCGATTTCCGCTCTGCAGGTCAACCGCGGCTACCGCGTGCAGTTCAGCTCCGCAATCGGCCCGTACAAGGGCGGCCTGCGGTTCCACCCCACGGTACATAAAGCCTTGCTCCTGCAGCATTGCAGCTTGGCATGCAGACCCTCGACAGATGTCCGGTGGCAGTGATGGTGTCACAACTCTCATTATTGGTGCACGGTGTGCCCTGATGGCTTCCTCGTGTCCCTGCAGGTGACGCTGTCCGTCATCAAGTTCCTGGGCTTTGAGCAGGTGGGTCCGCTCTGCTGATGACAGCATTGCCTGAAACCTGTTTGCGGCATGCGTGTCCCGCTTGACCTCTCTGTTTCAAACAAAAGCACTACATGGTTTTCGGGCACAAGGGGTGCAAGTATGGTAGGGAGGTGTGCGGGGCAAGTGCATGACAGTGCAGTGTCACTTTTCTGCAGGTGTTCAAGAACTCACTGACGACGCTGCCGATGGGCGGCGGCAAGGGCGGCAGCGACTTCAACCCCAAGGGCCGCTCCGACAACGAGGTGCTGCTCTGCATTGCCACATTATTTTTGGTCATCGACTTGCTGTCAGCATCGCTTGAGTAGAACAATTTGGGCACTGGCCTGTGCACAAATTCATGCCTTCACATGATTGCTCGGTCCAACTCGCTGTGTTTCGGCCCTGTTGACCACATCCTGCAGCAGCTGATTGTGCGCTTCTGCCAGGCACTCATAGCGTAGCTGAGCTGGGCTCAAGCAGCAGGAGCACCGACGCTGCTGAGCGGACAAGTCTGACTTCCCTGATTGGCAGACAAGTCGGTCAGAGCTTCGATGTGACACATCGTATCTTTGCTTTGCTTGCAGGTGATGCGCTTCTGCCAGTCGTTCATGACGGAGCTGAGCCGCCACATCGGCGAGAACACCGATGTGCCGGCGGGCGACATCAACGTTGGCTCCCGGGAGGTCGGCTTCATGTTCGGCCAGTACAAGCGGCTCAAGAACGCCTTCACCGGCATCCTCACCGGCAAGGGGTGAGTAGTTGCACATTGCACATATGTTTGTTGCTTTCACGCTCTGATCCCATGACATTACACATGCAAATATACCAATGCATGATGCAGTAGGACCTGTAATGCACCGCAGGCTGTCCTTCGGCGGCTCCCTCATCAGGCCAGAGGCCACTGGTTATGGGCTCATCTACTTCCTGGTCGAGATGCTGAAAGCAAAGGAGGAGGACATCAAGGCATGTTTCTGCGCTGTCTCAGCACTTGTTGGTCTGGCTGGCTGTCTGGGTGTCTGGCATCTCGATGTGCGTCTGCACCGTCAAGTCAAGCTCACTGCGCACTGGTCACAATATCGACTGCCACCTTTTCCTTGCTCAAGCTATGTGGTCCTGATCTTGTACGCAGGGCAAGCGCATTGCCATCTCTGGCGCCGGCAACGTGGCCACATATGCCGCAGAGAAGTGTCTGGAGCTGGGCGCAACAGTCATCACACTGTCCGACTCCACCGGCTACGTCTACGAGCCAGAGGGCTTCACCAAGGAGGTGGGAAGGCTGCAGCAGCTGCGCTGGTGTCTTCTGAGGCATTGTCCATGTGTCGACCTTCTGAAGCGCAAGCGCTCTGTGCTTCACTCGACACTCGCACCAGGCTGAACGGAGCCGACAGACAATCTAAAGCTAACAGACGAACTAGGGCTAAGCCGAGTCGCCGACAGTGATGTGCAACCCGCATCTTGTACCATACAATGATACGACAATGTTTGCACTCTGCTGCAGGCGGTGGAGGAGGTGATGCACCTGAAGACGGTGAAGCGCACCGCGCTGTCCGAGTATAAGTCCTCCGGCAAGGGTGAGAGCCTTACTCTTACCGCACAAGTCTGTGCTGTGGTCGGGCTTACTGAGGGAGACACATCCCCGGAATGATGCGGCGCCACGCGGCCGCTGCGCAGACTGTTGTCTCTCTGCATGTCAGCCTTCTGCAGCGCATCGCAAGCAGCGGCTGCAAACCAGCAGCTCTGCCTGCATGCGCTCGCTCATGCAGGTGTCCTGACAATGTGCGCTGCCGGCCTGCAGGCTCGTATGTGGAGGGCAAGCGGCCGTGGGGCGTGGAGGCCAAGTACGACATCGCGCTGCCCTGTGCAACACAGAACGAGGTGCGCACTGTGTCTGTTCACCTACGTCTGCAGCTTTTGAGCACCGGCCTGCACCCCTGGACTGGTGATGTGTGACTGCATGAATGGCGTGGTTGTGTGGTGGATGGGGGCTAGGCAGTTTCTGAGTCCTGCTAATGTCAGGCTGGAAGGTGGCTGACATACTGAAAGAGCGTGTTCATCCGCTCTGTGAATCAGCAATGCACTGCTTATAAACGTCCTCTTTCTTGCTTGCTGGTGTTCTTGAAGACCACGCTCAATCATGGTGGCTACCGGTGCCAAGAAGGTGGGCCGAGGCAGAGTTGAGCGCCATTGTTTGGATTGCCAAGCCGTTCAATCTTTGCTCCTGCAGATGTGGTCAGAAACTTCCCTCAAGATGATGGAGGCTGGAATCACAACCGCGGCGACGGCAACTTATATCCTCACAAGTTATATCCTCACAGGTCCCTCAATGTCTTTTCTTGAGGCTGCAGGTGTCGCCGGAGTATGCTCTCAAGATGGTGGTGGCTGGTGTCACAACCGCGGCGACGGCAGGTCATAAATATATAATTATACCTTCCTCACAGGTCTCTCAACGACTTTTCTTGAGGCTGCAGGTGTCAGAGGAGGATGCCCTCAAGATGGTGAAGGCTGGTATCACAACTGTGGCGACGGCAGGTTGTAGCATCACAGGTCTCTCAATGACATTCTGGAAACCACAGGTGTCAGAGGAGGATGCACAGAGGATGGTGGAGGCTGGTATCACAACCGCGGCGATGGCAGGTCACAATCATATCATTACAATATGCTCAAAGGTCTCTCAATGCCCCGGAATTTTGAGACTGCAGGTGTCAGAGGAGGACGCCCAGAAGATGGTGGAGGCGGGCGTCAAATACGTGGCGGAGGGCGCCAACATGCCGTCCGACCCCGAGGCCATCAAGGTCTACCACGAAAAGGGCATCGAGTTTGGGCCCGCCAAGGTGCGCCAGTCTCTGGCTCAGCTCGATCTTCTCCACCCCCTATTGAGGTGCCCGTGACATGTTGTCTGAACCTGATGCCATCAAGATTTGCCACAAGAGGAGCGAGTTTGTTGCGGCCGGGCATGAGAGTGATTGTGCCTGGAACGTGTCTGCAATCATCCGTCTGGTGCCCTCAGTCTTGAAATCTCATCAGACAGGCGTCAGTCTGCAGGCTACGCTGTGCTAATGGAATGGGTGTTGAAGGCAAGAGTGTCGGTTGCGTGAGGCCCATTGTCTTCTTCCATTGTCTTGCATACCCCATCTGCAGGTACCCAACGCTAGTGGCATTGTGTCCGACTGAAGACGTGCCAGAACAGCCGTGCAGCGCCTGATTGCATGTGTCGAAGTACATTGTTGATGAAGTTTTACAGGCGGCCAACGCGGGTGGCGTGGCGGTGAGCGGGCTGGAGATGTGCCAGAACAGCGCGAGGCTGTCGTGGAGCAAGGAGGAGGTGGACGACAAGCTGCACACCATCATGGTGCGGCTCTGCTGCAAACACTTCAATAAGATTGCTAGAGGCGTGCACAGTGGCGTGTCGCAGTGCAACTGCTGCTCAAAGAGGAGGTCTCGTTGAGCTGCGCACCGTGCGGGTGCGCTTCTTGACAAATTCGCTTCACGATTGCATGCAGTACGACGTTCACTCAACATGCTGCTATACTGTGCAAAACATTTCGTGCTCTGCATGTAAGCAGACACCTTGTTCAGAGCCGATTGCAGAACAGCTAAAAAGCAGTGCACTGCCCTCTTGCAGGCTATGGCACATGCCGGCAAAGACTCCCGACGCTCAATGCATCTCTTGACGCTCTTCCTGCAGGCGGACATCTTCTCGGCGTCGCAGGGCGCAGCCAAGGAGTACTCCACGCACCTGCAGGCCGGCGCCAACATCGCCGGCTTCCTCAAGGTTGCCGAAGCCATGGTGCGCTGCCATGCTCTAGTAACTCTGCGTCTGCGTGCGACATGACGGCTGGCTGGTCATCTAGCACTGTGCTGTTTTGCATGCCCAACGGTTCACAGCATGTGGCAAGTCTGCATGTATATTCTAGCTCGCATTGCACGAAGGGTTTGGCAGCGCACGTCTTTGATAGTGGTCGTGTCTGTGACTTGCAGGAGGCACAGGGTGTGGTCTAGGCGCAGCAGCAGACACGTCTCTCATCTTGACAGGCAGCAAATTGGATGGAGCGAGGTCGGGCACAGCAGAAGGTGGATGCAATCACAGGCATTGCAGTGCCAAGAACTGCGAAGCAAATTGAGGTGGGCTGGGGGTTGCAGCGCCCAGCGCCAATGACCGTGTGCTAGTGGCTCCAGTAATGTCGATGCCGACAGCCAAAGCAAACTTACCAGGCTTCTGGCGCAGGGGATATTCAATTCGACCTTGATATCCCCCGAGCGGCTTCCCTGGAGCAGCCACACACGGTTGATAGATGTTCTGTTGGACATCTTGTTTCATTTGTGTGGGTCATTCTTTGGTTCGCTTGCAAGTTGCAGTCGTGCAAATCTCAAGCTCCTCCTCATCATGACAAGTTTCCTCATCATACCTTAACAGCTGACGTCCTCCTCAGACCACTCAAAAAGGATTGGTGAGTTCCTAAAGATAGCATGTCACTGCCATGCTGTGGGATCAACATCGCCGCCTGTGACACGCCTCTCACACATCAGCAGTACCCCCAACCGCCATTCTCACATTGATACTCTATGTTTCCGAACTGATTTCTTTGATCTGATACACCCTAATGGACCAGCACCCTCAGCTTCATGGTGCTGTCGGCGCTGAATGGCCTCTGGCAGCGTATGGCCGGCCTTCCTGGCTGCGTACGAGGCTACAAGAGGGTTGTGAGCCTCTCGACTGCCCCCACGCAGCAGGCTGCGGCTGGCGTCAGAGCTTGACGGCGCAGCAAGCGGCTGCAGCTGCTGCTGAGGATTGCGGCAGCCCGGCGCCTTCAGTGTCAAGGTGCTGTCGGCGTTGAGTGGCCTCCGGCAGCGAATGACCACTGTTCGGCCGCATGTGAGATTGCTCAAGGAGGGTGTTCTAGGGGTGCTGTGAGGCGACGGACTTGATGTGGTCGGTGGTGTTGTTCGGCAAAGCGGGCGGCTGCAGCTGAAGCCGAGATGGCAGAACCGCGCAGAGCTCACTAGTCTCAGCTCTGCGTCGCAATGGCTCTCACCAGACCCCAAGGGCTTGTCGCTGCCGTGGCCGCACATCATGATCGCACCTGGCGCGACAGGCATGCAGCCAAGGGGCTTTCAGCTCGCCGCTGCTGGCGGTTGCTGGCATATCGCCATCCTTTTCGCCTGACATGCTGTAAAAATCTTTGCACAGATGTTGTGTCAATACCGTTCATATGCTCGGGTTTCCGCAACTCATTTGATGTTCTTAAATCACATTGATGTCAAGCAGTGGTTGGGGAGTGCACTTTTGGATGTTCCCTTATCTTTTACTCTTACTCCACTACAGATATATCTCTGCTCCAAAGTCAAATACATCTATGTTGACTGCTGCTTATGTCCAAGTGATTCACTGTCTAGGATCAACTGAACTCTGACGACATCCTTGCAGATGATTAACCCAGTGTCAATCGCATGCTCCCGATCATGCCCTGATACTTCAAAACTTCAATCCAATTGCTGCACTGACTTGCCTCAGATTTCCGACAGTTCTCCTGAGGATTCGCCAGCTTCTGTTGCTTGCCCCAACCGCTTGTAAACTCACAGATGATAACATGATGTGGAAAGCAGGGGGAGAACCATCCTCTCCCCTTGCTTTCCCTTATAGATGTATGTGCTGGCGGCTCAGCAGCAGACGCTGCTATACCAGCTCCTACATCTGTGTGAGACGACCACTTGAGAATCTGCTGATGACTCTAGTCAATCTGTGCAAGAAGCACCTCTTTGCTGCCGGCTTGCTGTTGTTGCGCCTCCCGTGGCTAAGTTTGCGCTGCTCCCGACTGCTGCCTTTGTTTCATGGATTCTTTGACACCTCCAACGCCACTAGGGCCTCGCAGCCGCTGCTAGACCTTCTGCTGTGCATGCTCGTCCGCCCTCTCCTGCCACAGCTGTTGGGGGCCCATCAAGCGATGATGATCTGCTGTCGGCGGAGGGCCGCCCCCTGAACCGCATGCGCAGGGTGTCGGCTTCCTCGGCTGGCTCCAGGGCTTGCATGTCCAGCTGTAGATTGTCACATAGAAATGACTCCATTACACATTACACAGTTGAGTTCAGGACGCTGACGAGCGAGAGCCGGGTGCGCAGGATCACCACCTGGTCGACTGACTCCAGGGTCTCTTTCTGCGGCAGCTGCCGCCGATCACCAACTGTCAGTCTACGGCCCTCTGATGCACAGCGACAATGGGGTTCACAGCAGCTAACCGCATGCGCTGATGCCATCGCACTGCTGGTGGAGACTGCAAGAATCCAAACAAGGGGCGGTCGCTCGGGCAGCCGCCAAGCTCTGGCGCCCACAGACAGCGGGTGGTCGGGCGGTGCATGCAGCTGCGCCGACGGCTGCTGACCATCGAACAGCCTCCAAGGCTGGCAGCTTGGCTGGTGGGAGCACGGGCACCAGCGGCCGGCGTCACCTGGCAGGTGGCCGACTCTTTGCCGTCGTCGCCGCCGCGGGCGCCGACGCCCGCTTCGGCGCCGGGCGCGGCGATGCGCTCCAGGGCTTCCTCATCCTGCTGCGTGCGCCCCAGGGTGGCCTGCCCCCGCAGCGCGGCCGCCTGGCCGTCGAAGAAGGACGCCGACCGCCGCATGAAGCTGGGCCGGCGGCTCCGGGACGCCGAGTCGGGTCTGCCAGACCCGCCTTCTCCGCCGCCGCCGCCGCCGGCGGTGCCGCCGCCGCCACGCACACTCGCTGCCGCGGCCGTCCGCAGGAACGTGGTGGGGGACCACTGGAGGCGTCTGTCACTCGCCGTCTCGCCGCCGCCGTTGTCGCCACCTGCTGCACCATGAGGCTGTGGTCACTGGTGGCCCATTGTTTTGGGCAAGGCGCCCAGAGACACGGCTGTCATGGATTGAGGTGATATCTGCCACCTGCTGCAACCTGAGCTCTGCAAACAAATTCGCTCTGGCATTGACTGTGAATGGCATGTCGGCAACCGCCGCCTTGCTTCCTGCTGCTGTGCCGCTGCTGCCGATCACACCCTCGGGTGAGCACAGCTCGGGTAGACCTTGCACAGCTGCAACAGCCCAAGCGGGCCGTCATGGTGGGTGATCAACAAGATTGACCCTGCCTGCCTGTTGCGGCTGTGCTGGTGGCGCCGTGGTGAGCACAGCATATGTTGAGTGCTCCACGGCTTACGGCTACCGTGTTCATAAGCGTGATGCACGAACACATGACCAGCCGATACCCACTTCGATGTTTTATCATGTCCGCTTGTACGCTGTGCACTTGCAGCTCAAGGTCCGTCCTAATACCTTACCCTTGCCAACTACGTTTTTGATTTCCGGTGTACCAACTGTTCACTGCACTGCCAGCATTGTGAACAATGACCACTGCGTCTGTAGTCGAGACTCCTGCAGCACAGACGCGCGCGCAGCTTTGTGCCACAAGACGCACCCAGCCCCTCTTGCAATGTGAGCTGGACAGCTCGCCTGCTATGCTGATACCGGCGTCATTACTAAAAAGTTGCGCCTGCAGCAGGATACGAGAGCGGCCGTGAATGAGCGACGGTAGATTGAAGGTTTTTCGTGTGATGCTAACTTGCCTCTTCTGCTGATCTCGGCGTTACGTCGGAAGATGCTGGCTCCCGCGGCAAAGATGCGCACGCGCGGCCCCAATGCCAGCTTGAGCACCGGCCACCAGCTCCACGGCCTCGTGATGATGTACAGCCAGATGGCGCCGCCCTGTGGCCAAGTGAGCGTGATGAAAGCGAGTCACTGACCATCTGTCTCAGAAACATCAGCACCAGCTTCAGCACCAGCCACCGGCTCCACGGCCGCGTGACGATGTACAGCCAGATGGCGCCGCCCTACAGAGGAGGCAGTACACACAATCTGGCACCGTGCACTCGGGGCTGCGTCTGGCGTCGTTTCAGCCACGGGCCACCAGCTGCAGGGCGGCGTCACATGGTGCGGCCCAAAGGCGCCCCCCTCACGCACCCGCGCGGGTATGCCCGGGACAATCACTCGGGACGACCATTTCGACGGGTTTTGCCTGGCGCTGGCTATGCATAGTCATGCGACAGGTTGTCACTGGCCCAGAAGCGTCATCAGAATGCGTAGCCATGTGGCTGCGAGCCCGCTGCTGAACCTGATAGGGCAAAGTCTGTCTGTGTGACGTCATGATAGGCACCTGCACAGAGGCAGCCTGAGCATTGCACAGCCAGTTTGCAAGGGCATCGCCCCGCATGTGCAAGGGTTTGGAGCCCGCATGCTGAGAAGGGGGGCATTGTGGAAGTGTCCGGCCTGCAGAGCGAGATGCGATCAAAAGGCTTCGTCATGCGAGGCCTGCAGTTTGCAGGTGCAGAAGTACCTGAGAGGCGATCATGAGGTCGCCAATGATGAGGCTGTACGTGACGCCAGAAACCGGCGACAGCAGGAGCGCCAGTGCGCACACAAACGTGATCAGGTCCCCGCATGCGGCAGCAATTTCCACACCCTGCAGCAGCAAACGCTAATCAATTACATATATCTTTCGCCATTCGCGACATGACAAGCATGCACCGGTGCATCCATGTGGAAGTGGAGAAATTTGATTTGCTCATCCATGTGAGACACAGGCAAGGTGTCCTTGAAACATGTAGCAGGCAAGAATGCAGGCACAGAGAACCACATCGCCCACATGCATTCCGTTGGAGTGCCAAACAATTTGGACTGTGTGCATTAGAATGTCACTCATGAGTTGGGGGCTGCTGGAAAGCTTGGCACTTGCGACGCCGACAGTAAACAGGACAATGCTGTCAACCATGTCGCTGTGCCGCCAATTGCGAAGACAGTGTTGCAGGAAGTTCAGCAGCCAGCCGACCTGTTCCAGGCGCTCAGTCATCGGAAGCAGGAAGCGGCTGTACGCCAGCCAGAAAGCCGCCAGTATGACGACCACGATCACCTGCAAGCAGTGGCATATGCACTGTGCTCTACGACTGCCTGCATGATCTGCAAGCACCTCAGCCACTGCAGGCCCACTGGAACAGCGCCGAGATCGTTGTCGTCCTGGCAGCTTGTCCAAATCTGCTGGGTGCAAGCAACACATGTTGTCAAGGTCTCAATATGGCTCGGGATGAGCTGACCCGCCAGCATACTACCGCAACATGCGACGGTCTCAGAGCCAAATACAGCACGTAACACAGCACACAACACAGCACGTAACACCAACAGGGGATATGGTCCCACCCCGGCGAGGCCGCCCTTGTTGGACAGGCTGACAAGGACGTAGCCGATGACCACGGTTTTGCCGACCCACAGCACGGTTGCATACGACCGCAGCTCCCCGGCTCCGACTGGCACGCCAGCAATGCTGCACAGCTGCGCTTGCGGCACGGGCTCCAGGTCCCCCCTGCAGCGGGATGAGTGCAGTGTGCTGCAGTAGCGATGCCTAGATACAGCTCGATTTCCTCTTGCGGGGATGGCAGAAGCTGCGAGGATGGTGCATCGAGGTTGCGGCAGCTCCATCACTTGGAATTGTCTTGCTTCAGCGGCTTTGCACATGCTCACACGAAGCTTGACCAAACTTCATCAGGCTAGGGTATGTCGATTCATGTCGAGCGACAGGCTGCCTGCCTACCTGGAGGGTCCAATACTGGCGCTGGCATGCGGCTTTGGTGGCTTGGAGGCCCCGCACCCGGGTGGCGAGGCATCTGCGGGGTTTGTGGGACCCACTGCGGCATCCCTTTCCCCCGGGCTGTCAACTTCCGGCTGCCGGGCAGTACCTCCGTCTGACATGCTGGCCGCCTCTGGTGGCGGCGCAGGCACTCCCTCAGCAAGCACCGCCTCTGCCGCTGCATGGTCCCCCTGGCGCAGGCAAGCAGCAAGCCTGCTTAGCGTGCACGTTTGTGGTTGTTCTCAAAGGGTGAAACAGGATGCCCACAGCATACGGCGCTGCACCCAGAGGCCTGCCGGCGTCTGGAGCGTCGCGACCTCAGAGAGCGAGACCCAGAGCGCCCGGGCACCTCACCTGTGCTGTGTAGTGCTGCGCCCACTCGCGGCGCTCGCCCGCCGTCAACTGACCTGCCGGGTGCCGCTGCAGCTGCTCAGCCTGCGCCGGTGCACCCATATCCATTTTTGCATCGTTCTCTGTGCAATCCAGACGGCGAACTGCATACTGATTTGTGCAATGGGGATGCACTCGGCAAGCTGGCGGCATGGAGGAGAACCAGTCGTTCTGCCCATGTACGAGGATCATGGAGCGTCTCAGCACTGACCCCACCTGGGGCGACGCCCTGTCGGCATCTGCTGCAGGCGTGCATCCGACGTCTGCTGCTGCGGCGGCCAGCGCAGGGCGCACCGAGTGCCTTGCTGCCGCTACTGTGGCGCTGCTGTCGACGCCGCCGGATCGGCGCATGTCCCTGGTGACGCCGCCTGTGTGGCGGGACTCTTCGGCCGCGAGCGCCGCTTTGGCATCCCCGCTGCCGGAGCTGCTCGTCTCACTGCCGGCGTCGCCCTCCTCTTTGGCGACGACAAACCGGTATGGCGGCCCTGCAGACATCAAGGGTGATGTTTTTGGCACGTGTGCGATCCAGCAGTGCCCTCCACAAACACCATGCGCGTGAGGCAGCGACCGGGCGCCATGCGCGTGGACAACAGCTGCGACGCACCTTTGTTGTCCTCGAACAGGGCGCCGTGCCGTTCCAGGAAGCGCAGCTGGCTGTGCTCCACGAGCTGCACCCACTGGGCCTCCGGGTAGGGCTTGCCCGCAAGCGGCTGCACGACGCAGTGCTCCCAGAACTTGCCAACCCTGCCGCGCTCCGACTGCAGCCATGACAACAGATGTTGCATGTCGTGATCGTGCTCTGGCCACCTGTCGTCACTAGACGGATGGCGTGATCACCAGTACTGGGCGGCAAGTAGCAGCGGGCTCGAACCAAAGGGGCCTGCATGCGAAGTGCCCCCTGAATGCAGGATGCTTTCACTCTTTTTCTGCTGTGGCGGCTCAACTTGCAGCCTCGAGTGCGGGCGGCATCCAGTGCGGGTATGATGTTGCAGCAAAATCCTCTTGTATTCGGATAGACATGCAGAATTTACGGCTCTGAAAGCTTGAAGGTGCCTCAACGTGCTCACCCGATTCAATTTGACGGCTGGGCTCTGTTGGTACCCTGTCTGGAGATGACGCGGAGAGCATGTTGCACTTGTGAGCAACTCGCCTGGTCGTTCGGATTAGCAGCAACCAATGAGGCTGTAAGGCTGTAAGCTTGAGCTCCCAAGGTTTCTTGTATTCTACCAGAGCTGATTTAGGTGAGACACAAGAGCATAAGGAACCTTCTTTGCAGCAGCACTTGCAGTTGGTGCACCAAAACCAGGAGGCCCCAGCAATCTTCCACTATTCTTAAGGCTGTTGGGGGGTATACCGTGTCTGCCTCAAGCGCTGGCAGCACCCAATGCGCCTGCCGGCTGGGTTCCCGGTGCACCGCCCTGAACACCACCCAGGCGGCAAACGCCAGGAACGCGAGGCAGCCGAACACGAAGATGCAGATGCCGCCAATGCGCGCGCCGCGGTCGCCAGATGCGATGAGCTCTGCAGGAGGGCACAGAATCACGCGCTGGACCTTGTTGTGCGGCTGCAGGTGTGGTCAGTCAGGGGGAGTGCGCTGGAATCTGCGGTGCGCCGCCCACAGAGACATAGAGGCTAGCGACCACCGAGCCTCACATTCGTACATCCGTGTCCCCTGGCCTGGACTGTGGGCAGGGGCACCATGCACTGTGAATGCAATGGTGAGTTGGCACCATGCAGCAAGCAGATGTCAGGCCACAGCACAGGGGGCATGTAGGTATGCAGCACTGCCTCGCTGAGGCGCCGGAGGAGGGGCTCACGTCCGGCAGCCTGGCCAATGGGCATGACCATGAGCAGCAGCAGGAACAGCTCCAGGCGCGGGAACTCCAGCAGAGGGGGCGGCCGACGGTGGAAGTACCGGAAGGCGAGCACCAGCAGCGCGTGCAGCACCAGCGCTGCCGCCGCCACCACAGCCACCCAGAAAACGATGCGGGCGGCCCTGCGGCACCGAACACGTGTGGTGGCGGGGGAGCTGCCGTCAAGCAAGAACCATGCTCGTCCGCTGACGAGTCGGCATAGTGGTCGTGCTGATCACCACTGGCTGCTGAAGTCGGCTGCTGAAGTCGTCAGACAACCTCCCAATGGCACCTCCTCGCGGTGGCAATGACCTGGCGCAAACTCTGCATGCAATTTCACCTTGTGGGCGAATTTCCGGTTGGTGGATCTCGCAGGACCTTCAGCTTGACAAGATCGCGAAGTTTGACAGCATCGATGCAACTCTGTCGTGCTGCACCTGGCATCTGTGCAGGCTGCGCTGGCATCACTTGATAGATATAGCTGATCCACAGAGGGCGGGCTTATGGTTTAGGGTTTAGGGTTTACTCGTGTGCTGCTCACCTCTGCAGGGCTGCACTGGCGGGCGCGCTGTTGAAGATGCTCAGCAGGTCCTGCACGCTGTTCAACGCCGAAGCGCCCACTGTGGCATCGGCAGACGTGCCGCCGCCGCCATCGCCACTGGAAGCTGGAGCCGGGGCCGCCGGTGATGCCGCTGTGACAGGTGCAGCCGACACAGATCGACAAGCTGCCGGCGCTTGACACCAGCATGCGGCTGATAGGACGGTCCTGAGACAGTGCTGCGGCATTTGTCGCCAGGTAATACATGCGCATGACAACATGTCAAAACACCTGATGCGGAAGCGTCAGTGCTGTTGTCCACAAGCTGAAGGTCCCCGGAGGCCGAATTGTTCCTGGCGGACATGACCACATACGTGGAGTGTGGCACGGCCGGAATCGTCGCGTTGATCTGCAGCTGCTGCAGGGCGCGCTGTTCCTGCGGATGCCAGCATCAAGTCCGTAAATTATTGTGAGTGTGATGTAGGCTTGGAGAGTCACACAAAGCACGCAATGCACCTGCCAAGTGTCAATGAGCTCGGCGGCCCCTTGCAGTTGGATGCCTGACGTAGAGCAGGCAACACTGGGTGTTGAACCAAGGTGAGTCCTGCGCCATTATCCATTCTCAAAAGTGCTAGCAGCCCAGCCTCCTTCTGCGGACGAAGCACTGCAAAGCGCACCGCAGCAGAGCTGTTGCCATTGAGTGACGGCAACGGCGGCGGCGGCGGCACGGCGGCAAGAGCATTTGCCGGCATTGTAGAGGTGCCCGCAGAGCCTTGCCCCTGCAGGCAAGCTTGCACGGCATTGTTGCTGTACATGTTTGTGATAGTCTCTCTAGAGAGCATTTCAAACGTTAAACGTCTCAAGGCTTGCCAGCGAGGGGCTGCACGGTGATGGAGCTGCCCTGCCAAGGCATGACAACTGCGTGGGTCACCTGTTGCAGCATCCGCCTCCTTCCGTCCGGCATACCCGGCGGGCTGGGAGGCGGCGCACCTGCGTCGCGGAACAGCAGGCAGGTCACCTGCGCTCTGCTGCATCACAAGCCGCAGGCACCCGGTGCGACCCTCATCGCAGACTATGTGAGGATGTGCGGTCCGGCACGCATGGCAGGTCTAGCAGGGGCACTGGCGGCACAGCCATAGCCCTCGTGTTCGTTGCTTTGCACAGTCGTCATACCTTGAATTTCGAAAGAGTTTGGCTGTGAATTCGCTGCAGTCAGCTGTCCTTGACTGTCCAAGGCAGCCGGCACCGAGCAGTTGAAGGTGTAGGTGCCCGGCGGCCAACCCTGGATGCAGTGGTAGCACAGGTTAGTGACTCCTCTTGTTGATTGCCATCAGGAGCAGCACCGGCGAGCAAGTCAGCAAGGGTATGGCAAGCTGTTGTGCAATCAGCAATTTGCAAGAAGTCGACGCTGCATAGAAGTCGAGGGTCGGAACACCAAGACCCGCAAACACCTCAACCATGCCGACAGCGCACCGACAGCGGGATGCTAAAACGATACGAGTTTGAAACCAGCTGCAGCTGCTGGCTGTACGTCATGCTTTGCGTCTGGCTGACATCGTAGGCGACACAAGTCACGTTGCGGGAATCCGGCGGCGCCGACTGCGACACACAATGGTGCGTTTGAAGCAAGTTGAACATGTGCCTGCTTGCACCATTGGTGCATCACCACAAGTTGATCACTGCACTGCATGGACCGAGCACGTGCAGAGCACCGAATACATTGGAGTGCGGCGCTGCATACCGTTAGGGGATCAGTGATGGGTCGCACACATGCGACGGCACCGGTGGCGGCCGGCGGCTGGTCGCCTTGCGCGCTGGCAACACTGGGCGGGTCGGGAAAGAAGCTGCAGTCGAACACAGTGACAGGCGGTGGCGGCGGCGGCGGGCTGGGCGGAGGGGCAGGGGGTGGGCTGGGGGGAGGGAAGGGTGGCGGCGATGGCGGCGGTTGGGGCGGCGGGTTGGGCGGCGGGCTGGGCGGAGGCGCAGGTGGGGGTGAAGGCGGTGGGCTTGGCGGCGGCTGGGGTGGAGGGCTGCGGAATTGAAGGCGAACAGCACATACACTCAGCAGCTGGACACTCCCTCTTCACAGCTTGGCCAAGAAGTCATATGAAGGTTCGACGCCGGCGTCCCTCAAGTACATCACACATGCAATGCTGATTGCACCTTGGCGGCGGGGAAGGAGGAGGCGCCGGCGGGGGACTTGGTGGTGGCTGTGGTGGTGGCCTGGGCGGAGGGGAAGGCGGTGGGCTCGGCGGCGGCTGGGGCGGAGGGCTGCAGGTGAATCACGGAACAGCACATTCAGCTGGCTTGGCGCTACATCTGCGAAGCTCCGAGGATCACTTAATATTCCCCAACGACATGGTGCATGCGGTGCCGGACCTCACCTGGGCGGCGGCTGGGGAGGTGGGCTGGGTGGAGGCTGAGGTGGCGGGGATGGCGGTGGGCTTGGCGGCGGCTGGGGCGGAGGGCTGCAGGTGAGTCACGGAACAGCACATTCAGCTGGCTTGGCCTACATCTGCGAAGCTCCGAGGATCACTCAATATTCCCCAACGACATGGTGCATGCGGTGCCGGACCTCACCTGGGCGGCGGCTGGGGAGGTGGGCTGGGTGGAGGCTGAGGTGGCGGGGATGGCGGTGGGCTTGGCGGCGGCTGGGGTGGAGGGCTGCAGAGTTAAAGGCGAACAGTGCACTCGCTCGACACATCAGCAGGTGTACAGACCCTCAGCTTGGCAAGGGAGCCAAACGACAACACAAGGCCTGCAGCCCTGGAACATGTTACACATGCAATGCTGATCGCACCTTGGCGGCGGGTGAGGAGGAGGCGCTGGCGGGGGATTCGGTGGTGGCTGTGGAGGCGGGCTGGGTGGAGGAGAAGGGGGCGGGCTCGGCGGCGGCTGGGGCGGAAGGCTGCAGGTGAGTTGCGGAACAGTACACTCAGCTGGCCTGACGCAACATCCGCAACATTCCGAGGACCTCCTGAGGTTACCTGAAGGCATGCCATTCACCAGGGACATGGTGCATGCGGTGCCAGACCTCACCTGGGCGGCGGTTGGGGCGGCGGGCTGGGCGGAGGCGCAGGAGGGGGATTGGGTGGGGGAGAAGGCGGTGGGCTTGGCGGCGGCTGGGGCGGAGGGCTGCGGAATTGAAGGCGAACAGCACATACACTCAGCAGCTGGACACTCCCTCTTCACAGCTTGGCCAAAGAGTCAAATGAAGATTCAACGCCGGCGTCCCTCATGTACATCACACATGCAGTGCTCATTGCACCTTGGCGGTGGGGAAGGAGGAGGCGCCGGTGGGGGACTTGGTGGTGGCTGTGGAGGCGGGCTGGGAGGGAAAGGCGGTGGGCTCGGTGGCGGCTGGGGCGGAGGGCTGCAGGTGAGTTATGGAACAGCACACTCAGTTGGCCTGACGCCACATCTGCAAAGCTCAGAGTACCACCTGATATTCCCAGGTACGTGGTGGATACACTGCCAGAACTCACCTGGGTGGCGGCTGGGGCGGCGGGCTGGGCGGAGGCGCAGGTGGGGGTGAAGGCGGTGGGCTTGGCGGCGGCTGGGGCGGAGGGCTGCAGAGTTGAAGGCGAACAGTGCACTCGACACACCAGCAGGTGGATAAACCCTCTTCACAGCTTGGCCAAGAAGTCATGTGAAAATTCGACGCCGGCGTCCCTCGAGTACATCACACATGCAATGCTGATTGCACCTTGGCGGCGGGTGAGGAGGAGGCGCCGGCGGGGGACTTGGTGGTGGCTGTGGTGGTGGCCTGGGCGGAGGGGAAGGCGGTGGGCTCGGTGGCGGCTGGGGCGGAGGGCTGCAGGTGAGTTGCGGAACAGCACACTCACTTGGCCTGACGCTACATCTGCAAAGCTCAGAGGACCACCTGAAATCCCCAGGGACATGGTGCATGCGGTGCCGGAACTCACCTGGGCGGCGGTTGGGGAGGTGGGCTGGGCGGAGGCGCAGGTGGGGGTGAAGGCGGTGGGCTTGGCGGCGGCTGGGGCGGAGGGCTGCAGAGTTAAAGGCGAACAGTGCACTCGCTCAACACATCAGCAGGTGTATAAACCCTCAGCTTGGCAAGGGAGCCAAACGACAACACAAGGCCTGCAGCCCTGGAACATGTTACACATGCAGTGCTGATGGCACCTTGGCGGCGGGGAAGGAGGAGGCGCTGGCGGGGGATTCGGTGGTGGCTGTGGAGGCGGGCTGGGCGGAGGGAAAGGCGGCGGGCTCGGCGGCGGCCGGGGCGGAGGGCTGCAGGTGAGGTGCAGAACAACACACTCAACTGGCCTGACGCCAACGTCTGAGTCCTCACGGCTCAGAGGATCAGCGATCTCATTTGTGATATCCCAGGCTGACATGCCGCAGGTACATGGAGCACGCGGTGCCAGATCTCACCTGGGCGGCGGTAGGGGCGGGCTGGGGGGTGGTTGGGGCGGCGGGGAAGGAGGAGCGGCCGGCGGGGGACTGGGCGGCGGATCTGGCGGGCTGAGCGGGGGGGAAGGCGGTGGGCTTGGCGGCGGATGCGGCAGCGGTGAAGGAGGTGGGGCCGGCGGGGGACTGGGCGGCAACAAGTAACTTTGAATCACAAACAAGTGACAACACACTAGTTCTGTTGTTTTCTGGTGTTTGCCCAGCAAAGAGCTGGGAACCCCGTGCGAAAGGACGTGCAGATATACAGACAGCAGAAAGTAGCTGATGTTGCAAGCTGGCCTCAGAAAGCAGAAGCTCATCACGAGATGCATCACTGACCCGCGGGTTGGACGGCGGACTCGTGAGAGACTGGAGCAAAGCATACTAGGTCCAGAGTACATGACACAGCTAGGGCAAAACACGCACATGCATGATTGCCAACAAATTGATTTTGCAGGCACCTGGGTGACGAGGCACGAGGCCCAAAGAGGCTCATGGCAATTTGAAGCAATGGAATGCAGACGCACCAATTCTGAAAGAAGGGTGGAATCACCTGGGTGGTGGGGCAGGGGGCGGGGTGGAGGGAGCAGCCGTCGGTGTGGTTGTTGGAGCGTCCGTGGGCGCTGCCGTGGGGGCCGCAGCGGGTGTTGGTGTCGGGATGCTGCTCGGCACAGCCGTCGGTGCGGCTGTTGGAGCATCAGTGAGGGCTGCCGTGGGGGCCGCAGTGGGCCCTATCGTAGGACTGCTGCTTGGTGCAACCGTTGGTGCGGCTGTTGGAGCGTCAGTAAGGGCTGCCGTGGGAGCAGGAGTGGGTGGTGGTGTCGGGGTACTACTTGGCGCAGCTGATGGTGCGGCTGTCGGCGCATCCGTGAGCGATGCTGTTGGGGCCGCAGTGGGTGCTGGTGTCGGGGTACTAGTTGGCGCAGCTGTTGGTACGGCTGTTGGCGCATCCGTGAGTGTGCCTGTGGGCGCCTCCAACTGGCGAGACAAAGTGAGTCCGGGGGCGCCAGCGGTGCCAATGCCTGCAAGGAACACCATGCACAGTTGGCATGCAGCCAGGGCTCCTGTTCGTGCTCTCGGAGGTGCAATGCAACCGTGCAGGCAGGCGTGGACATACACACGCGTCTGCAGGCAGGGGGGAACAATGACGACTGCCGGACATCAGATGATGGCCAAATGTAGTGCAACTGAACACCGCATCATCAATCGATACATCTTCTACTCAGACGCACCGCTGATCTGCCAGATGACACTGCCGGCGCCATCACTCAGCGTCATGTCGACAGTGTCCAGTTGTGGCCGCCCGCCGGCCGCATATGCTGTGAGGCTGAAACTGTAGCTGCTGGGTCCCTACAGCACAAGGTGCATACGATGTGCAAAAGTTGAGATTTGGCATTGGCATCGTGTCCTGGGCAGTCTACAGCTTTGATTAAATCACGTGCTACGATTACAGTCTATCAGCTGCTGCACTGCAGCAAACCCTGGACGCATCGTGGAGGTTGGGCACAGGTTGCACGTGTCGTCAGCATGCTAAAATCACCCCATCCAGGTGCCTGATGCTGTATTGATTGCTGCTGCCGTGGTAGCTCACCTGCAGCAGGTGTGTGACAATCTAGTGCGAGGCGGTGCATGCAGCGGCTGACGTGGTAATGATGATTGCGGCTCTGAGCAGCATCAAAAGATCACCTGGGATGCAGAAGAAGTAGTTTGAATGGCAATCCTGCTGCCGCTGCCACCAGGGCTGACTGATGTGGCCGTAGCTCCGCCACTGGCATAAACGAACCCGCTGTCGCTGTTGGCTCCCGCATCGAACTGGAACTCCAGGCTGTCAAATGCTGTGACGGCTATGTTGACAAAGGCAGCCTCTGGCGACGAGACGATCAGGAAGTCGCCAGCTGCCAGAAGCCTGCGCTTTCCGGCTGCCAGTCCAGCGCCTGCCGCTGTAATGTTGAACAGCATGTGCACGGCCTGACCTGCCGCCGTGTTCACCAGGTTGTCGTATCCCGATACGAAACCTGAGCAGATGACAGGTTCAGAGATCGGAGTGCTGCGACTTCTCGTAGGTTTGCACACTCACAGTAGGTCAGACATGCAACGTGCGCAGTAGTCGTCAGAACACATAAAGCAAGTGACAGCTGCAGCTTGGCATTGCTTGAAAGCCAGCAGACACGGCAGCAGACTTGCCTGCGGTGGTGAGCTCATCATCAGGTATCGGCGCAGCAGCTGGCGCCACTGTTGGCATCTGCAGCGTTCCGGCAGGTGTCGGTGCCGTCGGCTGCGTGGTACCTCCTGCTGAAGTGGTGGGTGTGCCGGCTGGCATGGGCTCTGATGGCTGTCCTGCAGGCGTCGGCACTGCAGGGCTGGCCGCCGGCATCGGCTGTGACGGCTGCCCTGTTGCTGTTGGCGCTGAAGCTGGCTGGTCAGATGGGGTTGCCGCCATGGGGGCCGCCGATGGCTGCAAGGGCAGTCCAGTGGGCATAGCTGCTGTGGGGACGGCTGCTTTTGACACCCCAGATGGCGTGTCTGAAGGCTCTGCAAGAAGGACAACTGCTGTAGGGACCGCTGCAGTCGGCACGCTGCTGGGTGTGCTCGCTGGCTGCGCCGTGACGCCAGCTGATGGCTGACCAGCAGGCGCCAGGACATTGCTGGCGACACCTGCCGGCGCCGAGCTGCTACCCTGTTGAGCTGCCGTCGCCGTCGTACGGATGTCCTGCGCTGCCAGTTGCCCTGTTGGCGCGGGTGTGCCTGGCACAATGAGCAGATCAGAAAGTCAGGGGCAGGTGCGGCATGGGGATCGACTGGAGCGCAATCTGCTGCCGTGGTCGGCAAGTGCCGGACCGTGCTGGTGCCCCATGAGCGCATGCTGCAGGGGTGAGGAGCATATATCAAGTTGCCTCTCATGCAGACGAGATCAGTCGCAGGTCTCTGAAAATGAGCCATTAAAAAATTAAAGTTTTCAATACTGCCCACCTGTCGGCGGCACCTGCCCGGGGCCATCCAGCTGGCTGGCAAATTGCGTCGACGCGCCATCTTCCGTGGGATTTGTGCTGCCACCTGCAGTCGAGTGGCTCGCGCCGCCGGCGGGCGTCGCGGCATCCAGCACAGGTCGCCCCGGACGGGCAGCCTGCCGGCTGCTGCTCCCTGCTGCCTCTGCCACGGCGCGTTGCACGCTCTGCAGCTGGTCCCGCCGGAGCTCAGACGGTGTGCCGGCGTCGAAAGTGCCGGCAGAGCGGGCGTCAGAAGGCAACGACGCAGCTGTGACGAGCGCAGAGGTCGTCAGGTCAGAGCCTGTCGGCGCACTCCCTGTCTGCCCTGTGCTTGCACCTGCATGTGAGCAACGCACCACAGGTGCTGAGCTTCAAGTGCAGCAGTATATTTTGGGCGGTTCCCACAGGAGCACAGATATCAGCAGACACATGAGAGATCCCACTCGATTGCGAGACCTGTGCGTCTGCATGCGACTGAGGCCATTGCGTCACCTGGCAACCCTGTGAAGATCTCCTGTGCGGAGTTGCCCGGACTACTGGCTGCGGCTGCGCCAGTGCCAATAGCTGCAGCACCACAGTCGAGGACATGATGTACCATACGACTGGCTGCCTGATAGACGTGCCAGGAGAGAGAACACGCACAATACAGCAGCCAGCGAGAGCACACACACACTTACGGTGGAATTCGTTGGCCACCGTGCCATCTGGCAGCGTCGTCACAATCACCACGCCGGGCTGTCCAAATGCTGTGAGCGCCACAAATGCCGTCGACTCCCCCGGCGTCAGCGGCACGTCGGCGGAGCCTGAGAATGCCGGCACCCTACACGGGCAGACACGATCTGCAGTCAGCAGACCGCTCAACTGCTGTGAGCCCCGTGGACGTTGCCACCTGCCCCAAAGCCAGGGCTCTCCCGGTGATGGCGACTCGGCTGTGGAGCCTGCAGAGGCCGGCACCCTGCACGAGAGAAGTGATGTGCAATTGGCCGCATTGTCCTGATGCCGTAAGCACCACGATATGCCCCCGCGCAGAGTCGAGTCTCAATACATTTCGTAAGAGCCTGAGAGTTTCTGGATTATGCCATTTGACCTTGCAGCGGTCAAGCTGAGCAGCGGCACATGACGAAAAGTTGCAAAAGCCGGAAGACGCCACGACTGCAGGCACGACCGTTGCTCAGCCATTGGTGATGTCTGATGACAGGTTAGGCTGCTAGCCGCTGTGCCTAAAAGCGCGCGCCCCGCCAAATGCCATGCCAATCCAGCTTCTGAACTCACTTTGCATGACTGGCTGCATGACAAGCGACGCGCCTGCTGCAGCAGAAGGAATGCTGCGATCCTGCTCACCTGATGGCACCAGACAGCACGCTGAACTCGCGACTCACGTCCTGGTAGTTTGGCGGCACGCCCGGGATGAAGGAGCCCACATACAGAGTCTGCGCTGCGAGCACTGCGCCCAAGACACCGATGCCAATGCCAGTGCCTGCGCAAGCATACACATTCTGCATCAAATTGCGGAGGTTGTGCAGAGCACTCATGGACACATGTAGCACCTGAGCAGCCAGCGTCCCTCCCAAGGCACTTGTGACAGTGTTGGTACCTGCACTGCCCGATGTGTATGTACACAGTTTGTCAGGCAAGAAAGCGGTCAAGGCTGTCCGTGTAGCATGTGGCCCTGTTAAATGAGCGAGAATGTACATGGATCATGTTAAAGCTCATTCACGGCGCACATCGAGCTAGGCAGCTGCTGGCGACATCTCCTCGTGCTTCGACCAGATCATCAGACTTGCCTCCTGCCAGGATGGCCTCAAGCGCAACAGAACTCAGCAGAGCTGGTGAGCTACTGAGAGAGGTTGAGAGAGGAGACTATTCAGTGCAGAGTGACAGCCTGAACGCTGTGCGGAGAGCACTCTAGGTTGCTGAGGAGGTACATCGATTATGAAGTCGAAACTGGACTGCTATTCGAGGGAGTTGCTGTAATGGTCCTGAATTCCAAATGTGCTGGGTCACCTCCGCCGCCGAGCGAGCCGTGCGGCGCCAGCGAGCTGCCCGCAATGGCAATCGCGCCGCCGAGGCCAGCCACGCCGATCAGCACGTACGCGGTGATCTTGGCAGCCTGCCGCAGCCCAGCGTTGGGCGGCACGTAGTGCAGCGTGAGCGCCAGCGGCTCCGCCAATGGCACACCTGCAGCGTGCACAGCAGCAGGGGGTGAAACCAGGGAGGACATAAGGGTCGCAGCCTCCCATGGATGTCAGCATCATCAGCGTGACGCTCCATCCATCGTGACGCGCCTGCACTGTGCACGTCATTAAACTGTGCTATCGGCAACAACTCCACATAGTGTCGGGTGAGCCTCCTGGAGCAAGTTGGAAGTCGCACGTAGTGGGTACAAGGATACAGAGGCTCGCTTACTGTTGCGGTCGCTGGTGACGGTCAGCGACACGGCACCCTGGCGGCTAGCATCCAGCACACGCGCTGACACGTACAGAATGCCATTGTCGATGTCGAACACGAAGTTGACCCTACGGCACACAGCCCTGTCTTAGCATGCAATGCCGATCATCACAGCAATGGCCGAGGTGACGGCCTTCGCGGCAAGAACCGGCAGACCACAGCAGACCGACAGTCCATGGACTCCGTGGCTCACAGAGTCCAGAGACTGCGTCCGTAAACTTTGTGCCAGTAAGGTTGAGGCACCTAACTGAATCAGTTGTATGACAGACTGATGCGCGCATCACACAACTGGCTTTTGCCAAAGGCTGCCAGCATGGCGGCTCACTCTGAGGCTCCGCTGATATCAACAAGGTCCAGCGGCCGCGCTTTCAGCGTCGGGCCGCCGAAATCCACCCGGAAGAACTGTGTTGGCATCGCATTGATGCGCTGCGCCGGCGAGTAGACCTCCACGCCGCCGCCGGCCACCTGCGTGTTGATGCCTTGTGCCAGCAGTGCCCTGCCGCCACGGGTTGCTGAGCTGCTGATGCCGCCAAGACGCTGTTGTGAGGTGCCCGGGCCCAGCCCTGTGAGGGCTGACCATGCAGCGGCGTCCAGGTCTGCTGCCAAATTCTGCGCCGCCAGCGTGCGGCGACCGCGGCGGCCGCCGGCGCCAACATTGAAGCTCACATTGCTGGTGAGGTGCCGGTGGCGCCGGGCAGGGTCCGCTGCAGGCATAGCACCGGCACTGGCCCACGTAGCGGCCGCTGCAGGCTGCGTGGGAACCAACAGCAGCAGCACGAGCAGGCGGGTTGCTGATGCACAGGCGGCCTGCCGCTGCCATGGCATAACGGCTGCTGTTGTGACTGCCGCCGCCAGCTGGCGTCTGCACGCTGAAGGCCGTGGCAGCGGCAGCATGCTGACTGAGACGGCCCGGAACTCATGGTGTAGCTCGCATTATTGGCTTCCACGCACTCTGGCAGCAGCTGTGTGAGGTGGACCACTGCCTCATCCGGCGAGATGCTGCCTCACTGGCCAGTGCACCGCACAGGGCGCCTCGGCAGCGATTTCGCGTCGGATTGCCTATGCCGCGCCAAAGCAGCAGTCAGAGATAGCGTAGAGCAGGTACGTGCACCCTGTCAAACAGCCGTGCGTGAGCCTTTGGACGTGCCAGCAAAGTCCCGCATTACAGCGTCTAGCGGCGCTGCTGGTCAGCACAACCATGCGTTTGTGTAGACAGCTACCAGCTGCACTTTCACGAAGAGGGAAAGCGTTCTGATATGGCCACACATCTGCATCAAGTCCGCGCCGAACGCCACTACACGCACGTTTGCATGCCACTACAGCGTGTCTAGGATCCGCGGGGTTGATGGTCTCCCACATTGATGACACAGCGGACAGTCCAGCGGCAGACGCAGCAGCTTGCAGGGCGGAAGGCAGGTTTTCAGCCGCATTGCTAGCATGCATCCACCTGGATTTGAAAGCGAGGACCTTTCGCTTTGGTGGACGATGGTCGGTGGCCGTACGTCGGCGTGGTCAATGTCTATCGAGGACCTTCACGCTGCAGCGGTATATCCGGGCCGTGAGCTGGGTCAAATAGCGTGTCCGCCCGGTGCGTGGCAGGCTGTCACGCACTGCACGCTGCAGAGGCTGCGATTGAGGCGGATGGACAGCAGCGCAGCTTTGAGGCCTCAGACTGCAAGTGGGGACACTGTGTCGATCTTTGTCAAGCCTGTGGCGACGCCGGACCGCCGGCGATGGGAAGCTTTATGCCCCCGATCAGCATGACGCTATTCGAGGTCTTCTGTCCTATCTGCTGATTAAGTGATCAGATTTTCACAGGTACACACTTCAGCTGATGTGGGATCAATATTGATGATGCTCTACATCACTTCACTAGAGTGTACGTTGAAGTGTACACACGAACCCGGCGTTCGACACTCAGACCCCATATGTCTCCAGGGTCAGAGACAGAGGAGGGACGTCCGCCCATGCCTTGCAGCCATGTCCACTGCCTCGCCCCAAGATTCTTGCCGGCCGCCAGCATTCATTGGCTGGCGCAAGGAACTTCTGCAGCAGCGATTTGTCGTCCAGTCAGCCGTCGACATCCATGGCATCGCTGCCGCCGACACAGCCGTCTGCCGCAGCGGAGCCGCCACTGCTGTCGCCGCCGCCGCTGCGCAGCATTTCGCCGGACTTGCGCTTCCGACTGCGCCCCGCAAGGTACTGCTTCAGCCACCTGCGCAGTCAGTGTTGAAGACCGTCATGTATCCAGTCCACCCTGCACTCGTGCCGTGACCGGGTGCTCTGATCAAGGCACAGGCCTGTGCCTGGGACAGCCTGTCTACATCCATGCAGGGACGGATCCTACCATACGATGTGTGCCACCGCGATACCTCTTGCCACAGGTATGGAACTTCTTACCAAAGCTTACACAACATACTGCATGGGAAAGTGCGCACCAGGAGTCCAGGGTGCTGACGTCATCGACCGGCGCCTCATGCTGCCGCTCCAGCCGCTTGTTGCCGCCCACATCCAACTCCTGCGGCCCAAGTCAGCCGTGAGTATCAGACGCCAGCCGCAGCCCTGGACGCCAGCTGGCAACGCCAATGTGGGTGTGTGCTGACACTCAGGGATGCAAACAGCATGATGGCATAGACAGCGCCGCATGTGACTCGGCGCACTTGACGTCATTCCAATAACAGTTGCCAAGTCCGAGGGCCTCACATTAACATCTGCAGATACTGTGTCACATGCATCAGCAGTGCAGCCTCAAGCACACCTCCAGCTGCGGCAGCAGCGAGGCGACGAGGCGCACGCCGCTGACGTCCAGCTTGCAGTGCCGCAGCGACTGCAGCGCAATGGGAAACTCCATCAAGCAGCGGCGCTGTCAGATGCTGGTAGGCAGACAGCTCAGCATGGTGACACACTTTGTGAACTCAGGTCTGAGCCCAACAGGACGCCTTTCCAACTGCACCCCTAGTACAATACGAGGACACATATGTGATCACTCCAGTGCAATCCGGCTGGCGCTGACTGGAGGGGCTGATGTCCTAGGCGGGCAGATCTGCGACTGGCACCAGGTCTGCTACATTGCCAATCTCGGAGCTGCAACTTCCAGATGATCAGATGCGCACAGACCGTCACAAGAATACTAACCAATTGCCGCAGGCTGGACAGCCCGATGAGCTTGGCCAGCGGGTGCGGCGGCGCCTCAGATGAGTCTTGCTGCGCCAGGAGATCAGGTGATTGGATGTTAGGGAATCAGAGGCAGTAGACAGCATCAGCACTGACCAGCTGCCGCAGGCTGGACAGCCCGCTGAGCTTGGCCAGCGGGTGCGGCGGCGCCGGCGTGGCGCTGTCAGCCGGTGGCCTAGGCGTTCGGAACTTGAAGTCCTGCCGGAGACACCGATTAACAGAAATTCTTTACAGTTGTGAACAGGACAGTAGCACGAGTCGCAGCAGCAGCAGCAGCAGCAGCATGGCAGCATCCAGGCAGAGCAGCAAAGATTCAAATGCGGTCCACAGAGCTAGCAGCCCACGGCTGTCGAACACTGAACATCGACTGTCAAGGGTTGAAAGTGGCGGCCCCATACGCATGCAGCTGCTGAGCCCGCCATACCTCCAGGGCCAGGCGCTGCAGCTGGGACAGGCTGCCGAAGGCCTGCGACGGCTCCTCGGCGAAGCAGTTGTTGAGGTGCAGTGCGGTCAGTGCCGACAGAGTCAGCAGCCCCGGCGGCAGCGTGTCAAATGCCACCGCCCTCGCATCTGCCACAAACCTGAAGGCAGGCAGAAACATGGGTCGTTCAAAGGAGGCAGGCCCAAGCCAACGAAAGCGAGCCCTGGCAATAGCGCCGTGAAGGCACCGCTGTCACTGTGTTTCCACTTTGAGACACAAGGCTGAGGTCAACCGTGTGCAGGAGCAGATCCCAGGCTGCAACCTGCTTGGTTGATGAGGTGCTCATGTCCATCTTGACTCGCCTGCAAGTCAGGTGCACAGCATGAAAGTTGCAAAATGGGGCACCTGAGGCTCTCCAGGCATGGCATGCCAGACAGGTCCAGGCTGAAGGGCGCATGCAGCGCGCCCGACGGGTACTGCTCCGCGTAGTTGGGCGTGGGGAAGTCGTCCGGCCATGCTGGCTGCTCTGCATATCATGAGAGAGCATGGTTGACCACACGCAATGTCGAACTGGGTGCCGATCTGGCTTCAACCAGTTGTAGTGCACACAGACTCCTGTGCACCCTCTGTAACAGCACGGTTCTGTACATGCACAACCGTGTCGTTGTTTGCCTGCATGGTACAGCTTTGTTTGAAACCTGTTCAACCCCGTGCAGGCTTTGCATGCAGTGTTTTACACAGTGTGAAGACATGAACATCAGTACCTCAACGTGGTACTGCTGCCATAATGCCGCAACAAACCAGCCACTTCTGTACATCGCCTTGGCCAAGATCCAAGCTTGCGAAGCATCAGCAGCAGTCACCTGGCACGACTGGTGGCACCACAGCATTGATGGACAGGTGCGTCAGGCTGCTCAGCGGCTGCAGCTCCTGCAACCCAATCACCAGCACCTGCATAGGCAGCATTTTCCCCTGATGATGTGCTTATCAGGCAACCCGGCCATGGGACGCGCACCGGCAGCATGTGGACGTCCCAACAGAAGAGGCCGTCGACGGCAGCAAGGAGTCCCTGAGCTGTCATGCTCCATACGGCGGCAGGAAAGCTCATGCTCGCTGCGAGCCATCATGATGGCGCACCTCTGCCGTGGTCTGCACATCCATGTGCAGTGCGCAAAGCCTGGTGAGGCGGCCCAGGCCCACGATGTCGCGGCTAGTCAACCCCGGCGACCGCAGGTGCAGGTGCAGCGTGCGCAGCGTGTCCGCAAACGCCGGCAGCGTGGCAAATAGCCCGCCGCCGGCATTGTGTGGTGCCCACTGGTCAGCCTGGAGGGATGCACATCACGAAAAGGCATCAGCCAGGATGCGAGGGGTCCATCAGCATGGGCGTCCATCGGCATGCCGCTGTGCATACTGCAGCATGGCAAAAGCACTGGCCGGGCTGGATTGACCTGCACGCCGCTGTAAAGCGACCTGCATGCTGATGTTAGCCAGATGTGATGAACCGACCTCCTGAATAGAACTGCTGCATATGTGCAAGACCTCTGTTTCTGACCAGGGCCTGACCACCGCACCTCAGGCTGAGGGTGGGGCGCGTCCCAAGCCGCTGCTGCAGCCACGTGCATGCGGCACGCCATTCAAGTGGCCGCCCGCGACGTTGAGCGTACTCTTCTGCATCAACCGTCGCGGACGTCACCAGGGGGCCGCAGGTTTCGCTGACGGCTGCCCAGGTCTTGCATACTGGCTGCAGAGCTCGCCTGTGGGATACAGTACGCAAGCTCAGCTTAGCTGAGCTTGTCAAGATGACCTTCGCCATGCACTTCAGATGCAGCACGCCAAGCTGCCAATGCAGAGGATGTGAAGTCCAGGAGGTCACAGGCCGGGTAACGAGCTTTTGGATACACGGACCGCTGTGACTGAAGGTCACTTCAGCCGCTTTCATGTGCTCATTGTTGCTACTTACAACTCGCAAGGGTCCTTGCCTGTCGAGATCGGGCACGAACTGGAACACGTGGCGCAGCTCGTCATGGGACAGCTGCAGCGCGGGGACGCCTTGGCCGTGGCAGGAAGATTCCGATGGGGCTGTGGGAGCGCCATGCCAGTCCATGTCGTTCAGCAGCGCGCCGTGCTGCGAGTTACTCATGCCGGATTGCAGCAGCATAGCCTGCGTGACCAAAAGGCATGCACGACTCAAGAAATGATCAGGTTGGTGTTCCAAGGTGTGCTGTGTGCGCTGCGCTTTGAAGGAGGTCAAACTCTGCCACTGCCCGCACGCTGCCGCGAGCTGATGCCAGAGTATTGGTGAAGGTTCTTCTCGATGCGATACAGTGCCATCATGACTCAAAGAGGCGGCAAGCTTGCTTATGCTGGTTTCAAATCGAAGCATGTGCATGAAGTATTGGCTACGTAGAGCGCTCCAGCGCCTTGTGGCCATGTGCTTACCCTCTCAGAATACTCCAGGTGCCTCGCAGGCTGCTGCGCACGCGTGCCGTCACCAGATGGGTGAAAGCGGCAAACGCCTTTGTGCAGCAGGCTGGCAGCCAGGCATGGACTGCTGCGGGCACAAGGCGTCAGCAGCAGCCAGAGCACCTGGATGTACCTTCGAGTTGGTTCTCTGGCAATTTGAAAGCCAGAGCAGGGCTCTAGAATCCGGTATCATACACCTTCAAATGTCAAGCTGTCGAATCATGTGTGTGCCGAGCTTCCTCAGTCGAGATTGCCCTGACAGCAATGCTGCATTAGATATACAGGAGAGCTGGTTGCAAGGAGTACGATACAGGCTGTAGAAAGGCAGTCAAGCTGCAGATGTGATCTGGCATCGCAGCTGGCGAGTTGAAGTTCCCAATTCTCAGGTTTTGCACTTGGGGTTCAGCGAGATTTGGCGGGAAGTCCAAACCCTACAGGGCTCCATTGGCACACAATGTGCAGAGTAGACTGTGGCGGCCAAGTTGTCTGTCCCGCTTGACTGCGTCGTCATAGCCCAGCAAATCAGGACATCAATCCTACTGATTGCCTCTGCCAGCTTGGCGCGGCCCTGCGCAGGCTTTGACTTGAAGCCCAGCAGCTGTCACTGCATCAACGCTGCAGCCCTGCCGAGAGCCACCCTCGGCCGGCCATCGTCGACCTGATTGCAGCCTGAAGCTTCGGCTGGCGTGTGGCATCCGGCAGCACCCCACCTGCTGCAGCGTCTGTGGTCCGTCAGCAGCCGGCACCAAAAGCGCAGCTCGGCCCTGTGGGCCTTCGACCCGCCGGCATGGGGGCGCAGCCCGTCAGCACGGTGACGGAGCAGCAGCAGCAGGAGGACCGGCAGTTCCATTGGACTGACACAGCAGAGCCGCACAGCGCCAGGCGGAAGGCCATGCTGCAGAAGTATGGGCCGCAGATTCGGGCGCTGTATGGCAACGACCCATGGACAGCCTACCAGGTGGGCGTGGCAGCAACGTCTCATTGAGCCCTGGGTAGAGACTATGCTCAGCCAGATGGTGGACAGCTGCTGGCTGGGAAGCGCGTGAACCAGTCGTCCTCGGTCGGGCACCTTGAGTGGCGTCGGTCAGCGCACCTGGGTCATCACACACACAGACTGGTCTTCCTGCTGGCTTGTCAGACTCGATTGCCAGCCTGTGAGTTTGCTGGGCGTGGCTGCACCGCACGCTTTGCCCTCTGGGACGCGGGCATCAGATGTCTCCCTGACTTACGTGGACTCCGCTGCTGCTGCCCGAGCGGCTGAGCAGCGGTTTGGAACGGCCTACATGCGCCGTCTGCAACACTCCCCGTGCGTGTCACCGCCGCTGCCATGGCGCTCGAGCGCGTCCAGCCGGTGCAATTTTCACGCTAGGAAATTACCTCACCCTCTCGGCAGGCAGTGCCTCCCCGGTGCTTGTGTGCAAGCCGTTTCGTCAGCGAGGTAGCAGCACACCGCAATAGCAACAGCTCGCGGGAGCCTCTGGGGCACGGGGACACCCAGGAACACTCAGGGCACCTCAGCTGTGCAGCGCCGCGCTGCTGCAGCATCTGTTTGCCTGTCGCATATCCCATGAACGTTTTGGGCTCGCCGATGTCTGTGTCAGTGCCCTTGTGGCTGCTGCCTGCCCCTGTCAGCCATGCTGGTGGTGTTGTTGCACACTGTGATGGTTAGACGATGCACATGTTGCTGTTCTTCACTGCTGTGTCACGGATGTGCTTGACGGTGTTGCCCCGTGTATCGCAGGTCATAGCTGTGTCGCTTTTCCAGTGCGGCATGGCGTACGCGGTGCGCAACTGCGGGTGGGGCGCCATCTTCGCGCTGGGGTGGGCGGTGTCGGGGTTTTGCAACCAGAACCTGTTCTGCGCGCAGCACGAGCTCAGCCACTTCCTGGCGTACAAGAAGCCGCTGCACAACAAAATCCTCAGCATCGCCAGCAACTGCCCGCTGGTGGTGCCGACGGCCACCACCTTCCGCAAGTACCACCAGGAGCACCATTCCCACCTCGTGAGTTGTGGCAGCGGCAACAGGCATCTGTGGGAGCTGACTGACAGCATTGCCAATGCCAGTGGGTCGAATGCTGTGCATGCAGCAACTGGCTGACCTGTCGTACATGTCTGGGCAAGCCGACTGCAAGAGCCTGCTCATGCTTGCGCTGTTTATGTCGTCAGCTTGAGCCTGGGTGGCATCCCCGGCCTGTCCAGCAAGACTGGGTGCTGGTTTGTGATGGTAGCCGACACATGTCGCATCAGCAGCTGCTTCCGGTTGAGACCTGTGCTCCAACCTTGCTTGCCGGTGGTTTCAGTGGCTTTGCACCTCTGTTCACGCAGGGCGTGGAGGGCTGGGATGTGGACCTGCCGACATACCTGGAGGCCAACTACATCGCCACCTTCCTGATCAAGCTGGTGTGGGTGTGCTGCTACATCATCGTGTACGGCATCCGCCCTGTGGTCATCCGCCCCAAGAAAGTTGGTGCGAACTTGCTACAACAGCCTGGGCTGCCTCCAGTGCCTGTCAATGCTGCCGTGTTCTGTTTGCATTCATGTGCTGCAGTTGAATGGCGCAGCATGCTGCGGAAATGTCGCTACCTGTCTGTGGGCTCTCCCCAAACCATTTGCCAGATGGCGCACAAGTATCTTGCTCGGTCAACACTGCCCAGTCGCCTGCGCTGTAAGCGTGCTCACTGCATGATGTCTTTCCGCTACAGGGCCGGCAGATCTGGTGAACATCGCGGTGGTGCTCAGCTTCGACGCGGCGGTGCTGTACTTCTGCGGCGTCAAGTCCATTGTGTACCTGCTGGCGGGCACCGTCTTTGGCGGCGGCCTGCACCCCATGGCGGGCCACCTCATCTCTGAGCACTACATGTTTGTGAAGGTGGGATGCATACCCTGGCAAGACCGCGATCGTGATTTGGCGCTGTCCTGTTCTCCTCAGCCAGCTGGACATGGTGTTGGCATTGTTGTCAGAGCAATGCGTGCCTTGACACGCACATGGTTGTGCGTCTGCAGGGGCAGGAGACGTACTCGTACTATGGTCCGCTGAACAAGCTGACCTACAATGTGGGCTATCACAATGAGCACCACGACTTCCCCCAGATCCCGCAGACCCGGCTGCACGAGGTGACCTTTGCTGCAGCCTCGTACTCATATGAAGCAGGGGATCCCAACACTGCTTTTTGACTTCAATTTATGTTGCAGCCTCTGCAGAGACAGAAGAAGTTCTTTCACAAGTTATCAAATGGCACCTTTACTGCTTGGCAGCACCCTCTGACAGCTTGCAGACCACCTGGATGGTTGTGACGCCTTTCTCAGGTCCTTCACAAAGCGGCGCTGACTCTCTCTTGTTGACCGAACCTGCAGCTGCAAAAGATCGCGCCGGAGTACTACCTCACGCTGAAGCACCACACCTCGTGGACGTGGGTCATCTGGGCATTCCTCACCGACCCTGAGGTGAAGCCCTGCTCGACTGATTGCGGCTTGCTGTCTTTGGATCGCCATCTCACATGTTCTGGGCACTCGGGAACTACCTGTGCTGCAGTTTGTAGGGCACATCATGCCAGCACGGCACTGCAGCTGTTGCTTGCAACCCATGGATCCCTGCAAAAGACATGTGCATAGCTGATGTTCTCATGCACACAGGTGGGCCCGTGGACGCGCATGAAGCGGAAGACTGTGGGCGGCATTGTGCCGGATGACATCCCCGCCGTGCAGCGTGCGCGCACTGAGGCCGCCCTCAAGGTAGGGACATGCCCAATCGATCCTGCCTCGGAGGCGTGCACAGGTCCATGCCGTGCTGTTGTGTCCCGTGTCCTTGTTTCTGCAGCATGCCCGCATCATCTGTACGTCATCTGCCCGCCCTCACGACAGCTCCATCATCTGACACACGATCAGATCATCTCTGCATGTGCAGGCGGGCAAGGTGACGATCTCGGCGCCCAACCCGCTATACATCACGGCGGACGCCTCCACCGGCGGCAAGAAGGTCGCCTGATGCGCTGCTGGTTTTCGGGCATTTCGCCGTGGGGTTTTCAGCTGCGGTGCTGGCGGATGCTCCAGGGCAGGATGGCTGCCGCATCCATGGCAAAGAGGCTTGGCCGCTGCCGGGATGACTGCATGCGGGGGATAGCTGCAAAGTCGGCCACTGTGGCGGCAGCAGCGGCAGCAGCAGCATCGCCAGCAGGGGGGAGCGGGCGGCGCCCGCAGCGAGGGAGGGGGGAAGACTTGGGATCCTGACTGGCAAAGTGCCGGTGCTCAAGGGGGGGTTTTCACGTGAAATTCTTGATGTTTACCATGCAGCGCGGGTGTTGGGGGCGCAGCTGCCGTGTGGCTGCTGCTTCTCCGTCCCTTTGGCGCTGTGCCAACAGTTTCTGGATATATACATCCTTTGACATGAGGGCGGCGAGACACTTTGTTCCTGGCGAGGTGGGAGTCAAGGGGTTGATTTTTGCAGCACCAGACGAAACACAGGGGTCAGCAGCACATGCTTTGTAGGGGGCGGCGAACTTGCCATTAGGTTTGGAGCTCTCCAGAAAACTCTCGACAGCACCAGGGTTTCGTGTGCGTTACCATGGGCAACGTGATACTGCTTGGTGTCAGCTTGATCAGTGGCACCGGCCGCTGCGGCCTGTCTTGAATGCAATGGAATAAACACCCATAATTGTAACATGGTGCCAGTCAACGTTCGTTGGCAGTCAATAGACATCTCAATGTACAGCAACACTGTTGACAATCACCTTCAGCACACGGCCATGTGTGTACACCTGAACAATGTGCAAGCTCAAAGCAGTGCAATCAACTCGAGCTTGCATCATGGCGGATCGCAATGAAAGGAACATGCAGGCGAACCAAGGGAATCGAACCACAAACAAGTCCAGATTTCCGCATGGACATTGCACACCATAGCTTGCCCATTGCAAGCTATGACTGTGATCGGTGGCAGCAGCCATACTGTGTCGTCAAGTCGACATCTGACGTCCCAGTCTAGTAGTTGTGTTCCAGGTGTATCTTTATCCTCTGTGCTGCAGTCTGTAGGGTGACAGCATGTTCCTGCAATGCCAGAGCTGCGGGCGGCAGGTGATGTGTGCAGATCCTGAGAGTCAGGCCTGCCACTTTCCCGAGCACCAACCAAAAGTTCTCTCAAGTCAAAGGCCGTCATGACGCATGACGGACCCTCCAGTCACTGAAACGCTGGCCCGCGGAGCGTGCGCGCTGACACTGCCAAAGGCACAGGACTGTTGCCATCGGCGGCTTCCATTGGCATGTGCGCTTGTGCTGATCCATCAGGAACACGCTGCACCATGTTCGTTGCCATCAGGTAGGTGACGAATCGAGCTCTGGCAGCAGGCGCCACATCCCATTGCGATGGCAGGCCCATAAGCTGCAGCCGTGCGGCGCTCTGCGGAAAATGAGCGCCAGCCGCTGGGAATGTCATCAAGCCCCAGATTCCAAACATCATCACATCTTACTGCGCCACCGTATCTACCGCCGAGTTCACGACCTGCAGCTGCACAGCCGGCTGCGGCGCTTGCGGCAGCCGGGCCGGATCCTGCTTCCCAACCCAGAGCCACGACTGCCGCGGGCCACGTGGCTGCGGGCTGTTCTGCTGCGGGACGGGCGACAGCGGCCACCGCAGCAGGGCCGCGAGCGCCTGCCACCGTGGCGGCAGCCGCTTTTCCGCCCCCTGCGTGTGCAGCCCTGTGGCGATGCAGCACGACACGATGTCAGGAGCAGGGACTTCCAGATTGCAGAAGGATGTCCACAGAGCTGGTGCAGCACCACGCCACAGTGGCGCATTGGGCTGACGCACAAAGGTGCGTCGTGTCAGGCAAGAGGCAGCGGCAAACTGTGCAGGCAAACCAAGACTTCCGGCCTACAGGGATCAGTAGACTCACCAGCAAAGGCGAGGCGGCTGCAGAGTTCGAGCGCCGCCAGCGCGATCACCGGAAGCAGGAAGCCGCCGAGGCCGATGGCCACGATGCCCCTCACAGCTGCCAACCCTGAAGCCGAGCCCGGCAGCGGCGTGGCACTGAACGACAGCTGACCCGCCTGTGGATGATTGAGCGCCTTGTCAGTGGTGATCACACACACGCATCTTATACAGGTCCCCTTCGCGGCACTTGCCTCCATAGTGCAGTGTTGGGGTGCCTCTGCAACTGCATGGGATTGCAGGCTGGCTATTATCCGCCGGCTCACTGAGGCACACTACACTCACAGTGAGCGGGGTAATCTATGTGTACCCCCAGCGAAGCAGGGATTGCAGGTTGGAGTGTGGCAGTCAAATCAAGGCAGCTTTCATATGCTCTCGAACTTCTGACCCCCACTCACCAGCGTGCAGCAGCAGGCCAGGCAGGACAGCGCCAGCATGCGCAGCGCCACGCACAGTCGCAGATTGTCCGCCACCATGTCTATGCCCGTCAGAATGGCGATGGCCTGCAAGGGAGACGCTGGGACTCTGTAGCATCCACAGGCTGCCGCTGGCTTGCTGCCACAATTGCGCTGGGTCAGGTGGAAATGTGTGCAACAAAATTTCAGACTGGCCGTGAGGCGCCGCCAAGATTGGGTGCAATTGGGGAAGCATGACAGCGAAGGATTTGCTATGCACTCTTCATTTAGCGCTTCAGACCGCGCTTACAGCATCTTCCTTTGCGAGAAAGCACTGGGAATGTGTAGGAGGCACCTGTGCTGAAGTGAATGGCAGGCTTGTTGGCGCCATGAGTATCGCTGCCATCATGCGCGCCATGGCGAACAGCAGCACATTGCGGCATTTACGGCACTCGTGAGTCACTGGCGGCATCGATTGCAGCTCCCGCAGCATGCGACAGTCTGCGCGGTGGGGGCGAGGCAGCCATCAGTGGTGCATGCATGCAGCGGAGCGGTAATCAGATTCATGGGTCGTTGCTGCAACAACACCGCATTTGGAAGCATCTGATGGCAGGAAGGAGACGAAAAATATCAGTCCGGTCAATTTGAACACACCTTCTACGCTAGTGGCCAGCCACAGAGCCACTACCAGAACTGCTGACGGGCGGGCGCTGACAACTTGCCGCGCATGCAGCAGGTGCCTTGCCACCAGCATGGTCCACCCCACGAAGCGGATAGCCCGCAGAATGATTGTCGACTCGATGCTGTGCCTGGCCGCGAAGCAGACGAACGCTTTCTCCATCTGCGGAGCACCCGAAGCGTGTGAGACAGCTGCTTGCTCTGCTGGTACACGCTGTGTGATTACTCCGGCGGTCGGCCAGCAAGCGTGTGCTGGCAGCTTACTCGGCTGTCCTGGAAGGCGAGCGGGTCACGGCACGGAGCAGCGGGTGCGTCTCGCATTGTGGCGCTGAGGAGACCCCCAGAATGTGCCGAGCTGGCAAAGCGCCCTGCATGCAATCGAACACCCAAGATCATAGCGGCGCCACTGATGGCGATCTGTGGCTTCTGGAATGCAGGATTTTTAACTCAGGTAGCACAGCACGCAGTTGCGAAATGGTGCTGACCTGATTGCGGCAAGGGAGCCACCGCGGCCCCCGGCCCTGATATTTGCTTTACGAAAAAGTTGCTGCGGTTTCGTCGAGCCCCTGCCACTCTTACTGGGCTGTTCGGTGCATGCGTACCCGCTGTGGGGTTGCCAAGCAGCGAGTGCGTCGCCACCGGGCTAGTGTCGCGCGGGCTGCAGAGGTTGGACCGCCCCACGATGTAGGGCACACAGGCAGGACAGGACGTCGGAGACTTCGCACTTCGAGGAGTGATTACTGCAAAGGTCAGCGTGTATTCAGCCTGAGCTCGCAAATGCGAAGAGTGATTGGCAGTGATGAGGGGCTGACAGGACCATTACGGACGGCCCTAGATGACAAATGCGCCCTGATCGCTTGATATGGCTGATCTTCAATCTGGGGCATCCTGTGAATTCAGGCTGGACAACAGATGCCTTACGCAATCATGTCGAAGATGCCGTGCCAGACCTAACTGAGTTCGAGTATCTTGCATGGGTGAGCCGAAGGGATTACAATTCCTATGTCGACCCACGATATGGCTGCGGCACAAAGCAATCAGTTAGCGCCAAACAAGGGGGCGCCATGACCACATGCTGGGGCATTGCTGCGACTCACCCACGATGTCCTACCATCCTGCAGATATGGACCTGCAAACAACAATAAAAAATGCCTCCTTGCCCGTAAATGAACTGGTGCCGCCCCTGCCGGAAATGCGGCTGAAGTGTTTTAACTTGCACCAAGCACCTGTGCGCAACTCCAGGGCTGCGACCAGCTACCCGGTACTTCATGCATTCCGCAAGTCAAAGAACACAATCCCGGAAACCGTCGACATCCCTGCATATTGGGGGCCCGACGGCTCCTACAGCTGCGGTGGCATCAGCGAGGGCGGCTGCACATGTTCTGCTCACGACCATGTCTTGGCGGACTTTCTGGCAGAGCCCTGTAAACACGTCCTCTGGTGTCGGCAGGTATTCTGGCCATGGCTGCTGCAACTGTGGCTGCTGTTACTGCTATTGCAGGCGGCCGTCTCTGATGGGCAGGCTGTCGCAGCGTTCAGAGCCCCATGGTGGCGTCCTCGTGAATCTCGATGGACGATCGGGCCGCGCTGCTGCTGCTGCTCCTGCTTGCTGCTGGCAGGCTGCCACAGCGGTCAGGGTCCCGAGGTTGCGTCCTCGTGGACCTCGATGGACGATCGGGCCGCGCTGCTGCGGCGGGGGCCGCCGATCACCCCCAGCAGCTGCAGGCCCCTGCAGCAGAGGAGGAGATGTGTCACTGGGTATCGTACTCATTGGCGGCTTGGCAAAAACCACAGGCTGCTGCGGCGGGGGCCGCCAATCACCCCCAGCAGCTGCAGGCCCCTGCAGCAGAAGGAGAGCCCGAGTCACAGAATCGGCACACACATGAGCGGCAAAGGCGAAATCACAGGCTGCTGCGATGTCTGACCGACTGCAGCCAGGGTGAGGGTTGAGGAGCGTGAAGGGCGGTCCCCAGACTCTGCAGCCCCAGCCTTTGTGTACCATACGTGGCCTTGCTTTCTCGCTGTGAAAGCAAAACAAGCGGATGAAAGTCTATCATTCACAGCGAGATCCAACTGACCTGAGGCGGCGCCACAGGCGCTGCGCGTCGCCGCGGCTGTCTGCGGAGCGCAGACCCTGCAGCCCCGCTCTGCCGGCGGTGCTGTCGGCGCGCCCGATGGTGCCGCGCTCGCCGAAGGTCGCACTGAGCCGCGGCGGCGCGCTGCTGGGAGGCAACGACGCTGTCCGGGTCACCAGGCTGTCCTGCTTTGCGAAACAGCACAGGGCTGGTGTCGGTGTCCGCCAGGCACAGCGCCAATTGCACCAACATGCGGGCTTGTCTTCACGGATGCGAGGGGCAGACGCCATGGCTGAGGCAGATGCGGTGCACGAGGCTGAAGGCCCTGCCGACTGATGTGCTCACCGATGCTGACTGGAAACGGCGGTCCTCGGGCAGCGGCGGCATCGAGCCCGGGCTCGAGGGCGTGCTCGCCTGGCCATTGCCGTCTGCTGCAGCGGGGGAATGATTGGAAAAATGTTCAATGTCATGAAGGAATTTTCAAACGTAAAAACCCCAAAAACTGGGTGCGTCAGCGACGGCAGGAGTATTTCAACTCTACAGAACCCGTCAAGAGGACGCTGCTATCGGCTTCACTGCCGGCGCCGCATTGGCCAACGAATTGCACGTTCAGGATGAAGCGCCCCAGTGGCGAGCTCAGGGGCCTGGACAGCAGAGCCTTGTACTTCCTGTATCGGACGAATCTCATTGAGTACAAGTTGACTCACCGCCGCGGTGCCAGTCGGCGAAAGAAGGCACATTGGGGATGGAGCGACCCAGGGGAGTGGCTGGAGGCGTCAGCAGCGAGGGGCCGCTCACGCCGCCGTACTGTCTCGCGCATTTCTTGGCCAGCAACTGCACCTCGTCCATTACGCTGATGGCCTGCACGTCGGCAGAATCCAGATGAGACTCGATATGATGTGAAGTGAATCCGCCGTGCCGCGCGCGGCACCTGGCCTGCAGGTGCAATCCGTCCAGTATACTGATGGCCTGAAAAGGAGCGGCAACTGGGTTACCGCAGGCAAGATAAGCATGCCGAAACTGCTGTGTGCTGTCGGCACATGGCTTCGCAACAGACAACACTGTAGTCCCGCAACCCTTAGGAGCCGAGAAGGAGGATGTCAGCACGTGTCGCAATATCCTCTGCTTCGCCGCTGAAACCAACCAAACATTCCTCTGGAAACAGGTGTGCGCGGTGTATTGAGTGGCGCACGTCAGCAAGCAGCGGGTTTGGGCTGCACAGCAGAGTAGCAAACACGCGGCGGCGACGTGTGGGGACACCATGCATCATGCTTGCAGTTTTGAAGCAGCAGCTGCTTGACACGATGGGTGATGAGCAAAGACCCCAGCCGATGGGCAAGTCTGTTTCAGTATCGACATCGGCACCACCTTGAACGAAGGTAGAAGGTTTCGACCTGGGTACAAAGAGTCAGAACACAAGCACAGAGTGAGCGTTACCACCGACCGTCACATTGCAGAGAGGGTAGCACATACCTCACTGAGGGCCTGCGCTGCATGCGCCGCATTCTCGCCGCAGTCCAGGCCCTTGAACGCCTCACCGCCATCGCCCTGCACACGCATGAAGAGGGGCTCAAACAAGAGCGCGGCACTCCACACGTTTGTCCCCCACAGACCACAACGGTCGCCCGATCACATGGTGGCGCACGTCGGCCAACACCCTGGGAAGCCTGCTTGCTGTTCGTGAACTACTGCATGCACTGACCTGGCGCACAGAGTGGCTCTCAGCCTCCTCAGCCAGAGCCGCAAGCGCAGCGCGCAGCATGCCCACGGCGCCCTTGGCGCGTTCCGCCACGGCGCCGCAGGTGGCCGCGCCGTCCCCGGCCTGCACAGGAAGACACGCCGGTGTTCTCATGTCAATGACGTAGAATAACGAGGAGGGTCTGCAAAGTTCCCGCGGCCCCCTTTGGACACTTCGCCACGTAGTGTTGACAGGTGACGCCGCCATCTGCAGCCTGTGCAGCAGACGCCCGATGGCGTGAAGTGGGCAGACAGACCCTTTGTATGACGATGAACAAACCGCAGTCTTGGGGCTGAGCATGTCGGGTCCGTGGATAGCGAGGCAGCTCTTGCATGTGAGGACCCTTGATTGCTGTGCAGTCGGGCAGGAAATCTACAGCGGCGCAAGCAGCAACAAAGCACAGGCCAGCAGCGTGCTGCTGTGCTGACCTGTGCACCATTGTGGTTTGCGCAGCCGCATCACATGCACTCTGCTCTCTCCGTCAGGTTCAGGTTGATCGGATGCATGGATTCACAACCAATGGTGACCTATTCATGACAGCGACGACAGCTCAGCGGCACATCCTGCATGCCAGCCTCCACGCTAAGCTGTTAAGTTGTGGCAATGGGCAGCATCTGCACCTTCAGGTGCGAATTGAAATTTCTAAAAAGAAACCGAAATGCCACTGACCGATGGTATGGACGGCATTTCCGCGGCACGCACCCTGCCAGCCTCCATGCTCTGCCGCCGTGCGGCTGCGGAGTCCAGATTTGCTTCCCAAGATGCACATATACTGACAACAATAAGCCACGGAGCCACACACCGATGGTATTGATGGCGTCTCTGCAGCGCGCAGCTTCCCGGCCTCCACGCTCTGCCGGCGGGCGGCGGCGGCGTCCACCTCCCCCATGGCAGCTGACCGCAAGAATCTTTCAGTAGCCCCGCCGGTCTCGTGCACCATGCCTGCGTCACAAAAGCGCCAATTGAGGTGGAAAATTGCATTCGTTTGAGTCAGCATCCAGTTCATGCATGACTGCTGCCCACAGGAAGCACTCCGTCGCCCCATCCCTGCGCGTGCACCGAACATGCCTGTGTTGCAGGGAAAGTTGCTGCGATATGTAGCTGTCCAAACGAAGCCCCAAAACTGGAGCAATTTCTCGCTTGGCGGTGTGACACCGGCTGTTGAACACGAGTAGTGCCGAGCTGGTGTGAAACTGATATTTACGCACCTGAGAAGATACTGTCGTGCTTGGCCAGCAGCCCTGCCGGCGAGTCTGCCTCTGCACACCGCCCATTGTCCATGACCAGCACCTGCAGGTATGAGGATGCGAGCAGTCATGATCTGTAGGGTTGAGAGTGTACACAGGAAGGAAAGCTCTGCCGGCAATTCCGCCTCGGCGCACTGCCCATCATTCATGATCAGCACCTACAGACAACAAAACAGAAGCAGTGACTGACACATATTCAAGCCAAAAACATGCCAGCAACCCCACCAGCGAGTCAGCCTCAGCGCGCTGCTCGTTGTCCATGACCAGCACCTGCAGGAGGGCTTAAGAGCCGTAGGTGTGGATGGCAGCCAGAGGCAAGGTACCTACACCCTCAGCTGCCACCGCACCGCAGGCACCGCAGCTGAAGCACGATGACATGCCTTGGCACATGGGGATGAGCTGCGAGGCATCTTTTGCCAAGGCTGAGGCAGTCCTTTGCCATCAGCCTGCAGCGACGCGCCTACACAGCTCACCCCATGCAACAGCGTGACAGAAGCGCACACGAGTGGGTGCAGGACATGTCAAACCCACTCGACGGAAAAGTCTCTGCCGTGTGGAGCAGCTGCACTGCTGTGAGATGGCGGAACCCTGCTTCTTTTCGACAGCCTAAGCACCAGGTCGCAGTGGATGATGGTGCGCATCCGCGGTCCATGTGCTGACCCGAGACTTCGGCTTTGAACCACTTGCACGGTGTCAAAGCCAGCTTATGGAAATTTAGACGGTTGTCATACCAGGGGGCAGACGATGATGGTGCAGCTGGTGCGCAATTGCAGCGTCCTGGACCCAAATCCGGCTTCAACATATTGCATCACAGAGAAGGCCAGCTTGGTGACTGCCAACAAAGTTGATACCAGGTCGCAGTCGATGATGGTGTGCAGCCGGTGCGCGATCGCGATCAGCGTGCTGGACCCAAACTCCTCACGCACGGTCGCCTGGATCAGCGCGTCGGTCTCCACGTCCACATTCGCAGTTGCCTCGTCCAGCACAATAATCTGCATGTGCAGGAATGCTGGAACCGTGAGATGGCTGTGAGATGCCTGCATATACCATATGCAACCCTGTCGCCTGTCTCATGATGAGTGTGTGGCCATATTTGCGAAAGCCATTGCCTTGTCCAGCACCATAGTCTCTGTACCGGAGTCACAAGGCTTGACCACGAGAATTGTTTGTCGATTCACCGAATGACAGGATTCGTATATCGCATGACAGAGGAGCAGCCTGCCAGAGATCACAATGACGGCAGTGTGACATGACCAGTGCCGGCATGCCGTCGAGTGGCAGCTGCTCCTCGTTACTGGATCTTGGCACCATATGGTAGGGTTGTCATGTTCAAAGATCCCAGAAACCTCAAAGCGGGTTGCAAGCTCCTAAGTACTTGATCAAAGCACCTGATCAGGCAGCACCCCCGGACATGCCAACTGCCCCTCAGCATGCGGAACGCAGTGCGAGTGAGCATCTGCGTGCCTGTTGTTCTCGATGCACTACTGCTATTGACTGAATAGCAACGACCTGTGATTACAGCACATGCCTGAATGCGCTTTTGCGCATCCAAGGTGTAGTCACCTGGGCCTGGCTCAACCATCTGGGTGTCACAAGGGCTGGATTGTGCCTCGAAACAGCTCACCTTTATATGTTTGACCGTGTAAGTGCCACCGCGGCCAGCAGCATCTGACCAGCACTCGTTCTCTTTTTGAGTTATGCCTTGAAGTTGACGCTGCTTCATACCTCGTCAGGAAGTTGCCCTATGGTCGGCTCAGCTTGGAGCGCTTGAGCAGAGCACGGTCCACCGCCGCCTGCTGCTTTTGGCCAGCGCTTGGTCTCTGTTTGCGCCTTTGTGTTGATGGTTTTGAAAAATTGTTATGCCAGGTACCCCATGGCCAGCTCATCTTGGAGCGCATGGGCAACGCCCGGGCCAGCGCCGTGTGCTGCTTCTGGCTGTCGCTTCAGGAAAGCCTCTGCAGTCGTCAGGGCTGCAGACCACTGAAAATTGCTCACCTTGAAGCGCTTGAGCAGCGCCCAGGCCGGCGCCGCCAGGTGTTTCTGGCCGGCACTCGGTCTCTCTTTGCTTGTCTGCAATGAGTCATTGACACGCCGGCAGTAATGCAAGTCGCCCCCTGGTCAGCTCACCTTGGAGCGCTTGAGCAACGCGCGAGCCAGCGCCGCCAACTGCTTCTGGCCGGCGCTTAGCGGCGCGCCGCCCTCGCTCAGGACCATGTCCAGGCCCTGCGCCATTCAACAGCAGATGGTGTCAATAATGTAAGCAGTGATGTGTACAGCTGTGAAACAAACTCTGTGTCTGCGCAGCTCCATTGACGCTCAGCGGTGCTGCTTCTTCGCTCAGCACCATGTCTAGGCCCTGTGATCAGGGACGGACAGTCATCTACGTGCAAGGGAAAGCGCAGCCATGAGCACCAAGTCGCTGGACCTCAGCGGCGGGCCGCCCTCGCTCAGCACCATGTCCAGGCCCTGCACCATTTGAGAGGGAAAATCCGTCGAACGCTGTCGAGTCTGCACCAAGTGAAATTGTGTCTGGGCGTCTGACCAGGCGCTCAGCACCGCCCTCCCCTTGCTCAGCACCATGTGCAGGCCCTCCACTTTTATCAGCATCCAGCACTGCGGCCCTCCACTTTTATCAGCATCCAGCACTGCGGCCCTGCATATCGGAACATGACGGACCGAGTCGTGAGCTGCAGACAGGGCAACCATCCCAGCATGGCCCCTGTGGTCCCTTGGCGGCATGCCGCCTCCCCAGTACCAGACCTGGGCCTGGCAACTGAGATAGGTCAGCAGCACATACCATCACATGCTGTAAGAGATCATGCTGGCGCTCAGCTTGCACATGTGTGCAAAGCGGCACCCTTGGTTCACGCCATATCCAGCCCTGCAATCCGCATCGGCATCATACTTTCTTGTATCACGTGCTGCCTGCAGCTGCACCCATCAGCAGCATGACCACAAGCTCTGCTACAAGGACGCATGCGATGGCAGTGGGACGATGGCCTGACTGCCATCGCTTGGGTCACCGACTGCAGAGCTTGGGGGAGCCTGATATTTCATGACAGGCAAGTCATGATCTTGGTGCACAATTGCCACGAATAGGAATGAGGAGCCTTGCATGAACATGATGCTCAACCAGGCACAGCGCTGCCCACAGCTGCATATTTCCATATCCGAGTGTGATTCAACTGACAGGCATGTATGCGTGTACGAATAGCATGCAGGGTGTGCCCCATTCATGCGGCGTGCTCTTTACGGTCAGCGCAAAGTGAGCACGGGGCAAAGCTGCAACCAGGTTTTCCCCCCTTTATGACAAAGTGCCTGCGACTACATCTCCACTCGGGCGAACTGAGGTGTGCGCGCCGCAGCGCCGCCCACACATCCATGTCCGAGTGTAGCCTATACCCATGTTTCCCCCAACGAGTGGAAGCAATGACAAATCACCTATGGCGAGTTTCCACGATGAGCGCTAGGTGAGCGCAGCGCAGTGACGTGTGTTTGAGGACGGTGAGACGAGATGATGACGCACCTGCGGGGAGTCTGCGAAAACGGGCGCCAGGTGAGCCCGGCGCAGCGCCGCCCAGCCTTCCACATTTGAGGATGGCGAACAGTCTCCTCCACGATCGGTGCCAGGTGAGCACGACGCAGCTCCGCGTCCGAGTGCTGCCTCAACATTCCTCATATGTTTGAGGACGGTCAGACAGGATGGCAGCGCACCTGCGGCGAGTTTTCCACAATCGGTGCCAGGTGAACCCGGCGCAGCGCCGCCCACACCTCCGCGTCTGAGTAGAGCCAGCAATGTTCATTTCTCCTCGTATGAGCAGAAGCCTCAAGCCAGTCGAAGAAAACAGCCGCACATGCGGCGAGATTTCCACAATCGGTGCCAGGTGAGCCCGGCGCAGCGCCGCCCGCACCCCCGCATCCGCGTCTGAGTCCTGTCTGGAATCTTCTCGTATGGATGGGAAAAGAAACATTCAATGGCGATGCACCTGCGGTGAGTTCTCCACTATGGGCGCCAGGTGAGCGCGGCGCAGGGCCGCCCACACCTCCGCGTCCGAGTGCTGCCCGAAGGGGTCCATGTTGTCGCGCATGCTGCCCGTAAACAGCACCGGCACCTGCACACAGTTGGATGCATCATGGTTCAGTGAAAAGCATCAGCTCCAGCGGCTTCAGTTCGATGCACGAAACGCCCCGTGCGCCCTGCTTTTGACAATCACTGGTATCTGCACGAAGTACAGAGGCACAGCGCACATTCACATCCTGAGGTGCTGTCTATGCAGGTCCCCACTTGCCACGCATGTGTATGTGAATCGTACCAGTGCCTGTTGAACGATAGAATGAATGTTCAACGAGTTGCAGTGCCACGCCAAATTGCTGGAATTGGCTCTACTGCTGTGGCACTCGTGATTGCACTGATGCAGCGCTTCTAAAAAAGCGTGTGCCAGTGAATGTGGCATTCACCCATCTCAATCTGCTGCATCGGTGCATGCGAGCCAGCAACCTGTGTAGCAGCCTAACGCCGCCCCAATTTGCTTAGGACTCAGGTGCACACTGAGCGTCCTGATGGGATGACAGCTGTTCCTGGCGCGCAGCTACCTGGCATCTGAGCAACTGATGATTGCTCTACAAACAAAGATGCAAACACTGAAGCTACATTTGCATCCTAGGCACGATGTGGGCACCTGAGGAATGATGGCCACGAGCAAGCGCAGCTGAGAGCGCAGCTGCTTGACGCCCAGGCGGCTGATATCCAAGCCCTTCAAGTTGGCCATCGAACATCTCTTGTCCAGGAATGCAGGAAGCATCTGCAACAGCATCTCGTGACTAACTTGCGGGATGATGGCCATGCGGGAGCGCAGCTGCTTGACGCCCAGGCGGCTGATGTCCAGGCCGTCGATGGTGATCTTGCCTGAGTCCAGCTCCATGAGCCGGAACACGCAGTTGATCAGGCTGCTCTTGCCGGCGCCTGCAGCCAGAATCAGATTTTGTGAAGAAAGGCTCGTTTTCGATAGAACAGCATGATCTCGCCGGGTCCAGCTCCATGAGCCGGAACATGCATTTCGATCAGCCTGCTCTTGTTGGCGCCTGCACATATGAAGTTGAGGTCCCTTCCTAGTGATACCACTACACACTGCACCTTGCTCCTTGGTTTGGACAGCTGCACTGTGCAAATCCCCATCTCGACGGAGATGCACTGTATGACAGCAGGTGCACTGGCAGCGAGACAAGAGGCACGTATGCTGTCAGAGGGTGCGTTTAGGAGCCTGTGACCGATGTCGAAGCAGAGCAATCATTGGGTGCTGAAGCAGAGCGCACCTGTACGGCCAACGACGCCGCACTTGCTGGCGGCGGGGATGCGCACCGACAGCCCCTTCAGCACCAGCGGCAGCCCCGGCCGATACCGCATCTCCACGTGGTCGAATACCACCTGCAGAAACAGCACAAAAAAGGTTCGGAAAGACAAAAGTAGATCGCAGCCCCTTCACGACCAGCGGCAGCCCTGGCCAATACCGCATCTCCATGTGGTCAAATACCACCTGCAGCTCAACACTACCATGAGATCCAAGGTTGGCATTTCAGAAGGAGGTGGGCATTGCAGCTTGCAAACACCAGCGGCAGCCCTGGCCGGTACCGCATCTCCACGTGGTCAAACACCACCTGCAGCAAGAGCACAGAGCATTCAAGAGTGCAGGAGCAGATCAATCCCTTCGACATAAGCGGCGGTCCTGGCCAATACTGCGACTGCACATGGTCGATCACCACCTGTGGCAAGAGCAAATAGAGTCTGAGAGTGCAGGAACAGCTCGTTGTCCATGCACAATGGCAGCAGCTCTGGCTAATACCCCGTCGTACATGATCGACAACCACCTATCCCCAAAAGCCAAGTAGGTGTGCAACTGATAGCTATCTGAGCTGGGCATGGTAGCATCAAGCAGTCCCAACCTTCTGGATGCGCATATAGCGTGACTTGTCGGGACATCGTGCAATGGGGCCGCATCTTTTTTTGTTTTCTTTTTTTCACCTCGCCCTTGGACGGCCAGCTGTCGGGGCAAGCTCCGGGGATCTCCGCCGGCGGCTCCTCCGGCGCCACCGAGTACTCGTGGATGCGCTCCACAGCATTGAAGGCGTTCTCTGCCAGGCTCGCCAGCCGCACCTGTTGTGTATGAATGGACGCCTCCGACGTCATCACACAGTGTGCAAAGACGGATCGCTAGCAGCCGTCAAACTACGTGATCTACGTAGCTCAGCAGCAATGAATCTGGCACATAGGTACACGCCCTGCCTTGCAGCCGGCGTCATGGCGGCTGGAGCATGCACCGTCCGACTTTCGTCGCTGTCGATCAGGCCACCCACCGTCATGTTGGTGAGCTGCGTGATTTGCAGCGCATACGACAGTGACAGGCCCACAACAGAGGCGGCGCCGCCCTGCTCCACAGCCAGTGCGGCGGCGGAGAACGCAGACAGCGCTCCCAGCGTCTCCAGGCGGATGCTCAACCACCTGAAGGTGTGCAATCATCGATGAGACAGGGGATGTGACACTCCTCCAGGCTGGGTCGTTCAGAGTTGCAGCGGTGAACGTTGACAGACACCCCAGCGTCTGCAGCCGGATGCCCAGCCACCTGGCAAGGACAGTCCACGACAAAACAGCTGTCATTGTGGCTATTAGTGTTTCAAGTCCCCGTCTTCAGATGCCGACCGCACGCCTAGCAACCCCAGCTCAGTCACCTGGGTACAATAACCTTCAAATGTGTCCTGGGAAACAAATGGGTCACACTGCCGGCGCCGATACGGTGGCCACCGATCGACACAGCGCGCCCAGCGACTTCAGCTGGAAGTTGAGCCGACTGACATGCTGGGCAGAATGCTCAGACACCTTCAAGTTTTCTGAGATGCACACTAGACTCCTAGCCAACATCACCAATGGCATGCTCAGCTGGATACAGGCTGCATCGATGCAATTACGATAGACTGCCAGCTGCCACTGGATGCCGCGTCCGCCACTCAGACAAGCAGGCAGAGACGTGGCCTGCGTGCGCCAAGCACTTGCCCGTGGCCGACTGCCTGCCTGGCGGCGCATGCCGCTCCCAGTGGCAGCAAAGCATCCCATGTGAGATGTGTTTTACACAGGCAGTGGCTGTAGTTAGACACCTGATAACGAATTACAAGCTGCAGATCGAACTCTTGAGCAGAATTCTTCGTGTAATTCTTTTCCAGCTAAGCGCGAATTCAATGCACCTCCTCAACAAATGATGCAGCTCACCGAACACCAACGACATGTGCAAATCGCAATCAATGAGGCAGGGCTGCATGCATCATGTTTACGCCGCCAATTGCAAGATTCACCGACTGCAGCGTTGCAATCACATGGCAGTTGCCCAGGAGCCATTCTTAATAAGATGACGGTGGCTTCCTCGACAAATACTCACCTGTTGCAGCTCATCTGCACCAGCGTCATGACCACATTGCGGTCGATCAGACGGCCATTGGACTCAATCAGCCGGTTCTCCGCCTTGTATGCCCTGCAGCACACGTTAACAACATTTGGCTGTTGCCAGTCTGCAGCAGCAATATATAGGATGTCAGTGTCACAGTTATGGTGCTGAGCAGCACAGGACCCAGGATAGGCACAGCAGTGCGCATGACAGTGTTCACATCACAGGATACAGGCCAGTTATGACGCCATGCATAAGTGCTGATTCATGATTACACAACTGACTTTCATTTTGGGATGCACAAGTCGCAGATGCGTGGAACGCAGAGTCCAGGGCCATTGCTGACCTCGCACAAGGAGTGAGGGACTGCGCCACAATTGCCAAGTTGCTTTTGAAGGACGATGAACTCGCTGTTTGACAGTCACAGCAGCAGGGTACCTGATGGTGGACAGGCCACCGATGGCCTCGCCCACAGACGTGTAGACTGGGCTGCGGGTGATGGCGTCCAAACGCTTCACCTCCCGCACAGTAGCCTACCAGGAAGAGGGACAGTAAAGATTTGACGGCTCGTTTGGTGCTCAGCTGCGTTGGTGGCTTGCAAATGCCCAGGGTGCATGTCAGGGTGCTGGATGCGCACTTGAGGCAGTGCTTGTTTCCACTGGACAGCAGCCCTGCAGTGCTTGCCTGGAAGTAGAGGTAGATGAAGTAGAACAGCAGCAGGATGGGCAGCAGCGGCGGCAGCGCGAAGGGCGTGACGGTCGCGATCAGCACGATGGTGGACGACAGCATCAGCATCGACCGGCAGAACCTGCGTCATGATTTGAGCAATTTATGAGCAAACTTGCAAGCTTTTGAAAAGCTATGGAGGTGCTTCTTATTCCAAGACTGCAGGTAGTTGAGGACATGAGTCAGGGAGGAGGGTCCCGTATATCACTCACATGGTGGCAAACCCCATGATGTAGCGGTCCACATCTGCGACAAGGTCGACCCAGGTCATCATCAGATACGATTCTGCCACGGAAATGCATGTGGAAAACCATCTTGTGCGTCAGATACTGCTGCAGGAATCGTGTTGACCGGCAAAGCAGGCATGCATACCCGATGTGTCCTTTGTGAGGCGGTTGATGATGCGCCCCAGCGGGTTGGTGTGGAAGAAGGACATCGGCGCCCTGCAGATCACCACACGAAGCTCTGCTGTGCAACTGACAAAGACTCGACGGTGCTGGACTTCGTGCTGACACCAAATGCCAAAGAGCTTGTTAATTGCGCACAGAGGGGTCTTGAAGCCTGTGAATCTAGTTGCTCCACCCAGCAAAACACATTGGCCTGTGATTGGATCAGGGCAGAGATTGTGGACCGGCGCTCGTTTCACTCGATTCAGCAGCTTGGCCAGCATGCCGCTGTGCAGGTGGCACGCGGCGTGCACATTCAGGAAGTTTGCTGCTGAAGCCCTATAGTGATCTGAAAGTTCGCAGGACACACTTTCAAGTCGTTTCCTCACCGCAGCAGCTTGGCCAGCATGCCGTTGTGCAGGTGGCGCGCCGCGCGCACCGCAAGGAAGTTGCTGCTGAAGCCACGCACCAGCTCCAGCAGCGTCTGCGCGCCGCTGATGCCAGCATAGATGCTTAGGTACCACATCGCCTTGTGGGCACCTGCACACTTACAAATCAGAACTTCAGATACGATCTAATAGATGTGGCACGAGGGCATCAGCTCCAGCAGCGTCTGGGCGCCGCTGATGCCCGCGTATGGTCAGGTACCACATCGCCTTGTGGGCACCTGCACACTTACAGAACAAGAACTTCAGATACAATCTGATGGATGTGGCACGAGAGCGTCAGCTCCAGCAGCGTCTGGGCGCCGCTGATGCCCGCGTAGATGGTCAGGTACCACATCGCTTGTGCGCACCTGCACATGCACAGAGATGGGGTTTTCATATTTCGATATCCGAAACATGCGGCAGGAGAGCATCAGCTTCAGCAGTGTCTGGGCATCGCTGATGCCAACGTAGATGGTCAGGTACCACATCGCCTTGTGCACACCTGCAACTGCCACTAAATGTGCAACCAGAAATGCAAGCTGTCAATCGACAGCACCATTCCAATGGGGGTTTGGCTACTACGCCACTGATGCCGGCAGAGTTGCCCAGGTACAGCGTCACTATCCGTTCACTGTGCAGTACACTGATCATTCGCCATCAACTTCGTCACACAATTCGGAGTGAGTTGAGAGAGCGGATCACTGACAGATTGTTATGAACCCTAAACCCTAAATAGTAAACTTCATCGGTCCAGTGACTGAGCCATATCGTGAGCCCACCGCAGCGGGCCGTGACTTTCAGGAACCAGGCAGCCAGCACCACATTGTGTTGACTAAGAACTTCAGCGTTCAGCTGGAATGGAATTTCCCCAGCTCTCAGAGTGAATGCACACCCCAATTTTTGGGGTGTGCATTCACTCTGAGAGCTCAACTAACTGAACTATTAGGTTAGGAAATTAAAGTGACCACACCATGACGCCCACACGACATGCCTTGGCCATCAGAAAACCAGGTGGCATCATAAGAAACGGCAGAATTACCGACAGACGCATCTGTCGACTTACACCATTGTGGCTCTTGGTGGGTATGCACCTGGCAGTTCTGCTGTGCTGGTCCCGTGGCTGAGCCACAGCGTGACATGGGAGCAGAATGCTGCAGCCGTCGGAAAGCCGGACGGCCACCATGATCAATGCTGCTAATGAGTTTGCCAGTCTACGTCGTTCTGGGTGCGTGCGCACCCGGCAGGTCGGCCACGCCAGTCCAGTGGCTGAGCCACACCGTGGCGCCCACGCGGCACGCCTCGGCCATCAAAAACCAGGCAACCAGCACCAGGAAGGTCGGCAGCCCGCCCATGGCCCTGATGTACACGCCGATGATGTTCCACGACACCTGGCCTGCAGGGTGTAAGTTTGCGAGTCACATTTGGTAGTCAAGGATCGAATTTGTGAGATTCAGGTTAGCAGCTTGACAGCACCAGGAAGGTTGGCAGCCCGCCCATGGCCTCAATGTACACGCCAATGACGTTCCTCGACACCTGGCCTGCAGCATGCGAATCCACATGTCAAGTATATGACGGTGCTGAAGTTGCATACTTCGACTCAGCTGACCGCCAGCACCAGGAAGGTCGGCAGCCCGCCCATGGCCTTGAGGTACACGCCGATGACGTTCTGCGACACCTGACCTGCAGGTGTGGCATGGCAAATCTCCAAGGTTTCCAAGTTGGCAGCTCTGGACAGCGACTCTCCAACACCGAGCCACAGGCAGCCCACCCATGGCCTTTTAAACACATGCCAATGGCGTTGTACAACCACCTGGGCCTGCAGCATCACAGAGCTGACGGTCTAGCGGCATAGCAGCGTGTGTATCCAGTAACCAGTATGGGCATGTTGGGCAGCGCACCCATGGTTCGATGTGCATGTCAACTACATCTCATGACACTGCACTGGGTCAGGACGACGTTGAGCAACACCGAAAAAGGCATTGCGGAGCTACCCTTGACCCAAGATCAGGTAGCCATCCAGATTGGTGACAGTTTTGAGCAGCCAGCAGTACTAATTGATGCACGATCTCGTGCTTGACACTGCATCGGCGAGACCGCACTAAATGCTGGCTTCCGGCAGCAACACATGCAGCATCAGGCGTTGCAATGTCCCCGCTGCAACACTGCCAACGATGCCAGGAACTGATGACACACAGAGCGACCAAAGCCTGTTGCGGAGTGGGGAGAAGGTAAGCCCAGAGAAATTGGCGCCAAGTGGATTGCACACACCTGTGGCTCGGCGCTCTTTCGCAGTGAGCTGGCCCTCGCGAGCCGCTCCTGCTTCCTCCTTCCGCCGCGCCGCCTCCTTCCGCTTGGCCAGCTCTGCGAGGTTTGCTGAGGAAGCCGTCGGTCGCGGCGGCGCATCACCATTCTGCTCCGGCACCTCGGCTTCCGGGATTGCCGCCGCTGCTTCTGCTGCTTCCTCCTGCCCCTCCGACTGCAACATCAACGAAAGGGTCTTGCCACCATTGCTATGATGCAAATATGTCCCTCTCCAACCTTCTGCGAAGCAGATGGACGTTTGAAAACGAAGTGAACCCTGCAAGATCCGCTGAACATTGCGTGCGCACATTCAGAAAAGGCTTGTGGGCCACAGCAGCAAAGGGGGAGCGGTTGGAAGGCGGAAAGCGCTGCTGCTGGTGGACCAGCTTCACAGCTGCCAGCTCCACGACTTCTTCCGGCATCTGCTTCACATGGAGAGCCCCAGAGTAGCTGAGGCAGGGACAAAGGGTCACGTCACCGGCCCACGATGAGCTGTGGCTGTGGCGGTGGGCAATAGGCAATAGGCAATAGGCAATAGGCAATAGGCAATCGGCAATCGGCGGTGGGCAAGAATCACTGCTTGGTGGGCGGGTTTGGGATCTCAGTGAGCCGCGCGTGGCCCATTTGCACATGAGCCTGCTGCTGCCGTGCAACACCCGCGACACTTCACCTGCAACACTAGATGCACTGGGAAGTGCAAACAGCTGACTATGACAGCGGACGTTGAGTGCACCCACCTCGGTCTGCTGCATGAGCTGAGCAAAGCCGCCGCCACGCTCCATCAGCTCATCGTAGGTGCCGGACTCCACGACTCGGCCGTCCGCCATGTACAAAATCCTGTCCGCCGGCCGAGCATATTGCAGCTGGTTCGTCACCAGCACCCGCGTCCTGCAATGGCACAAGTCCACGGGAAGTGAGTGCAGAAAGACGACCATCAGCTCGGCGTAGGTGCCGGACTCCACGACTCGGCCGTCCGCCATGTACAGAATCCTGTCTGCCGGCCGAGCATATTGCAGCTGGTTCGTTGCCAGCACCCGCGTCCTGCAATGGCGAAAATCCACGAGAAGTGAGTGCAGAAAGACGACCATCAGCTCGGCGTAGGTGCCGGACTCCACGACTCGGCCGTCCGCCATGTACAGAATCCTGTCTGCCGACCGAGCACATTGCAGCTGATTCGTTACCAGCACCCGCGTCCTGCAGCAGGTTTTACAGGGTTCAGAAGCGTTGTTTTCAAGTCAAAAATATATTCTGACTGGGCAGCCAGTCACCAGCTCCGATGGTCCTGCGAAAGATTGGCAGCAGGTCATCAGCACAGTTCTTGTGATAACTCGCCAGGCATGTGTGACAATCTCAATGTCTGAGGACAGTTTCTCAAGACACTCACTTGTCGGCCCAGGCTCCCACGACAGCCTGCTGGAACACCTGCTGCGCCACGCGCGCATCCAGCGCCGACAGCGGGTCGTCCAGCAGGATGTTGTCGGCGCCGGAGTACGCCGCCCGCGCGATCGCGATCCGCTGCTTCTGGCCCCCGGACACATTCACGCCGCGCTCCCCCAGCTCGGTGTCGTCTCCAGCTGCAGACGACGGCGAAGGATGAAATGTGAGACCTCCCAACAACGCAACAAGCCGCAATGCAATGCAACCCGCGCGATCGCGATCCGCTGCTTCTGGCCCCCGGACACATTCACGCCGCGCTCCACCAGCTCGGTGTCGTCTCCAGCTGCAGGCAACGGCGAAGGATGAAACGTGAGACCTCCCAACAACACAACAAGCCGCAATGCAACCCGCGCGATCGCGATCCGCTGCTTCTGGCCCCCGGACACATTCACGCCGCGCTCCCCCAGCTCGGTGTCGTCTCCAGCTGCAGGCAATGGCGAAGTTTGAAATGTGAGACCTCCCAACAACACAATAAGCCGCAATGCAACCCGCGCGATCGCGATCCGCTGCTTCTGGCCCCCTGACACATTCACGCCGCGCTCCCCCAGCTCGGTGTCGTCTCCAGCTGCAGGCAATGGCGAAGTTTGAAATGTGAGACCTCCCAACAACACAACAAGCCGCAATGCAACCCGCGCGATCGCGATCCGCTGCTTCTGGCCCCCGGACACATTCACGCCGCGCTCCCCCAGCTCGGTGTCGTCTCCAGCTGCAGGCAATGGCGAAGTTTGAAATGTGAGACCTCCCAACAACACAATAAGCCGCAATGCAACCCGCGCGATCGCGATCCGCTGCTTCTGGCCCCCTGACACATTCACGCCGCGCTCCCCCAGCTCGGTGTCGTCTCCAGCTGCAGGCAATGGCGAAGTTTGAAACGTGAGACCTCCCAACAACACAATAAGCCGCAATGCAACCCGCGCAATCGCGATCCGCTGCTTCTGGCCCCCTGATACGTTCACGCCGCGCTCCCCCAGCTCGGTGTCGTCTCCAGCTGCAGACGACGGCGAAGGATGAAATGTGAGACCTCCCAACACCACAACAAGCCGCAATGCAACCCGCGCGATCGCGATCCGCTGCTTCTGACCCCCCGGACACATTCACGCCGCGCTCCCCCAGCTCGGTGTCGTCTCCAGCTGCAGGCAACACCAAAACATGCAATGCCAGATGTGACAACAGATCAATGAGTTGCAAGCGGCCTTCAAAAGCTTCGTGCCGTGCTTGCCCGGCTCAGCACCACAGCCGCCTGCGCAACTGATGTTACTGAAGGTGGTCAAATCCCACGTCACAGGGATCAAGGCCTGCGCAAATGGACAGAACTGTGCGATGCAACGAATGCGAGGAGCAGGACTCAGTTGTTCTTTTCTGGCTGCTCGACACACTCAAATTGCGTTTGCCCAGATCTGTGTTTCTTCAGCTTCACATGACTACAAGTTGCGGTCAGCACGCTGTAGGAACAAACCAGTGCGTTGCTGCTGGCATTGGGTGCGGCAGGTGGCAGCAGAAACGGGGACCGCCCAGCATCTGAATACACAGTCTGGAGAACTGTATGCTCAAAACTGGTCATGCCTGGCATCTGCACAGAACCAAGTGTCTCACTAGACGCTGCTTGTTGGGATGCAGCAATAGGTCATGAGTTCCCCGGCTACGCACTTCTTCAAAACTAATTTGTCGCGTAGTGGACCCTTGTGTCATGATACACTCAAGACTAGCTGGAGGGGGACGCACTACCTGGCATCTGCAGCAGGTCGTCGATAAGGCAGGCGACCTCGATGGCATAGTTGTACTTCTCCTCGTCGTACGGCAGCCCGAACAGGATGTTGTCCCGCACTGTAGCACCACCGTAGATGAATGCGGCCTGCAACGTGCCAGCGATGGTGAAGTTGACGGATCTTCCTGCAGCCTAGATGAATCAGCAAAGCCACACACTGATGGTGCAGCCGTGCACTTCAACTAACTGGGTCGCCCATGAAGCCTGGCGCGGCGACCTCAACAGATATTATCCTATGATGGCATGCAGGGGCACAATTCGCAAATGATTCGGCACCTGGGGGACGTAGGCGATGCGGCCGTGCACTTCCACAGGGTCACCCGCCACCTGCTGCATGAGACCCAGCGCCGCGCCAAGCATCGACGACTTGCCGCTGCCTGCAGCACTTGTTCAGAAAGGGCGTCAGTCGCACAGCAGCAGAAGACTGCACTTCCACGGGGTCGTCCGCCACCTAAAACCCTAAACCCTAAACTGCATGAGGCCCAGCGCGGCGCCGAGCAGCGACGACTTGCCGCTGCCTGCGGCAGTCAGCTTAGGAAGTCAGGTACACTCCAGCAGCAGGGTTTGTCTATCAGACCAGTTCTTGACAGATTGCCCGCCACCTGCTGCAGAAAGCCTGCAGCAGCGACCGGCAACGACTTGGTGACGCCTGCAGCACGACATTGAGATAGCTGACAGGTTGCAGCAGCAACGACAGAGCACAGTGCAATCAGAAAATTCGGCACGGCGGTGCCTCAAGTGCTGCTCACATCACACGCTGAAAACGACCTGCTCAACTGCATTGTTGCAGGGAGATTGTGCACTGTGCCCCACCCGCTCATCACTCTCAGCACTGACATCTCAGTGCTGCGTGTCATGAGCAGTACACGCAGTGCACAAACTTGGCATAGGCTTGCCGCATGATGATCTCTGTGTATCAAGACACGTAGGCACCACTCATACAATCGGGCAGGCACCAGTGGGGCCGACGATGGCGACGAAGCTGCCGGCGGGGACCGTCACATCCATGTCCATCAGCGTCGCCGGCGACGCCAGATCCCACGTGAACTCGCCCTTGACGATCACGGCCGGCTCCCCTGCAGCGGTAACAAAGATTGTGAGAGTGTGAGGCGGCTCGCAATGCCTGTGAAGCAGTTCAAGGCTGCAGTGCCAAGATGAATCATCTTAGGGCAGATGCAATCCCCCAGACAGACTTGTGGTATTGCGCTGGAGGTGTGTGACAGCGAAATAAGTTGGTGACTCGTCCGGCTACATCTGCAAACGAACACGGATCCAAAGGGGTTAGACACACCTCCTGACATTGGCGGCAGCAGCGTGGAGATCTTTGGTTCAGCAGCCGCCAGGTAAGACGCCGGTCGACCGTCAAATAAGGCATTTGCGTCTCATTCATGTTTGTCAAGGGGCGCGGGCATACGCGTAGAAGTTGCTGCACCTTCGGACACCGGCGGCTGCAGCGGGATGTCGCGCTGCTCGTCCGCAGCCAGGAAGGCCTGGATGCGGTTGAGCGCCACGCGCGCGTTGATGACCTGGCTGATGAGCTGCGGCAGCTGGAACAGTGGCATCCGCAGCACCGTGAACAGCGATAGCGACGTGAACGCCTGCACATAGGCACATACAATCAGTGACACAGACATATGACGACTGAATTTCAGATCAGCTACCGCAGCTGGAACAGCGGCATCCGCAGCACCGTGAACAGCGACAGCAAGGTCAACGAGTGCATGGAAAACAACCCTCAGATACGGCAATCTGCAGCATGTCAACAGCGCATGCAACAGCATATGAGCCTTTACGTAGCACTGCAACCCAGCAGGCCAATCTGCCTACCATCAGGCAGCCTTCACTGCAAGTCAGAGATGCAGAAGTACACCACATGAGTTATTTACTACAGAATTTATGACGTACAAGACGCAAAGCAACTTACTCACCTTTGCAGCCGTCAGGTTGTGACCCATCAGGATGTAGGTGGTGAAGGTGGACACCGACACAATGGTGGGGATTGCGTTCAGCAGGAACACATTGGTGGAGTCAATGATGAAGGTGCGCCACAGGATCTTCAGCTCCGTGTTGCGCACCCGCTGGATGCGGTCCCAGAACGAATCCTGCATGATTGACATGAATGAACTCATGAAAAGCTCGCCAGGTTAGAACTGGTCCATATGGAGGTGCGCCACAGGATCTTCAGCTCCATGTCGCACACCTGCTGGGTGCTGTCTGCAAGCAAGTCCTACAGGTTCTTCACTCACGCACGTGCCGCAAAAGTTAGAGTGACTAGGTCATCTTATTCATATCAAGTCGGGCATGAGGTGGCAGATCCGAGAGCACACACGACAAGCAACATCACCATGCCTCCCCATCGAGCAAAATCTCCTGTAGCACAGACATACTGACTACACTCGAAGGATTTGCAGGAGCTCTGTTGCTTGTCCTCAAGTCCATTCTTGCAGAGCAGGCTTTCTCTCGGAGTTTTGTGTCTCAGCAGCGCACTGACAAAGTGAGCAGATGCCATGCATCCACCAGGCGCTGCGCATGATGATGACCATGCCCAAGTGACCTTCCCCCTTCAGCTCGAACACACAGGCTCCCTCCGCTGGTCAACAGCATCAGGTCTGCCTGGTACAAGAAGGGGTGGACACCACCTGCCAGGCGCTTGATTTGACGTTGTGGATGCCGGCAATGACCTCGTCGTCCAGCTTCGTTTTAAAATTGACATGGAAACTTACCCTTCCGAGCAGAAACATGGATTCGAGTCAGTTTTTCCTCCTAGGCGCAATACTTGATGATGTTGATGCCGCCAAGAACCTTTGCCTTCCAGCTTGGGGTGAGCATCTACGGGAAAGGTCGCCCATCCCAGCAGAAATCAGGAGTCTATCTATGCTCACCTCCAGGCGCTGCATTGACTGACGTCGATGCCGCCGATGACCTCGCCCTCCAGCTTTGCATGATGATTCACTTCAAAAGTGACCCATTTCAGAGCAGAGACATGGAGCCGAACTCTCGTGGTCACCTCCCAGGCGCTGCATTAACTGACGTCAATGCCGCCAATGACCTCGCCTTCCAGCTTTGACACTGTACCTCCAGGCGAGTCTTGCCATGTACGAGCAACGACGAGGTGGCCGATCACAGTCACCTCCCAGGCGCTGCATTTGATGACGTCGATGCCGCCGATGACCTCGCCCTCCAGCTTCGAGCGCTCATCCGTTTGACTCAGCGCCTGCTTCAGCAGCCTGGCGCTTTGGCGCACCAGCAGCGCCTGCGATGGTGCAAAGATGCACACCGTCATGCGATGACACAAAGACTTTCACTGTCAAGATCAGCACGGAGTGTGTAGGCTGCGTGACATGCCGGCTAGGTGAATGCTCGTTTGCTCAGCTCAGCCTGGCGCTTCACCGCACCATTGGCGCCTGCATAAGGTTGGGCAGATGACTCCACCACCGACTAGATATGCAGGATCAACAAGTGGACTACAGCAAACAAAGCTCACTCATTTGGCAGTCCCAGGCTGCATCCACAAGTGAGATTGTGCAGGCTGGCGTGATTCCACAGCTGCAGCTGCAGAGACATTCCGGTTTCTGGATGTCGCTAATTGTCTGACGATTCACAAGCTTTGCAGGAGCCCTCGATGCTCCCACCTGGATGGGCATCATGAGGACGAGGACGACCAGAGCCACCAGGCTGGCCCACCCCAGCTGCAGGTACAGCATGCCCATTGCGCCTGCAAAGTATTGGTGCATGCCATGTGTCAACCTGAATGCAGAAACCCCAGCGATGAGGCCAAACATGTCTGTGTGGATAGTCCAGACAGTACAAGGCCAGGTTTCCGCCCCAGCTCAGCTGAAGGTACAGCGTGCCCGACGCACCTGCATATCAAGGGGGACACAACAACGAACATGACCATCAATGATATGATTGCTGAGGACTTATAACCTTTGCAAGTGATTTTCATAGTCTGCACACAGCAACTGACAGCGCGTGACCTCAGATGCTGCGGCCAGGCAGACTTTTGCCGGCATGCGTCAGGCAGCCCACGGGTGGTGAAAAATTCTAAAACCACAGGCACATGTGGTGTCCAACCCGCGCGCCATGGAGCAGCACATGTCCCATTGCCATGGCCCTTGCACACCACAAGTGCCCATCAAATGCTGCCTTGCGTGTGTGCCGACATGCAGCAATCAGTGCGGCAGGGCATCGAGAGATGCACCGACAACGCGCAGAGGGTCCACCGACCAGTCCGCTGGTGGATGGCTGGCAGGCTGCTTTTTGCATGTTTGTACATCAAGCATTGCTTTGCATACCGTGTAGGCACTAGATGGTATGCAACCGTGCGCAGGGGCAAGGAGATGAGCGCCAGCCTGCAGCTGGCGCTTTCTTTGCATCTTTGCAGAACAGCTTTCACATGGTGGTGTCAACCCTCAACGAGCAGCAGCTGCGCACCTATGATGCGCAGGGGCGAGGAGATGAGGCCCAGCCCGCTGGTGGACAGCTGGTAGATGGTCTCCGCGTCCGAGGTGACGTGGCTGAAGATGCGGCCGCTGGAGAACTGCGCCCGCGCTGACGGCGTCAGGAACAGGATCTGAGGGGGCACAGAAGCACGTGGCAGCAGTGTCGGGGATGCTGCCAAGATGCCAATGCAAGGCCAGCAAGGACGGGGCTTGATGTATGGCCGCTGCTGCTGGAGTATCACCCCTTTATCGGAAATGTACGGGGCCAGCACCAGCGGACTGAAGTGTGCTCACAATACATAGAGGAAATCATATGACACAATGGCTTGTTTGGCCCGTTGCATCATAAACTCAGGGCGAATGCTACGGCCCTGTGGAGCTGCTGTAGTGAAACTTCCTCGTCTGGCTTGTTGGCAAGTTAATGTTAACGCAGCCACCGCAACACATGTGTCCACCCCTTTCCTGCTCAAGAGCGTCACGCATGGGTGCAAGCAGACGAAACTTCAGTCTGCAGGCTTGACCTCACAATGGACCTCCTGCGTCAGACCTCATGCAACTGGACGCCAGTGTGCACCACCCGCTGGAGTGCTGGTTGTCGCACAGCATGTGCAGCAGCCAACACGTTTTTCAGCAATTCAACCTGTCCCCCTAAATTACTTTGTTGCTTTACCTTGCGGAAGACCTCGTGGGTAAGCACCCCGCGCAGCCGTATGCCGGCGCGCACGACCCGCTGGAAGTGCTGGTTGTCACACAACGTGCCGACCAGGAGACCCAGCAGCATCATCGTGGCGTACGAGTAGCCCTTGACCTGCAGATGGAGGGGGGTGGCATGTGGTTATCGAGCTTGCTAAATCGACACACCAGCACAATTTGGTGCTGAGAAGCCAGCAGCGGCACCAGGCTGATGTGACTTCTCGCCTGCACAAGCGTGACACTATGGTGAAGTGGTGACACACAGTTGAAGACGGCTGTTCCTGCGACCACAAGTTTGCCGCGCCAACAATCAACTGGGGCAGAGCCAGTTCCCAGTGCCGAAAAGAGGCAGTGCAGGTTGCATCAATGCCCTGCTTTCTCTTTTCTCTTTCCTGACAAGGCAGTGCATCTTAGAGCCCATCATGCCACAGTGTGGTTTAGAGCCACCCTGGGGCTATGGCTGGCTGTGAGATGCACCACAAGAAGGCGGTACGACTCAAGCTTACTGTGCATTGCCCCGCATGTGTAGGCAGTCCTGTCGTACATGTGCATGCGAATTGCAAGCGAAGAAGAATCCGAGAACCTAGGATTCGCCGCATGCAATAAGATGCCATGCCCAGCAGCTTGCCGCACCCAGCAGCATGCTGAAAATCAGGGCCCCACAAATTGCACACAATCAAGCCTTTGCTAACTTGTGCAAGGGGTGCCACCTGGGACCCGCCGACCTCGATGACGTCCAGCAGCTTGTTCAGGAAGAACGGGCCCACGAATTGCGCGCCGTCGTTCAGCAGCTTGAACGGCACCGCCGTGAGAAACAGCCACCACACCGTCCGCCAGCACGCCCACGCCTGCGACACATACAGTGTGGATGGCATGCCTGCTGCAATGGTTTGTGCGAGTCAGCATCTTGAACGGCGCCGCGTGAGAAACAGCCACCACACCGTCCGCCAGCACGCCCACGCCTGCGACACATACAGCGTGGATGGCATGCCTGTCGCAATGATTTGTGCGAGTCAGCATCTTGAACCGCACCGCCGTGAGAAACCGCCTCCACACCGTCCGCCAGTACGCCCACGCCTGCAAGGTGGAGGTGTTGTAGTATTCCAGTACTGCAGTCGGAATCTCTTATACAAATCAAGGGCACAGCCGCGAGGAGCAGCCACCACAGCATCCGCCAGCATGTCTACACTTTCAAGGTGATTAGCACAAGTGTCATGTGAGATCTGCTTGTGATGTATCTGATCAACAGCCTTCAAGCGTCCACATTGCCGGGAACCACAAGCTCATCACACCATGCGCCAGCATGCTCGTGCATGCACTTCCATGGTGAGATCGTTGTGCAGACCGGCAATGCCTGGCGACCCTGACCATAGCCCAGTGTCCAAGCCTATCCACAGGCATTGGATTAATCCTCTGATTCCGGGGCATAGGGCCGCTTCCTCGGCCGAGGGTCTACATGCAGCAAGGTTAGTGGGCCAACATCCTGTTGAGGCAGGAGTGTGGCATGTGCCGCATACTTTCCTACTAGTTTAAAAAACTAGTAGGAAAGTTTCCTACTCAACTTTCCAGGGTTTAGTAGGCCGATGTAGTACCGTGAAGTAAGACATGGCCTGTCTATCATCTGCAAACCCCATGTGACGGGCCACAGGATCCCTCCCGCCTGCCACTGCGCCCTCGGGTGCTCTGCATGCACCTCCATCTTGCTACACATCTGAGACGGGATGTTTGAGTGCCAGATGACAGGTTGGCTCACCAGTGATGGCCCATTGGGCTTCCGCAGCTCCTCCTGCCACTGCCTCCGGAAATCCTTGGCCACCACCTCCACGCGGTCGTCCGGCGCCAGGCCGAAGATGTCCTCGGCTTCCAGCGGCTGCTTGTAGCCCTGCAATGATAGTGGAACAGTGGTGAAACCCAGATGTGCAAGTTGTGTAGACCCCGATCCTGCAGTTCATGCCGCATGCCGCCTCACCACCTCGAGATTCAGTCGTCTGGCGCCATCCCAATATGTCCTTGGCCTCCAGCGATTGGATGTAGCCCTGCAATCCAAATATGACGGTGGTAAACCCCAACTGTGAAGGTGATGGAGTTTCCTTCACTTCATGCTGTGTCTCATGCCGCATGCCGCATCATCATCTCCACCCAGTCGTCGGGCGCCAGGCCGAAGATGTCTTCAGCCTCCAGCGGCCGCTTGTAGCCCTGCAATGAGGGTATAACGGTGATAGCACCCAGATTTGAAAGTGACGCAGCTTCCAGTCTTTCAGTTCATGCCGCATCTTTCGCCGCATGCCGCATCACCGCCTCCGCCACGTCATCCCGGGGCGCCGGGCCAAAGGTGTGTACGGCCTCCAGTGGCTGCGTGCAGTCCTATGACGAGAGGATGATCTGTTGGGAGCTGGATTCGGGTGTCAATCCCAGCCCTTGAGTGCATACGGCACGCCCAAACAACGACGCCCAGCCGAGAGCGGCAGAGTGCCTCCTCCTTTCAGGCGGGGTTGCTGAGCAATCTCCTGAATTACCAGTGCAAACTGTGAGGCATCCCAATGGCGACACCCCAATCGCAAGATGGCAGCAGTTTCATCATGATGTTTGCGCCATGCTCCTGTGGTTGCATCTGAGAACGTCACCAGCCCCACCATTGGCAGCCATCCCTGGATCGTGTACCGCACAATCCATGTTCTTGTGGACGGAACTGTCACGTACGTGCGAAGGGCGGGGTTGGGCTACATGGAGTGGTGGTATATAGTAGCACAGAGGCTGTCCGCAAAAGATGTCACGATCAAGCTGCAGATGCCACAGGGTGGGCCCGCAAGTGAACATGGCACTGGAAGGTGAAACTGGCGGAAGCACAGCACCTTGTTCATCAACAGGTACGTCCAACAGGCGATGGCCAGCAACAGCAAGTGAGCTCATGTTCCTACGCACATCCCTGAAATCTACGGAGGCTGATACTGGGCTAGTTCCCGAGCTCATCTGTTCATGAGCGCGGACATCCAAGGTGGCCAGCGACAGCAGGTCGGCTCATGTTGCAACCTGCATCCCTGAGTTTCACTGAGAATGACAGCTACAGGAAGGCCTCAGCTTACCTTCTTCGTAACCGCAGAATTTCAAACAAGGTCACCAGCGACAGCAGGTTGGCGCATGCTGCAATTCGCATCCCCGAAATCCAGCAGGAGGACACCTTCTCAAAACCCACCTTCTTCATGAGTGCGGACATCCAGGAGAAGGTCGCCAGCGACAGCAGGTTGGCCCGGGCTTCCGGGTTGATATTGTCCTCCTCCCCCTCCGGCGCATCGGCGAGCGGCTGCAGGAAGCAATCATAGGCAAGCTTGACCATACTGCGGACGAGGTGATGCCGTATGATGTTCTTTGAGGTGCTGTCCTCGTCGCCGGCGCATCATGGTGCTGTATGTATCAAATGCACAACATGATGTGGTACACACATGCATCTTGTCTGAGATGACGCCAGTGGAATGACGCGAAACCATGCCCCACCTGGGGTGTGAGCACAGTGCGAGCATTTTGCACTCCTCGCTGATCTATGCACATGCTTCAACTGGCGCACGTATGTCTTCAGCAACGGGTCCTGGAAAGCCCCATGCCACCCTGAGGGTTTTGGCATCCTCAGTAACGGAGGGGAAACCCACCATGAAGCCCGCCAGGGCCCGCAAGTCAGCAGAAACTCCTGAACCTGCAATGAATGATGTGTTGACTCCTACAGACTCACCAGGTAGCCATCCTCTCGTGGCGAATACAAGAGCAGCGCCTCACGGCTGGGCCAGTGGCCGAGGCTGAGAGCCGCCAGCGCCGCCAGGCCGCCGCAGTACACGACGTACATCCAGAAGAAGTAGCCGTGCGCCGGCGCCAGGTGCAGCACCAGCCTGCAAGCGTGTGTGAAGGTTTTGTCAGTGAGGTACTCAAGGCGGCAGCAAGACTGCCGCAGCACACGATGCGCCTGAAGAAGTAGCCGTGCGCCGGCGCCAAGTGCTGGAAGCAGCCTGCATAAGGGCACGCAATGCACATGTTATATGCTCATGGTCGAGGTTGGAGTCATGAGGTGGGTAGCCGCCAGATTGCCGCAGTACACGATGCAGATCTAAGGCAAGGAGCCGTGCGCTGGCGCCAGGTGCAGCATCAACCTACGTAGAAGCATGGAATATAGACTGTGAGGCCACAAACGCAATGATGAGGGTTGCAGCCACAACAGACGGTATGGATCCAGCCGAAGTAGCTGCACGCCGGCGCCAGATGCAGCAACAGCCTACAAAATTGACAATCTTGTCAGTGGATGGAACACTAGCTGCGCCATGCAGCACAGTGTGCTGATACAGAGGTCTCAGTGCTGCGCCAGCGCCAGCGGCACTGCCAGATTGCATGCAGTCGATAGGGTTGACGAGTGACTGCAGTTCACGCTGCACAGCTGCAAGAAAGCAGAAGCAGCACATCAGTAGCGGCAGCAGCCTTGGCTTACAACCTCACAGTGCGAAATACCTACAGCACAGGTCAGTCTTGAATGCTCAAACTGCGAACCATGCCCACTCTATGCCCCGACTTGTCGCCATATGATAGCACAGCAAGAAGAGGTGCACTCAAGTATGCACACAGCCTGCAAATATCACCGGTTTTCCAATGCTTTGCAGCTTTGTTGATTGGGGACGAATGAAGCTTTGCTGATTGGGGACGAATGAAGAAGCCCAATATCAACTTGGCGCAGAGGATGAGTTACCGCACAACCGCCTAACCTGCACAACCGCCTAATCTGCTCATCAAAGTGGGCCAGTATCCAGGGACAGTGTACTTGACGGAAACGTCATCAGGAGATTTCTCCGGAGGGAGTGCAGACTACACCTGAAGCATGCTAGTTGAGCACCCATGACGAGGACCAGTGGGAAGACTCGCAGCTCGATTCTAACTCGAGCCACTTGTGAAGGCAGACTCTGCACTGCTTGTTGCACACATATTGATCTCCGAGGAGTTGAAAACCACACCTGAAGCGTGCCAGCTCGGCGTCCAGGACGAGGCGGACGACAGATACCTTTTACACCGAGATGGTGTTGATCGTGGAGAGTTGCAGATCACACCTGAAGCGTGCCAGCTCGGCGCCCAGGATGAGGACCAGCGGGAACCGCCGCAGCCACGTGTGCTTGGGCTTGTAGCTGCCCGCCAGCTCTGTGGTGAACACCGCGGCCAGTAGCCCCCACGACACCGCCGCCAGCCCAAAGCCTGCAAGCAGATCCGCCGACTTAGTGTCGTTGGCGTTCTAAAGCTGGCAGGTCCAGAACATCGACCTTCAAAGCCCCGGCATCATTGGGCTGGACTCCGGCCGAACCTCCCAAGCAATGCCGCTGAGTGAACGAGGCAAAAAACGCACCACCCATGGACTGCAGAGGCTGCCAGCACCCCTGTTCAAGGACAGCCTTCTTTGGAGTGCATCACAACGAATGTACTGCTAACAGTAACCCTACCCTCACCGCGCCATAGCCACACGGTGACTGCGCCCGCCATGCTTGCCTGCTGAACTTTGACGAGAGCCACAAGCTCCGACAGGCTCCGCTGCTTAGCGGCTGGTGGAGGTGCATGTTACAGTGGTATAATGTCAAACGTTCAGATGCCCCTGCCCGGTCTTTCAGCAGGAAGAATCCGCTCAACCGCACACTCGTTGGGGTCCACATGGTGGCTGCGCATGCTGTGGCAACCGTGCTCCGAGATGAGCCGCCGGCTCTGCAACCATCCCCTGTCTGACATATGATAAGCAAGTGGTGATCAACGATTACAATGCTCACCTGCCCACTCGCAGGGGTCCACATGGTGGCTGTGCGCGCTGTGGTGGCCGTGCTCCGGGATGAGCTGCTGCGTATATCAGCATCCACTCTCTGCTGGGTGAGGGTCGGCTCATTGATTCGCCGAACGCATGGCATCCTTTGAGTGACAGTGTGCAAGCGCACCTGCCCACTCGTAGGGGTCCACATGGTGGCTGCGCACGCTGTGGCGGCCGAGCTTCGGATGAGGCGCCCAGCTTTGACAGCACCCACCGCCTACTATCGTCATTGGGAACAACTGGCGATTCGTTGAAGATGATGCTCACCCGCCCACTCGTAGGGGTCCACATGGTGGCTGCGCACGCTGTGGCGGCCGTGCTCCGGGATGAGGCGCGCACCCGCGATGCGGCCCTGCAGCTGGAACAGCGTCAGCAGCAGCGCCAGCACGCAGGCGGCCGCCCCAGCGGCGTGCAGCGCCTTTGCCGACCCCTGCAGCTTGTACCTGCTTGAGCAAGGTCATCGCTTTGACGAAATATCTTCAGAAGCCAGCTTCCTGGCGGACCAGACTGGGCACGCAGGCGGCCGCCCCCGCGGCGTGCAGCGCCTTTGCCGGCCCCTGCAGCTTGTACCTGTGGTCGTGCATACGTCGCGCTTCAAATGCTTTTTGCGGCAGATGGGGGTGTGAGGCATGGCACGATGTTGCAGATGTGCGTATGGCAATGCTGGTTGCCAAGGACATCAAGTGCACCTGTCAGATCGCCGGGAGCGCAGGTAGGACAGCCGGGTGATGCACAGCACGATTGCCGTGACATGTGCACTGCCTGCGTACACACAAGGTGTCTAGCATGAGACCTACTCCTGTATGCCCAGCAGGCAAACAAGCTTGCAGGCACATCACGCTGGCACACAGGCGTTGCCACTGCATGCAGTGCATGTTCCGGCGCATGCTGCAGCCCCTCACCTAGCAGCACAACATCAAGGAAGCATGGCGTGTAGCCGCCAAACCAGTTGTGGAACGTCTTCTCGTACGGCCTGCACACACATGACGCAGATTCACGACAGCAGCCAGATGCAGGCATTTCGACGCTCCTCCTCCCAAGTGACATGCGTGTGGGCTGCCATGCAGAGTCCTGATCGTCTGACGACCAGTGCATTGGCAGCGCTCACCTGGGGTGGCAGAAGCCGTCGAGGAAGTGGTGCGGAACTGCCAGCGCCACGCCGAGCGCCGTATTTGCCGCTCGCAGCGCCATCACAGCTCCGCACGCTCCGTACAAAACCCTCGCGGCACCGCTGAGCGGTCACTCTGCCCCAGATGCTTTCTGGCGAGGCGGTCAGCCAGCACCTATATCACAGCCAACGGCTACTAAACGGCTGTATGATAGGGTGTTGCTCTCGACTGCATAACAGCCCAGGCTGTAACTGCACATCACGGTCAACAGCGGCGGTAGCGGCATGCATGGAAGGTTGCGCCATCCCGGTGCTGAGCACCCAGAAGCCATCCTGGTTATCAGCTGAGTGGACTTGCACCGCAGACCGCTTCGAACTTTGATTGATGAAGGACAGCATTGCACCTCGATGGCTCATGTTGCATGAATAATCGATCAACGATGCCCAGTGCAATGACGCCGCCTATCTGCTGCTGCTGACCAAGCTTTCACACGCTCGCCAGTGTTGTCGGCTACGCACTTGCAGCCTAACCCCGCCCTGCACATATTGCAGCATGCATGGACCGTGTCGTGGCTCACTGACCTCACGACATCCGCTTCAATGGCGTGAGTTGACGCGTGTTGACCCTTCGCCGTGCCGATGCTGTCTGGCTCGCATCAGAGCAAGCAATAAGCAGATTATGCGCTCTCTGGTGTGTCGGTGGTTTGGTCTGTGCCCCAGCTGGTGGGGTTTTTGAGTCAAAGTTACGTGGGGAGTTCCTCCAGCACTTTCAACACCGGCGGCTCGGCATGCAATCTGCTGCTGCTACATCACACCAAGGAAACGGGCATGTATTGTACGCAGTCACAGATGATTGGAATGCTCACGGGAAGGACTCTCTAATTACAGACTGCAGCAAGAGTTTCCCCAGGGAAGCAGCTAGCAGCGTCTGAGCAACTTGGGCGATTGATGCTTTTGTCAAGGGACATTGGAAGGTCGTGGTCCGGCAAACTTACAAAAGAACGTCCTCGCCGTTTTTAATCATTAGCATGTCAGCAGATACATGAGCTCCCGGAGTCACTTGACTCGGCAATGTTCAAGGCGGCTTGCCCATCATGCTCAACAGCATTTCACAATTATCAACGGCAACTGCTCGCCGCATTTGCAATTCACGAAAGAGTCATGGATGAATCCTCTGATGCCCAGTTCCTCTCATCAGCATTTCACCGTCAATCGTGTTTGTTGCTGTGCCATCATCACAAAGGGTTAAACACAAACAAACTAATCTGCCGCTGCTGGCATGCAGTTTGCAGTCGGCCGGCAGCCACACAGACTGTTGAAAACTGGTTGCAACTCAGCCGAAGTCAAACTATCTTCGATATGCTCTTCGATTGTTTGATTCACGTACCCTTCTCATGTTTCGCAGCCGACGCTGAACCTGACTGGGCGTGTGTACCGCACATCGCCAGTGGCTCACACGCTGTCCTGGCATGTCGCGGCTGGATTTTGGCCGCCGCCCAAGGCGCCGAGCTGCGGGGCTGCCTGCTGACTGCCGTGACGGCTGCCATCACCAGGCCCCGCCAAGCCCGGCTGCCTCAGACTGCCTTCGGCGCCATGACGAGACGCCGTCTGCGGGCTGTTCAGCCAGTCCACCTGCCCTGCTTTGCCGCCGCTCGTCGACGCATCGCCGACCTGCAGAGACCTGGATGAGTCGCCCCACAGTTTTGCCAGCGCCGGCGGCAGAAACGCAGACGGCTTGGCGGCGCCCGCTGCCGGCGTGGACCGCTTGACAGGCGACCCGGCGGCATCAGCGGTCGCTGCCGCCCCGGAGTCGCTGCCTGCATCTGTGTCGGCGTCCGGGTCCGAGCTGCCACCGACGCCGCTGCCGCGCCGGCCGAAGGTGGCCAGCATCGCAGCCTGCCGGTCGAAGAACGACGCCGAGCGCCGCATGAACGTCGGCTGCCGGCGGCCGCTGAAGGCGTCGGCCGCCGCCGGCCTCGCCCCGGGGCAGCTGGCCGCCCCCCCTGCAGCGGCGGCGGCCGCGGCGGCGGCGGCTCCGCCATTGCTGCCGGCGCCCCGCACGCCGCCCGGCACCGAGTTGGCGGCGGCTGCCGTCCGCAGGAACATGGTGGGCGACCAGTGCAGCGCCCGGCCGCTGTACCCGGGGCCTGCAGACACCACAGATGGCCATTCGTCCTCGATTTCTTATGCCTTGAGTTCCTGGAAGGCATGCTTTGCAGGACACCAGGACAGCTTCGCTATGTTGCATGGCTGTAAAGATGCTATCAGCATGATTTCACCTGTGGCGGTGCTGGGGTTGGCTGCTGTGCCGTGGCTGTGGGTGCTGGCGCCGCCGGCTCCCCAGAAGGCGCCGCCGCCAGCCGTCAGGATGCGCAGCTTCGGGCCCAGCGTCAGCTTCAGCACCGGCCACCAGCCCCACGGCCGCGTCACGATGTACAACCAGACGGCGCCACCCTGCAGCGGAGATACGTAGTGTCAGACATGATGTAGCAGCAATTCGAGACACGGCCAATTCAGCAAAGTTACCTATGTAGCCCATGGCTTCATGACGATGAGCAAATGCGCCAGCTCTGCAGCGCCAGAGAAGATCCACAAGAACTCGTGCATCTCGGTCTACCTGATTACTTGGGGCACACTCCCGCTGCGTGGTATGTACAGTGCCGAGCTGCTCTTTTTCCCATCCTTGCTTGAGGCGCTTCACGCAATGGCGAGTGCAGCAAGTTGCATCTGACTTTGTGGCCCACCTGTGACGCGATCATGAGGTTGCCGATGATGAGGCTGTAGGTAACGCTGGCCACAGGGGACAGCAGCAGCGCTAGCGCACAGGCGAAGGTGATGAGGTCACCAATCGCCGCGCAAACCTCAATGCCCTGCAGGGAAGCAAGGCAGAGGCATTGCCGCAGAGGCATTGCCGCTGAATCACTGCGGCGCCGCCATGAGTGCAGCATGTGCAACGCAACCTGCAAGGCTGAGGTGCAGGCATGTGTCAGGCCCAGCCACATCAAGTATGCAAACCCACAGATAGATCGTTGGGCACCTGTTCGAGGCGCTCTGTCATCGGCAGCAGCAGCCGCGAGTACGCCAGCCAGAACAGCGCCAGCATCAGGATGATGATGACCTGCAGGCAAGGAGACAACATATTGTGACATTTCATCAGGACCCTGGCGTGCCTCCTGGACCCATTCCACTTCCTGCACAAGGTCACATGCGTGATCTTGTGCATGCTGATGTGACCCAGGGCAGGCCGCTGCGTGATAATGCTCCTAGCACAAGCCCAAGTTTGAGCACAGCCACTGACTCATCCATGCACAATCATCTGCAATCACTCACCCCGGCGAGGCCGCCCTTGGTGGACAGGCTGACCAGCACGTAGCCGATGACCAGCGACTTGGCCACCCACAGCACCGTGCAGTATGCACGCAACTCCGAGGCGCCGATGGGCACCCCACAGATTGTCACCAGCGGCTTTTCCTCCACCTGCTGTATTGCTGGTGGCGGCCTGTTTGAACACATAGAACATGCAGGAATGAGCAGCACGGCGCAGTAGGTATGCAGCTCATACACTGGTGCTTGCGCTTCCGCAGATGGTCATAAGTGGCTTCTCGTCCACTTTCTCCAATGCCTGTGGCGCCCTGTGAGGAAACAACAATCGACAGACTGCACTGGACAGCACATGTTGCCGCGCAGCCATTTTGCCATACACATAAGGTAGACACTGGTGGCTCATCGTCCAGCTGCTGCATTGTGGGCGGCACTGCCCAAGTACTGATGACGTGACCAGATCACTCCAGCTGACTCGGTGGAACACTGTACCCTGTCAACGACTGAGCAATGCCGCCTGCATGCCGCCGCGGTCACCAACCCCCACCAAAACAGCGCCACTGGCAACCCAGCATGTTGAACAGAAGGCAGCGTTGCGGAGTGTTCTCACCCGTTGGCATGCCCCGCCTTGCCGCCAGCCCGCTGCCCCGCTGCTGGCTTGGCGCCTGCTTTGGTGCCACGGCGCAGGCTGTCTGACGCGGGGCCGACGGCTGAGGGGCTGCTTGGTGCGTCGCCGGCGGGCGCCTCCGCTCCGCCCCTCACGCTGCGGTGGAGGTGCGCCAGCGGACCGTCTTCCGGCACTGTCATGCCCGCCAATGCCGCCCTCGCCGCTGCATGGTTGCCCTGCAGCACGGTGAAGATGGGTGTGCAAAGCGTACACCATACTGGAGCTGCGCATCTGCCACTCTGAGGAAGGCCTGCCAACACCCATCTTCCGGCACAGTCATGCCTGCACATCAGAAGTGCTGCCCTTGCCGCTGCCTGGTTGCCCTGCAGCAGATAGAGACTCGGAAGTCGGGGCCCAGGTCAGCACTTCTGATGTGCAGAACATTCTGTGATGCAACAGGGAGTGTGGTCCATGTTCCAGCACGTCCATCTCAACGCCAAGGCAGCCATTGCCCCTGTGAAATTGCTCTGCAGGCAAATCACTCATGCACTCCAGCATGTCAGCAAATCAACATGGAGCATTGACCACGCTGCAGGTGCCAAAAGAGTGAGGAAGCACCCGACAGTCTGGACGACCAAGTATGGCAATTAATCGCTGGGACAAGCTTGCTTAGCAACCTGCAGCATCACAGCGCACCTGTGAGGCGTAGTGCTGCGCCCACTCCCGCCTCTCGCTGTCGGTGGCACCCTGTAGCGACTCCTCCACCGCCACCTGCTGCTTCGGGTCGTCGCCCTCGCTGCTGCTGCGGGGGCTGTCGCCTGCCTCGTTGGCGATGACGTGGCGGTGCGGCGGTCCTGGGGTGCAGCAGGGAATTGGGATTGCGAGAAATAGGACCAAAGCATATGCGATGCTCAGTAACAAGCAAGCTGGATTGTCCCCATTAGTATCCTGCAGGCAATATTCGCCCTGCCAACTCAGTACACGTTATTCAGGGACATGAATTGCAGGCTCAGTAAGGCTCGCGGCGTGAAAATGTGACGGGCTTGCTCACCCTCTGTTGCCCTCAGTCAGCTTGCAGTGGCGAGAATGAAGTAAAAAACCCTCTTCTATGTTGTGCACGCCATTCAGCACAGGGCATAACCATCGGTAAAGCGGACGGTCAACGGCACTCACCCTTGTTGCCCTCGAACAGGACGCCGTGGCGGTGGATGAAGCGCGACTCCTCTGCATCGTGCGTCCACTCGCCCTCCGGGTACGGCTTGCCCGCCAGCGGCCGTGCAACCACGTACTCCCAAGCAGTGCCCAGCCAGCCCCGCTCCGGCTGCAACATATTCAAGCAAGGTTCAATTAGGAAGTCCGATTTCCGGACGTTCGAACTTTACACCTTACAGCCGGCAGCCAGACAGCCTGCACCTACACAGCCTGCAGCTTGCCATTCCTGAGTGCTGGTATGCCAGACGTGCAACAGCGTGACTAGCGGGCTCGACCACAGGATTATGCCGTTAAACTTTACTGCGCTTATGTGTGTACCTTGGGGTCCTCGATTGCTGGCAGCACCCAGCGCGCCTTGCGGCCGCCGACCCGATGCACCGCCTTGTACACAATCCATGCGGCAAACGCCAGGAACGCGAGGCAGCCAAACACGAAGATGCAGATGCCGCCGATGCGCGCCGCACGATTGCCGGACGCTATGAGCTCTGCATTGGCACGACTTGTAATGTCTCAAAGATATGTGGCATGCAATCATTTGCGCCTGCAGATACTCATGGCAGGAGACTTTGCATGCATTCGGAGAAACAACAAGCATTTGGGTGGTTGATTGCCAGTGCATCTGTACCCATGGATGGAACACTATGCTGCAAAGGAGCAGAGGCAGGAGAGCAGCTCACGTCCGGCAGCCTGCCCAATAGGCATGACCATGAGCAGCAGCAGGAACAGCTCCAGGCGCGGGAACTCCAGGATGGCCGGCGGGTGGCGGTGGAAGCAGCGGAAGGCGATTACCAGGAGCGCGTGCAGCACCAGCACGCTCGCGACCACGATGGCCACCCAGAATACGATGCGGGCGGCCCTGCAGCATCATGCGAAGCCTCTGGTGAAGCATGCCTCTGTGGTGCTGTCAACAGAGAGAGAGACACAGCAAGACACAGCAGTCAAAATCATCTGCATAGTTCAACATGCTCCGTCCAGGCGGCCAGGCAAGCAGTGTGTCTAATGTGGACCTCAGCTCCCAGAGGAGTAGAGTTATTCTGAGGGAGCAGACCTTTTGCAAGGGTGGCACCCGAGTGTGCACTTTTCAAAAGCTTGCTACCAACAAAGCTGTTGTCTTGCACAACAGCTTGGCAGGGACATTCTCGATTTTGCAAGGGCGGCACCTGGACAGCGCCGCCTCAGCGGGCGTGCTGTTGAACACGCTCAGCAGGTCGTTCACGCTGTTGAGGCTGTTGGCGCCCAGCACCGCCGCCGCCGACGCGTCCTCGCCGCCTGCAAAGCCCGCAGTCGAACGGTCGCCCAGGACGCTGTCACTTCCAGCGTGAATGAATGTAATGTGGTCACAGCATGCGCTGTGAGGCATGGCAGCTTCCTTGCAGTGCAATGTAAGCTGCACAAAGAAGGATGGCAGCTGTCTTGCAGTGCAAGGTGAACGATACAATGGCAGGGCTGCCACGGCATGCGACAAGGCGGCCGGTGGAACCGACGCAGATTGGCACCTGCCACGGTGCTGTTCACGGTCACCGGCTGCAGCTGCCCGCCGGCGGTGCTGTTGACGGCAGACATGACCACGAATGTGGCATGCGGCTGGCTGGGGATTGTCACGTTGACGCTCAGCTGCTGCAGCGCACGCGCCTCCTGCAGCATCGATTCGGACTCCTTTTGCGTAAGCATGCAAATTGGCATGGGGGCGCCAGCATGACTGATGCTGCGGCGCAGTCAAACGAGATAGCACATGACAGCATGCACTGCAGCCTTGAAATGGTGCAGACGCAGGTCAGCGCTGCCACCGTCGTTGCATTGCTGGATGAGGGGGCTGACGCTGCAGGACTAGGCGCCGACTCTGCAGGACTCGACGCTGGAACCTGCAGATCAGGATCGCCAAGATGCAAACTCCATGCCAGTATCTCAAGTTCAGCAGAACCTTGGGACCGAGTGCTTGGAAGAGCACCACACAGTCCGACAGCGTGGGTGCGCCCACATGTAACATGATGCCGGTGGCTCAGTGGCAGCCAGATGGGAAAGCTCACCTGCTGCAGCCGCCGCCGCCCGCTGCAAGTTATGTTGAATGTGTATGTATTCGATTCTGCATAGTTGAGGGTGCTGCCGCTTGTCACGCCCTGAGGGACGAAACAGGTGATGTTCCGCTGCCCGGGGGTAACGCCCTGCATTGGACAGCAGAACCCCGGCTTTTGGGCAAGCCTCTGCTGATTGCTGCATGTGTGCTCATGTGGGAAGGGACAGCAAACCCTGCGGTGACCCTGAAACATTGCGACATCAAAGAGACCGTTGTTGCCAAGCTGCACAGGGCGATGCGCACCGCAATCGACATGGTGAAATCGTTGGTGAAGTTGTTGCTGATTCCCATGAAGGTCCCCGTCCAGGATTGGTCCACGTCGTCAAAGCAGGTGATGGTGCGGTCGTCAGGAGGCGGGGGCTGCGGCACATTTGGAGGACATAGTTGAGTGAGGCTTGTGCAGAACAGCAAAGATAGCAGCAGAGCCTACCCAGAAACTTGCACACCTAACTACAAAGCGCATGTGCCCATTGACAAAGCATATGTGCCCATTAACAAATGTAACAATCTGCAGAGCATGCTCTGGCTAGGCCAATCCTGGCTTGTGTAGCATGCCGAGACACATGCCAGGGAGTGACATAGCATGGCTGCTCTCGAGGACCAGGGCTCACGTGCTGGTATCCGGTCACATAATTGAGGTAAGCGATGTTGCCAGAGATGGTTGGCGGATCGCCGTCGGCAAAACTGGGACCGCCACTCCAGATGGAGTTGTATGTGCTGGGAGGTGGTGGGGGTGGTGGTGGGCTTGGCGGTGGGGATGGCGGCGGTGGCGACGGCGGGGGTGGTGGTGGTGGAGGTGATGGCGGCGGCATCAGCGGCGGGGGTGGCGGTGGGCTGGGCGGAGGTGCAGGCGGCGGTGGCGGCGGTGGCGGGGACGGCGGGGATGGCGGTGGAGGCCGGGGGGGCGGTGATGGCGGCGGCGGCGGCGGCGGGGATGGCGGTGGTGGTTGTGGGGGCGGCGGGGACGGCGGCAAAGGCGGTGGCGAGGGGCTGGCCACGACGAAGTTGGCCGTTTGGGAGTCCGCTTCGCTGAAGCTGGCGGTTTCAGTGGTGCTTTCCGGCACAGAGCACGTCATGGTGCGGTTTCCGGGGGTGATGCCCTGCGGCGCAGACGAGGGCACACTGTGAGCGTCTGTACAAGCAGAGCCTGTGATGTGCGTGTGCAAATGCTGGCACCAGTACAGAGGCAGACATCAGGCAGAGGGGTGATCAGGGTGCAGCCGGGCTGCTGGCTGTTGTTATGGCCTACATCATGGGATGCAGCCGCAGTGAGGCGTTGCATCATGTGCCCACACCACAGACGAGTGTCCGTTCAGGTGCGTCAGCTGCTCAAGTCTGCATGTAAGAGCATGTTATCCTTTTCCAGCATCAGGAACTGACTGCAGCAGCGCCGCACCATTACTGGGATGCTGAAGTCGTTGGCATAGCCTCCAGTGGCACTCAGTGGCCCCGACCAGGTCTCCTCCAGATCGTCGGTGCACGTCACCAGCCGGTAGTCAGATGGCGCGGGCTGCGCGGCCACGAAGCCGTGAGTTGCGGGGCGCCCATCAATGTTGAGGCCGCAGCGAGCATAGTTCTGCTTGCTCCGCGGCTCAGCAACGATATTGAATCTGAAGCACAGAGGGATTGCAAACGACTGCGAATCGCACAGGCTGCCAATGTGGCGGCTGCTCACCTGCGCAGGGCTTCCATTCAGATAGTACACGATGTCGCCGGTGATGTACGGCGGCGCATCCGCATTTGCCTCATGGTAGATTGGGCCGTCTTCAAACGCGGTCTGGTACATGTCATATGGCGGCGGCGGCGGCGGCGACTGCGGCGGAGGTGGTGGCGGGGGTGGGCCGGCCACGGTGTAGGTCATCGAGGGGGATGTGGCGCCGAGCACCATGACGTCACCCGCCGTGCCGTCGGGCACGGTGCAAGTGAGGGTGCGGTTGCCGGGAGTGATGCCCTGCAGTGCAGCAAGATGCATCAGCATTACCGTGAGCATGCCGTGGCTTCAGCATGCTTTCAACAACCGCCAGCTGGCTCTCAGCCACAGCCGCTGCGACAGTGGACATGACACTCAGTGAAAATCAGGTCCACATGTGGTTGCTTGCAATGTTCGCTTGATTGGCTGAGATGAATATTACCGGCATAGTGAAGCCGAAGATCCTGACGTAGTTTGTGCCGCCTGTGGATCCCAGAGGCCCCGACCAGCTCTCATTCAGATCGTCAAAGCATGTCACCAACCGGGTGTCCGACGGCGCTGTCTGCACGCACAATGAACTTGCTGTACTACCAATACAGCCCTGGCCACATGCTGCAGCCATGATTGTGGACTGCCTATGCTCATCGCTTGTCAATCGCCTCCAAGGCAATGTTGATATGCTACAGCATTGTGCTTCAGGGGCAAGCGCACCGCAACAGGGTTGCCATCTGAAGTCTGATATCGGACTTGGCCCGTGACTAAGGGTGGCATAGAACCATAGTAGCCTGGAGTGTTGACGAACACGCTTGTGTAGGGCGCAGGCGGCGGTGGCGGCACATCGGGCGGCGGCGGTGGCGGAAACTCTACAGGCGGTGACGGCGGAGGCGGCGGCGGGGGCGGTGGTGCCTCTGGAGGCGACGACGGCGGGGGCATGGGCGACGGCGACAGCAGTGGCGGTGGCGGTGGCAATTGCGCAGGCACGGTGATGGGTATGGAGATGGATGTGGCGCCCAGCAGCATGATGTCACCCGTCATGCCGTCAGGGACGGTGCAGGTGATGGTGCGGTTGCCAGGGGTGATGCCCTGCAGTGCATGCAAAGCTGGAACATCAGCATTAGCAGCCGTGGTCAGCTGTTTTGTACACCACCGGCCGGCGTTCTGCCACAGCTGCTGTACAAATGGACTTGGCAACCAATGGGCATACACACATGGAGACGTCACTGCGACATCCGTTCGATTGGCTGGCAGGATGCGTACCACCATCAAAATGGCGAAATGATTGACGGAAGCTGCAGTGGGGTCAGAAGAGTCATAGGGGCCCAAAGTCCCCGACCAACTCTCCTCCAGGTCGTCAGAACATGTCACCAATCGGTCGTCTGACGGCGCATCCTCCACAACCTGTACAATATAATCTGCTCGTGCTGAACCTTGACGTGTACTCCACCCGCAGTTCTGTAAGCATGATCGTGTGGCTGGGTGCACTATCGTGACATGCACAATGTGCTAAGGAGATGGTGCACAGACATGTGTTGGGGGCGCACCACAGTAGTGTTGCCGTCCTGATATGAATACCCGATGATGCCCATCACTGTGGGTGGAACCAATCCTAAGGGGCCTGTCTCGAAGCCTGGAATGACCGTGCTGATGTAGGGTCCCGACGGCGGCGGCGGCGGCGGCGGACTCAGCTGTGGCAGTATTGGGGAGGGCGTGGGGTTTTCTGGGGGTGGCGCAGGGCTTGTCGGCAGCTGCCGCATGATGCGCAGGCCAGGGTAGCCAGAGGTGCCAGAACCTGCATGAGCCAGAACAGACCTCAGTCAGGCTGTGCACGCAGGGCAATGTGCAGGTCCTTGGTACCAGCTACCCACCGTGACATTCTCCATGGAGGCACAGATGGACAACAACAAAAGCTCACGCCCTGTGCTACACACTTCCTCAAGGTGCGCACCGCTCAGCTGCCAAAGGATGGCGCCAGTCCCATCATATACCGTGGCAACCAGCTGGTCCAGGGTGGGGTCATCGCCAGCAGCGTAGCCCGTGATGTTGTACGAGAGGCCTGCCTGCAGCAGGCGCCGGCCGAGGGACGCAGCCTCCGCTGCTGCCGGAGCCGACGGGGGCTGTGTCCCAGGCGGCAAGCCCATCACAGCGGGCGGCGGACCAAGGGGCGGCGGCGGATCGATGCTGAAGCTGGGCGGCGGCCACATGACGGCGCCCGGGCCGCCATCCGACACGGGCGCAGCCGTCGGGGTCGCCCCGTCTACTGTGGCAGTGGGCGCAGCGGTCGGTTGCGCGACCACGCTGGCTGCGGGTCGACTGCTGGGAGAGCCTGTGGGCACTGCAGTTGGCGCCGCTCCTGCCGGCTGTCCTGTGGGCGTGGCTGGCATTGTCGTCGGCGCCGCTGGCTCTGCAGAGGGCTGCATCGTTGGGCTGGCTGCAGACGCTGCCGAAGGCGGTGCAGTTGGAGCGTCAACCGCGGCAGGTTTCGCGGGTGATGCTGTCAGCGGCGTTGTCACCACCGTGGGTTTGGCAACCCTGTCACTGCTGCTTGTGGCCGCCTTGGGGTGCGCCGCTGCCCGGTTGCGGTGCCGGGGCGCAGCGGTGGGCGCGGCGGTGGGCTGCGCAGGCGCGCGATCGTAATGCCGCGGTGTCGGCGCTGCCGTCGGCTGCGGGGCCAGAGGCGGCAGCGCAGCGGTCATGACCTGCGCCACCCGGGCATCAGCCCCGCCCGAGGCCGCCGCCGGCGCGGCCGTCGGCTGCGATTGGCCGGCAGGGACGGCAGCCAGCTGTACACTCTCTATGCTGTTTGTTGCCACCGTCGGTGCCGTCGTGGGCACACTTGTTGGCTGTGGGGCCAACAGTGCCGCCTGCGCGATCCGCCCTGTAATCAGCGTCCCCGTGGCGCCGCCGGTGACGTAGAACCAGCCGCGCGCGCTGCCATCAGGGTTGTCGGCCTCGAACTGAAACTCCAGGTCGTCCAGTGACGTTGCCTGGCAAAAACGGATGCCCATTCAGCCCCAATATCAGAGCTGTGAACGTGATTGAAGGCGGCGCAGCCAATCGCATGGCCAAGCTTTCGGGCAAGACCCTGACGGCCAACCCTCGTGCCAGGCGGATCCTACTCGTGTCGACAAACAGCAATGGCGTCCATCACCTGGATGCTCACGAAGCCGGTGCCAGACGGGGTGAGGTCCAGGAAGTCACCGGGCGCCAGCAGCTTCCTGCCGCCGCCCAGCAGCTTCCGCCGCCCGCCCAGCCCCGCACCCGTGCCCTGCATGTTGAGTACGCCCCCTGCCGGTCCCGTCAGCGTGTTGCCGAACAGGTTCGACCCCTGCACGAAGCCTGCAGGACGCGGGGTGGCGCTGTGTCAGTCCCCACACCCGTCGCCTGCCAATAGTGACGGGCTGAAATGATGCCGGACGCTACACAACACCGGCAACCATCCGTCACCAGCAGCACATGTGCCAGATCAATGCAGGGTCATGTGCAGGAGCACCTTCCGTCGTGCGCTGGTCAGGTCCGACAGGCGCCAGTGTGGGCGCTGCCGTCGGCCCGGAAGGCCCAGTCGGGGAGGGCGTCATGCTTGGGGTCAGGCTTGGTGCGGACGTCGGGCCCAGGCTTGGGGTGGGAGTCGGCCCCGTACTCGGAGTGGGTGCAGGTGTTGGCACCAGGCTGGGCGTGGATGTCGGCCCTGAGCTTGGTGCAGGTGTTGGCACCAGGCTGGGCGTGGATGTCGGCCCTGAGCTTGGTGTAGGCGTCGGGTCCAGGCTGGGGGTGGGCGTCGGCTCTGAGCTCGGCGCAGGCGTCGGCATCAGGCTGGGGGTGGGTGTCGGCCCTGAGCTTGGTGTCGGCGCAGGCGTCGGGTCCAGGCTGGGGGCGGGAGTCGGCTCTGAGCTTGGTGTCGGTGCAGGCGTCGGATTCAGGCTGGGCACAGGCGTCGGCTCAGAGCTCGGTGTGGGCACAGCACTCGGCTCTGAGCTCGGTGTGGGGGCTGCCGTCGGCTCTGTGCCGGGCGTCGGCGCTGCCGAGGGCGCTGTGGGCTCAGCTGCGGTCGGCGGTTCTGTGGGTGCAGCAGGGCCCGCCGGCGTGGGTGCTGCTCTCGGCTGGGGCGGGCCCGCTGGTACGGCAGCAGGCACCACAGCCGGCGTCGGTGGGCTGCCGCTGAAAGTGGGGCTGCTGCTGGGCGTGGGGGCGCTTGTGGGGCCAGCGGCTGACGGCGCCTCTGATGGCGTCACCGACGGCGTGACCGATAGCGTCGCTGACAGCATTGGCAGCGCCGACGGCGCCGCCGTCTGCGTCGGCGTCAGCGCCGCTGTCGGCTGGGCGGCCGGGGTGGGCGTGCTGTCTGCCGGCGCCTGGATTTGCTGCGGGGTGGGGGCGCCGGCCGTGGGGCTGCCTGTGGCCGCCTCGGTCTCCGCCGCAGCCGTCGGCGTCAGCTGGTCGCTGGTGGGCGCCGCCGTGCCTGTGCTGTTGGTCTGGAAGATGCCAGCAACTCGGCCGCTGGCTGTCGGCCGCTCCGCTCTACTTGCCGCTGTCGGACTGGTTGTGACTGCAGCAGTACAGGACGCCAGTATGCATATGACACCATACACGCTGCAGCTGCACTGTTTCAGCAAAGCGGCTCTGCATGACCTTGTGAGCAAATCAGCATCAGCAAACCATTTGATTATGCCATCGTGTATGCATGTTACATATGTGAAAGGATGCCTTGTGGAAGGATGCCTTGAAAAGATCAAATGGGCACCTGGTGGAGCGCCTGCGGCTTCCTGCTGCGTGAGTCGCACCGGCTCCTGGCTGCTGGTCACCGGCACCTGCCCCAAAGCTGCATGGGAAGAGTAGCACGAGCTGGTGAGCCGAAGCTTTGCCTTGGGACAGACCTGAAATGCGTGAGGGAGTGAACAGCAGCACTGCGAGGAAGGGATGTCCACAAATTCTCCAGGTCCAGTCGGGAACCAGCGTAGTCAGGAAACAGCTCACGGTGGAAGACGCTGGTGACAGTGCCGTCAGGCAAGGTGCTCTCGAACACGATGCCAGGCTGCTGGAATCCCGTCTCCGCCACAAAGGTCTGGCTGTTGCCTGGCGTCAGCGGCGTTGCTGTTTTGTCAGTGAACGGGATCGGCGGCACCCTGTTTTGCAGGGGCACATGATATTAGCAAACGACGCCCGGCTGCTGAAATGCTGCAACATTTTCCAACAGCCACTCCGCCAAGAAGCACGTGATACAAGTGGGGATGAAATTGCACCTGATGTCGCCAGTGAACATGAAGAACTGGCTGGACATCTGCTGGTAGTTGGGCGGGGCTGCCGGCAGGTGGGATGAGGCGTAAATCGTTTGCGCCGCGAGCACAGCGCCCAGCACGCCATAGCCCAGGGAGTGGCTGCCCTGCCCACGGCCGCCGCTGCCGCCGGCGTGGATTGTGGTCCCGCCTGGATCAGAGCGCGCACCAAGATTCAGGCGCCATACGCAGTTTGAAGTGACCGCCAGCTTATATGCCACATACTGAGTGGCAGCACCATGCTTCAGCTGCAGCGCAAAGGTTGCAAAGAGCCATTCAATACATTGGATTTGGCAATGTCCTTTCATGGCAATTGGCACTGGCGTTGTGATGTCAGGCCGTGAAAGCTAGAAGCTGCTGAACTGTGTGTGCCAGAGGCCATGAGCTGTGAGGCCATGAAGCGTCAAGTCAGTGTGCCGCCTCACCGCCCGGGCCATCCTGCGAGGGCGCGGCCATGCCGCCCGCGAAGGCCACCGCCAATGTCAGCCCCAGAAAGCCGAGCAGTAGGTAGCTGGTCGCGCGGCTGAAGGTCCGCAGCGCACTGCTTTGCGGCACATACTCCATCGTCAGGGCCACCGGCTCCGCAAGGGGAGCGCCTGTGAGTATGTAACAGAAGACATGTCAGCATGAGAGCGCCCTGCAGTCATCAAGGTACACCGTCGGCTGCCAGGTCTGACTGCCTAATCCAAGTCCGAGGTTGGGGTCTTAGGTCTGAAGGAGGTCTGCTACAGAGAGGGGCAGCAGTGAGAGGCTAAACACACCTGTGCGGTCTTGGCTGACAGTGACAGTGACGGAGCTGCGCTTGCTGGGGTCCGGTACCAATGTCGACAGGTACAGGACGCCGTCATCCACCGAGAGCACCAGGTTCGCCCTGCACACAGCAGCTGTATCAGCATGCTGCCTGCACTGGGTCCTCTTTGCTGTGTGCCAGGATGCTGGACCAGCATTGGCAAATACGACATGTCCTCATGCAATGAGCGAGACAGTCATTCTCGCCCTGCACAAGACACTTCAGGTGGGCATAGTCTGCTGTGCCCCTGCCGCTGAACCAGTACCTCACACACTGTGTCAAAGCGTCTGCTCCGGTCTCTTTGACGACAACAGGACTTCAGGCCACCACTGTAGGTGCCACCAGACCCGCGCCAGAAAGGCGGAAGGTGCTCACTGATTGGTGCCGGTGATGTTGACTAGCCCCAGCGGCCGCACGTCAGACGTCGGGCCGCCAAAGTCGACGCGGAAAAACTGTGTTGGCATCGTGTTGATGCGCTGGGCCGGCGAGTAGATGACCACGCCGCCGCCGGACGCCGTCTGGCTGAGCCCCAGTGCCAGCAGCGCCCTACCGCCGCTGTGCAGCTGACTGCTGCCGTCGGCGCCACCACTGAGGCGCTCGCCGCCGTTGCTGAATGCAGCTGTGCCGCCGCCTATGATGGCATAGCCGCTGCCGCCGCTGCCGCCGCCGCTGCCGCCGCCGCTGCCGCTTCTGCTGCCGCTGCTGCTATGGGCACCGCCGACCAAGGCGCTGCCGCCACCGGAGGGTCCCATGGCTGCCAGAGTCGCCCAGCCCGCAGCATCTGTGGCGGCCAAAGCTGCTGACCGGCTGGCAGCGTGCAATGAGCGCCGAGTCACCAGCTCCGCCGGCCGCACCCACCTGCTGCTGTCTGCGGATGGGCGCCTGCTGCCTGGCCATCTCTCAGCTGCACCCGCTGCTGTCGCAGGGGCGGCGATCAGGCTGAGCAGCGCCAGCAGACATGTGAGAGCGCCTGCCGCATACGGCAAGCTGCGGCTGTTGCTGCCTAATGCAGCGGCCGACCTCATGCCGTGCCCATGCTGCTGCGTCAGTACGCACTCATCAATGCCTTTGACTTGCCGCGGCCACGGGCGCTGGTGGCGTGAGCAAGCCTTGCAGGCGCTGATGCAGTTTCGCCCGACTCGACAGCGCGACCTGCCAGCTAGCACGACCTGCGCGCCGCTGCAGCGACCCGATGTAGGGTTGCGATCTGCATGAGAAGCACACCATAGAGTGACGGCAGAATGAGGGATCCCAGTCATTGGTACCCTCCAGAGTGCGCTTGCATGCAGCACTCGGACGGCGACTCCCAAAAGATATTTGGGATCGCAGAATCGCTTGCGCTGGATTCATCGGGACCTGGACGATGGTCTGCAGCTCCCAGATTGATGTAGCAAGAGTAAAGCGCTACGCCTGGGGTTGACTGGGCGCCGCAGATAGGGGGCCAAACCACAGAAAGACCCAAACTTCAGGGCCGCACCACGCTTCGGACCGTGCGATACACCTGAAGAGCTTCCTAGCATACCATCGCAGCTACTGAGTGCGCGTGACAGGTGTCAACCGCCCACAGTAGTGCCGTCGCGTGAAGTCACCTCGAGGGTGCAGCCCCTTGTTAGAGGGAAGCGGGTGAGGACACTGGCAGCGCACCGCTGTCGCCTAAGACTCAGGGTATCTGCTTGCACGATGGTTCAGAGGTGGCCTTGCAGCCCGAAGCGTCTGATGCGCAACGCCCTTGGGGTACTGCACAGGCTGTCCAGCTGGCTCCAAATGCCGATTGCAAACTTCGTGCAAATTGTGCACTGCAGCACCTCTCTCGACCTTCAGCTGTTCGTCTTCGTACTCTGGGCTTGACAGCGCGCAGCAGTCATTTCGCAGGCCAAATCATCAAAGTCACATGGCCCCAGGTCATGCTGAGCAAGCGCAGGGTTTCCCCTCGGAACGCGTCAGCATCCAGCATCGTGGAAGGTTGGAACGGCCGCTCTGATCTGGTGGGCATTGCGCCAGCGCAGGGTGCGGATCGATGAAAAGGTGCACCTGGCGCATTCAATATGCTGTTGCATTGACTGTGCCCTGTCTTCGACGCACGATGTGCGTCTCTAACAATGCACTGCAGCTTGCCGCTTCAAGTTCCGGCACGCCAGGGCAGGTGCTTGACCTTGTCGAGGCTCGAAAGCTTGCAATATCCCATGGATTCATCTTTGAAGGCGTTCCAAGAGCTTCACCGGACTCGAAGCGCGCCAACCTCGCAGGTGCGCATGGTAACTCGATCACGGAGTGCACAGTGGCGTTGCCGCATGATGAGGTGCGATGCAGCTTTAGGTGTACCATTTCACTGTGCTGTGCTCAAAGCTGATTTGAAACACTGCAGCGCTGTTCGAGCACCACGACGTCAACTGCCTTTCCGCGCTGCGGCGCAAGTTGGGCCGCACCGCCCCAGCGCCCCACTCAGGTGAAGCTGACGATTGTCAAGTGGAGCGTCGAGGCTCGTAAATAGTACTTAGATGAGCCGTGAAGCCTGTTCTCGAGCGGCTGTTCGACAGTTTTTTGTGCGAAGTCCAGGAGACCCCGCCCGTCAACAGCCAGCGGCTGAGCATGCGAATGCTATCGCACTCGTGAACGGACAGTACACAGGCCCGCTGCAACAAGGTTTGAGACATGGCATCGGAATCATCGACTATGAGGTGCGATGCACATGGAGCCTCGAGTTCTTGCTTACATGTAGATGCATGTGACACAAGCAGTGCGTCTGCAGATAGATGCCATCTGCAGTGAGCAACTGATGACAGACGGACATGCTGACAAACTTGTGCGGTGCAAGCAGATCGGCGGCTCGGCAGCTCGGTACCAGGGGCAGTTTGTCGCTGGTGCACGGGAGGGTTTGGGCGTCATCATTGCCGGCGATGGCGCCTGCTTCGAGGGCAGCTTTCGCAGCGACCTGATGTGGGGTCCAGGTGCACACTGCAATTGCCGTGGGGTTGATCAAGAAAGGTTTCGCGTGAATGTTTAACTTCGTTTGGTCGTCGGCATGCGAAAATGCTACCAATGTCATGCGCTGCTCCTATTCTGATGCATCGGTGCATGTGGCTTAATTTGAACTCCCAGATGCATGCACGCTGCGCACAGGTGTCTTCCACTTTGCACCGCCGCAGCACAAATCAGATGAGGGGCCATCAGCAGAGGGGCCGCAGCATCAGACGAAGCCGCACAGAGTGGCCTTTCAGGGCATGTTCAATGGGAGGCCACACGGCCATGGTGTCTTGTTGTGGAGCAACGGCGGCAGGGTGTGCGGCAAAGCAGACGGCGTGAAGCTGGAGCCTGCCGGCTCAGCAGAGGAGCAGGCAGCATGCGAGGCGGCGGCGGCAGCTGGCAGGGAGTGCGCGAAAGCCGCACGGGCTGTGCAGCGGCAGGCGACGGGTGTAGCATAGAACTTGCCAGCTGAGACCCTTGCACAAGCACAGACATGGGCGCACACAGCTGCTGCTGCCGAGGTTTGTTGGCATCTGCACATCGTTCTGGTGAGAAACCTGGCGGAGTTTGCATTTTCTCCTTGTCATAGTCTGCTGGTCTGCCAACCTGAACACCAACCAAGAACGCGTCTACAACCTGTAAACACCAGCGCCAATGTTGGGCAGCACAGTTCCTAATGGGCTGGCTAACTGGCCGGTTCACCATCGAGCGGTCGCAGTCACTGACTCGCTGCTGTTCAGCGTGCCGTGGCTGCCCCATCCAGAGGACGCCACTCTGTAGCATTCAACCCGTTGCAGCTGTCCCGCACCATGCTGCTGCTTGTGACTGCGAACAGTATGTCCAGCGTGCGATGCCTGCCGGCAGCCGGCCACCAATTGACGGGCGCTCCCAGCTTACAGCCAGTCGCGCGGGTTTTTGCATGCGTCCAGCAGGTCTGCCTCTGGGCTGCCTGCACAACAGGAAATGGTGCGGTCAAGATGGGTCCATTGCAACGATTCAGAGCGGATGATGCTAGGCATGTGGCACAGACACCAGCGACTGCGTGGAATTCAGAGCTTGACATTGCCAGTCAAGACTGCAAAAACAGCGGCAGAGCAGAGCAGACATGATCATGAGGTGGAAATCCAACACACTGGACGGTAAGTTTACTTTCAGCGCCCGCTCAATGGCAGCATGTTAGATCACAAGGCGCCGTCCATGAGGCGTAACCGAAAATGGATCTGTGGCACACAAACCCTCCTCCAGCCGCTGATTGCACTCCCGGCGGCTGGTGAGCGGCAGCGACATCAGGATGGACATCATTCGGCGTCGACAAGGCAGATTTCTTCAAGTGCCGTGTGGCACGCGCACCCTCCTCCGGCCGGTGGTCGTACTCCCAGCGACTGGTGAGCGGCAGCGACATCAGGATGGACTCGATGCGGCCGCCGGTCTTCAACCCGAAGGTCGTGCCGCGGTCGTACACCAGGTTGAACTCCACATACCTGGTGCACAGGGGACATGTGTGCAAGGTGAAAAGAAGGTGATTGGATGGCCACACAATGGATGACGCGACCTGATGCGGTCATACGCCAGGTGGCCACCAAATACCGATCACATGCACAGTGGCAACATGTGACAGCAGGCAGCTGAAGAAGGACAGACCCAAGCGAAGAGGTTGTTTCGTTCAGACTGCACAGCATGCATGTCGTCTCCGACGACCAAGTGGGCGGCTTCTACACGGCACACCAAGCGCAGCCAATGCTTCGAGATGGGGTATGTGCTCTGCCGCCTATAAGCCATTGCTGTTGCTCCCCACGCTCTGCGACGAGGTCGGTAGCTGGGACCGGCCTCGTACCTCGGCAGTTATCCTTAGATACTTCAATCATGCCCCACCTGCCGCGTCTGAGCTGCTGCCACTGCTTCTGCTGCTCGGTGAAGTCGTCGTCCTTGTGCTTCTCCACCAGCGGCAGGTATGACGGCACCACCGAGTTCAGCGCGTCTGTAGAGAACGGCTGCAGATGAAACGCACTGCTCAGCCATCGTGCTGCAAAGAATGTGATATAACACTCGTGTCACTCTTCGTCTCCTCCACCAGCGGCAGGTGCGATGGCACCACCAAGGTTAGCGCATCTGTGGAGAAAGCCTGCAAATCTTATGCAGAAAGCACTGCTGCACCGCATGCAAACTTACACGAGGTCACCCTAATACTTTCTTCGCCAGGACTACGTATGCCATACTGTCTGCGACGAGCGACAAGGGTGGCGCTCGAGGCCCAGTTCTGCTCCTTGTACAGCCTGGCCACAGCATTCTCAGTTGACAGGACCTGATAATCTCGTGCCCTGCTATGCTTTCAGCCTTTATCAAGAGGCTGCCATCGACAGATTGGGTAGCGGAAGTGCTCACACCAGCTGCTGCCAGCCCACATGCGCCTGTCGAATCCGGCATGCAGCGACCATTGGCAACGACTGTTGCGGAGTGAGAAGTTGGTGTGACGGCATGACGCCTACCAGCAACTGCTCAGCGGGGCGGTCATTGAGGTCGTCAAAGAAGATGCCGCCCAGGCCGCGGCGCTCGCCGCGGTGCTTGATCAGGAAGTAGTCGTCCGCCCACGCCTTGAACTTGGGGTAGAACGCCGCGTCGTGCTTGTCACACACCTCCTGTCGATGCAAGTAAAGCCAGAGGAGCGTCGAACAGTTGGGCGCAGTTGAAGTGCCATTGCCATACATGCAAATCGATACATTTGTTCATACAGAAACAAGTGACTGACGATTGGACCGCAAGGGCGACCAAACCCTCCCGACGTGCTGAAAGGAGTGGGTGTGACCAGTGTCCTTCGGTCAGCTGGGCGCCATGTGGGAGCCACTGCCACCCAGAAGACAGGGCAGGCGGACGACAGATACTGCTTATCCCATAACTGGAGCAGAAATGGCGCCGTTGGGAACAGGTGGCTGAGCGTGGAGTCTGTGCAGCAGCAACAGGTGGGATATGGACTTGCAGAAGTGATCCAGCAGTGCATACATCGCCCCTTGCCTTGTAGGTGGAGTGGAAGTGCCGCATGTCCTCTGGGTACAGGTAGCTGGGCGTGATGTCGGTGCCGCCGCCGAACCACCACTGGCTGGGGATGCCGCGCCACTCGTCGGTCTCGAAGTACCGGTAGTTGAAGTGCATCGTGGGCGCGTGCGGGTTGTGCGGGTGCATCACGCTGGAGATGCCGGCCGCGAAGAAGGGCACCCGGTCGGTGGGGTCCGCCTGGACACCGCAAAGAAGAGGGTTCCGAAACTGTCGAGGTGCATGTATCAACAGCATAGCAGAAAATCAAGGCAGCACGCTGGATGTGTCCGCCATGAAATTGGCACTGGGTCCGTGGGGTCGCCCTGCAGCAAGACGTCTTGGTTCATAATTCATGACCTTCCTTGGCCATGCTTGGAATGGCATGCAGACAATGAAGCCGGGAGTTCGTGGCATCATGCTTGCTCATGCACATGCAGAGCCCGCCGCTTCATGCAATGTGCTTGCTGTCTGTCGACGAGCACGAGCGCTCCAGGGCTGCTCAACCTCCAAGCAGCTCGTGACCAGGCTCACTCATCTTGCCAGTGGGCGCGGCTTTGGAGCCTGTCGCTGCTCAACATGCATCCCATTCACCATGCAGCAAGATGATTGTCGAAACCCGCCAGGCTTTCATCGCTCCATCAGCATGGGTGTTCGTGCGCGGTGCTAGCGGGCAAAACATCGGGGCCTACCGCCGCCTGTGCGCCTCTACTGAGCAGTGCATCGTGACTCTGGACTACAGTTCAAGTCGGGTGTGATCAGGCGGGCCTGCACTCACTTTGGCGACGGGCATGGCGTCAGCGCCACTTGCTGCCCCATGCACCTCTGGCAAGCCACAAAAGATGTCGATCAGGGACCATGAGAAGGCTTCCAGGCCTGATCTCGGCTGAGGTCTTGACCCACATTGGCGGCGCGCGCGGTGTTCGTGCCAGCTGCTGCCCGGTGGGTCTCTTGCATGCAATAGTCCGTCGAAACTCAGCCTGATGTCAGTCCTGTAAAATGAGGAGGAATCAAGTACTCACATTGGCGGCTGTTGCAGCATTGGTGCCAGTTGCCGCCCGGTAAGCCTCTGGCGGCATGCTGCCGTACACCACACTGACGTTCACGCCCGCCTTCTCCCACACGTTGCCGCCCTGCATGGATCATGTGTTCACAAATGTCACCGGCCGGCAAGTGTGTATACAGAGGTGATCAAGATACTGCCGCTGCCGTGCTACCATACTACGCTGACTATCATGCGCGCTTTCTCCCGAACCTTGCTGCCCTGCAACATACAGGTGTCCACACATGTCAGCAGCTGCCGAGTCTGGGTACATTGGCGATCATGGTGTTGCTGCTGTCATACACGATGCTGATTGTCACGCTCGGCTTTCCCCACACATTGCTGCCCTGCAAAATTTGATTGGCTGTCCTCTGTTCAATCGTCAGCACAAACACTCACGACATTGCTGCTGTCAAACATCCGCGCGCCCGCAGGTTTCCGCCATCCTGCACTGTCCACCGGAGCAGACCATCTGTTGCCACGACAGTCCCATCTGGATCCAGGAACCACTATGAGAGCACACAACCAGTCGTTCCAGATTAGCTGCTGCTGCACATCCAGGCAGCGTCCTGCCCGCCTGTGTCAACACATCATGCCCTTGCAGAGGAGCGCCGCAGAGGCTGCATGTGTGATATGACTTGACTTGCATGCTGGTTGCCCAAGGCGAATGCCTGGCAGAGCACAGCATGCTGACGTTGTCCGTGCCTCACGTGCAGCTCACACTGTGCATGCTGCACGTGCAGAACACAGCCCCGGCAACAAGAATGCTGAGGTGAGCAACAGTTGCCGGCCTCAGGAAATTTGCAAATTTGAGGCTGCGCCAAGGCGATTGTGCCTGCTGCGCCCTGTCAGCAATGCTGGCACACGGCTACAGGTGTGTTACATTTGATTACGTTTGTGTGTCCTGCTTCTCACCTGCAGCACGCTGGAGATGCTGTCGCCACCGCCGAGGCGGGTCCAGGCGTCCTTCCAGAAACTGGACCAGCGATCAAGCATGTTGGCCATGGTGTGTTGCGTCGACTGTGTCGTGTGTGTCCCTCTTCTCACCTGCAGCACGCGGGAGATGCCGCCGCCGCCGCCGGGCCGTGTCCAGGCGTCCTCCCGGAATTTGCCGCCGTCCAGCGCCTCCACCGCCGCGCATATGTCGTCCTGCCCCTTGCGGATGACCGCCTCGAACTGCCCCCGCATGCTGCGCATCCGACCGACATGGTCGGTCGTCAGCGCAGAGTCATTGTGCTCAATCAGGAAGCAATACAATGTCACGAGTCAAAGCAGTTGTCGAGGGTGTCGCATAACGCTGCACAGCACGCTGTGGCGATTGGCCACCTCTTGGGGTCGTCGATGTCGGGCCGCAGCAGCGAGCCCTCGATCTTGTCCACCATTTCCTCCGCCTCGACCGCCGTGGCCGCAGCCTTTGAGGCCACGCCGCCCCGCCTTGGCGCCACCCACTGTGGCCGCTCTGGCCGCTGCTCCTGCTGCAACGAGCAAGGAATGACATTGCTGTTGATCCAGCGTGCCACAGTCGGCATGCATGCAAGCTGTCCGGAACCCTTGCATGCGCTGCCTGTGCCGCAACTGTATGGTGAGCGGCACAGCAAGTCGACCATCAGCGCGGAGTTGCCATGCAGCCAGGCTGAAGCTCCATCCGCTGACGTCCATGCATGTATACATGCTGGTCGTGCGGGCATTTGATGGAAGATTGCAATAGTTGCAGAACCCGAGAGGCCCAGGTCCGAACCTGTTGAGCCGGAGTGCTGCTAAGCGATGCACGAGATGCAAGGGCCTGCGGTTGCAGCCTCGCACTAGCTGCAGGGCTGTGCTTGCAGGCTGGGCAGGTGGATCGCTGCCCAAGCACCTGCACCATCCTATGCCAGCCGCCTGGCCACACGCCTGTGTGTGCAGCACTGGCCAAACTTCGATAGCCGCAACGTTGTGAACTTCCGATCAACCAATTGTGCTCATCCAAGCATCCACGGGGCAAACTGTAAATGAGATCACTGGATTTGTAACTTTGCAGGCCAGCGATAAGACGATGCATCGCAGCTGCAGGGCGGCCAAATCTGATCTGGGCATGTGTGCTGGTGCACAATTTGCAGCCTGCGCAGAACCTGGTTTCACCTTTGCAAACATCTTCAGACGTATCCGTCTAACGCTTGCACGTTTCGCAGCGCAGATAGAGACAAACTTGTCAAGTTGCAACGCATTGTTCAACGATGCAGGCCCTCAATGCACGCTGCTCGAGCCTCAGGGCGAGCTGTGGCCACGACTTCACACATTCACAGCCTAGTAAGCCTGTCCATTGCACAGCAGCGCTGCAGCCGCGCCCTTTCGCCGCACCGCTGCAGCGGCGGCAACTCGCAGGCGTCAGCTTAACAGCGGTGGGCTTCTTCAAGCTTGGCGGTCAGACGTCCCAGTCAGGAGGTGAGCCTGGGCTTGTCCGGGATCAGCGACCGGTGTGGCAGCTATCGTCCTGATCGTGACACATGCCCTGAAGGCGGTGCTATGCAGCGGCATTCGCACCTAGGCTTCTGCATGAAGCTGTGCTTGACATCGGCATGTGCTTGCGCAGGCGTGTACGGCTCACAGGCGCGGGACGACTACACGGATGACGACGTGGAGCAGTACTTCAACTACATGGGCATGCTAGCGGATGAGGTGAGACTCCGGCGGCCCGTTTATTCCGCCGCGATGAACAGACGGACTGGTTTGCTGAGCTGTGCCCCCAGGACGCTGCATGCTTGCCGTCATGTGGTCAGGATGCTGCCCATATCATCGTCTGATGTACTCGGTTTCTGCGTCAGAAGAGAGGTCATGGTCATCATAGGCTGTGTCTCTGCAGGGCTCTTATGACACGCTGGAGAACGCCCTGAAATGTGAGTCGGCGGATGAGCCTGCTGCATTGTTCTAGTATTGCCCCTGGCCGTAACACGAGCCTGTTCGAACATACACCCTGCACCACTCGGCACCAGAGCCAAGTGCCCCAGTATTGCGCAAACATGTTGGTCAGCCGCCGTTGACATTGCGGGGATGTGTGCTGCAGCGGGGCTGCACCCAGCGGACATCCTGCTGCTGTGGGCGGCCAAGGAAAACGACACGCCCAAGGCTGCCGAGCTGCTGCGCGCCGGCGCCGACGCCAATGTCAAGGTCAGGGCTCATGACTTTGCTTGTCCATTTTGACCAGACATCTTGATTTGTAATGAGCAGGCTGCTGCGGGCGGCGCCGACGCCAATGTCAAGGTCACGCCTTGTGTATGCTTGTCGACTTCAACCCATAATGTCATCATGACGTCGCCGTGGGCGGCCAAGGAATATGACATGCCCAAGGCTGCGGAGCTGCTGTGCGCCGGCGCCGATACCCGCATCAAGGTTAGACGCTGATCTACGCATGATGGCACGTGAGAAGGCTGATGCTGGCGGCTCAGGAGAATGACTCGGCCAAGGTCGCTGAGCGGCTGATTGAACGGCTGCGCGCTGACGTCAGTGCTGAAGTCAGGGTGTGCAATTGTGGCTGTACGGCGCTGGAGTGTCTGTCAGAAGCCAGCAGGAACTGTTACAGAACATAGAACGTTCCAGAGCATGACAACGTGCTGTGTGCTGGTGCCATTAGAAGTCATTGAGTGTGATCACGGCATAAACTCAATATGATGATCCTTTGAAGGCACTCAGGAGCATGACAGCAGAGCCTCATTGCTGATATGCAAGTGTCTGCTGGCTGTGCAGGATGCCAATGGGAAGACGCCAGCAGACCTGACGACAGACGAGGAGATCAAGGCCATGATGAAGGACCTCCAAATAGCAGAGGACTACCAGAAGGACGAGCGATGAGAACATATCGTTTGATATCTGCAGCCGCAGCGTGTTGGCCACTCAACGGCACATGTCGTTGGTTCACTTCCCCTAAACCGCATTGTCGATGATGAAACAAACCGATGGAAGTCCACCATGGCCTGTTCACGAGCCTCTATCAATGAGCACATGTACATGCTGCACCAAACAAAGGCCAGCGCCCGCTTTTTCGCAAAGCTGTTAATGCTACTGCACATCTGCACAGTCGCCCTGCATCCACATGCCATGTACCACTGCCTATGGCTACCACAGCCAACGTCAGCGCACACTGAGCTTTGCAGCCGGCATGCATGTGGCCGCTTTCAGCTGATGCAGCCAGAGATTGCGACCAGCAGCCACGGCTGCTGGCTGCGACACAGCGCTGCTGCGAAGGTCAAGAAGTGTTGCGATCTGACGCTGCGGCTGCGGTACCTACGCCTTCTGACTGGCACGCCGCCCCAGCAGCTGCCGCCGCTGTTGCATGCTGCAGGGCAGCACCGCCGGCAGAGAATTCTGGCTCGCCTGGTGTGCCGCGCCGGCCACGCCCGAGGCGGTGATCTTCAGGGAGTCAGCCGTTTGCACTTGTAGAATGTCAGGGTACTCCTGCGACTCCACATTCTGGCGTCAGCAACTGCAATCCAAGTATACTTGCACGTTCATAGAGTAGATGTAAGAGTTGCACACGACTGCAGCGAGCACGCAAATCACGTGCTGCAGAATACCCAAATGTTGACGGCCCAGAAGGCGAGGAATGATCAAACTGGCCGGATGCTCACCATGACGTCGAAGGCAATCACAGCCTGAGCGGCGGCGATGGCTCGGTACACAGGCGGCAGGCTGTGTACCCGTGTTGCAATTGCAATAGCTGAAAGTTATCATCCTGACATGGCAAGCAATGATCGGATGCTGATGCTATCATGTCAGCAAACCTCTGTCATCATGACTTCAGTCCACACAAGCAAGGGCAAACTTGGCATACACCTGCAGATGTGTTCGCTCGCCTGCATTGCCCACAGCAGCGGCATGCCGCAGAAGCTGAGGGCGCAGCTGCTCTCCTCGGCCATCAGCTGCAGCAGGCCGTTGTCATTCACCCACTTCCAGATGAAATTGCGCCTGCAATTCGAAGTGCCATTTGAAGTTTAATTTGTCGAGATGTGGTTGCAGGTGCGCATTGCAGGGCTGCCAATTGGACTGGTGAACACGGAGGCGAAACTTCAAGTTGCCATCTCAAGGGTTTTGCTCACTCCAACCATTGCTGCAGAGCCGAAGTGTAGTTTGTGGGAAATACTGCAGTGGCGCACCGGTTGATCACGTCGAACACGCTTCTGATGACAGCGTCCTGTGCTGCCGGCACATCGACGGCAACCTGGACGTGCAAGATGTGGCAGTCACAAGGCCGTTGAGACAACGGAAATGATGCATGCTCCGGAAACCTACATGTACGTTGCACATGCAAATGCCACAGATGATTTGAACGAGAGGGTTGACGGCATCTGGGCTGCAGCGGCGCAGCGCCACCAACTTGGCACGCATCTCAGGCAGCAGCAGTGGTCCTTCCGCTGCTTCCAGCCGCCGCACGGCATCAGCCAGCAGCGCACGCTGCGCCTGGTAGGCCAGGTAGTGCCGAGGGCCTGCAGCACATGACATGATGATTTACTCCATCTGCTACTTCCAGCTGCTATGCGGTACACAGCTGCGCCCATTGCCCACCGATGCCTGCCAGGCACGGGAGCAGCACGACCCCATTTGTCTGGAAAGGCAGAGCTAGAATGCTGCTTGCAGACAGATCTCCACATGACAATATGTGATTGGGTGCAGCAGACCAGGGGACGCCTTGGCGCCTCCTTCCGGCCAGGAAAGACACCATGCATGGTCACACACAGCACCGCAGCTCGCCTGAGCTGCAGATGCACCTGCAGCTGCAGCTCGGTTCAGTTGCTCAAATACCACATGTTTTGCACAGTGATTTCACGACTTCATGGCACAGCAGAATCAGCTCTTGATCAGTCGCAGCTGCGTTGCGGTCACAATTGTACAGATCCTCTCACCTAGCCTGGGGCCGAAGGCCCTGTAGAGTTTGGCGGCAGCCTCCGGTCCCCGCATGGATGCTTGGTCGCCCAGTGGGACCACCTGAATGTGTCATCAGCAGTTTCGTCAGCTTGTGCAGCCCAGCACATGCTGGCGCATCTGAAAGGCACAAGGTAGCCACAGGCTCACAGATACTACTGTTTGCTGTATTGCATTGGATCTGTCGTCAACAGCTTCCTGACATGCATGACAGCATTACGATAGGATGGCATCAGTAGTAGCAAGTGCAGCTCCTCCTTCAGATACCCGCACTGGTGATTACGCACGTTTTGCATGTGGATCTCGGTAGGCCCTTTGGTAGCATTCAGCATCAGCAGGTGGTTGTAGCTTTCCGTCTGCGTGAAGCCAAGCGTTGAAGGGTCAGCAGAGCGCAGTCGCTGGATGGCATCAGTGAAACTCTGGCCACACCTATAAACACACAAATTTGGCGTCAGTGGGTGGTATTAGCTTTTCATGTTTGCCGATACAGGCAGCAAAGGGTCGCTGGCGCATAGCCGCTGGGCAACATCATGCCTGAATGCGTGTACACATCCATAGGCATTCGTGAGAAGGTGTGATTTGCTAATGTGCCCAATGTGCAGAGTGCCGATGAAGCCAGTACATATGCTGCTGACCCATGGAGCGCTGTTGTGACTGAGACCAGCAGAAGTGCACAGGCGCCGGCCTGAGCACCTGTCGCACTGCCATGGTGCTGGCTCACCCCTGCTGTTGGCGCCGACATCCCACGGCACATAGCCCATGTCCTCCACCTGCAGGTGAAGGGTGTTCCATCAGAAACATATGGTCCTTGAGCATAAGCGAGTGCTGGGTGTGGCACCTCCAGGCACCGTCAGAAAATGGAAACTGCACACACACATGCTATCAGCAAATGTTCACAGCATGTGCCCGGAATGCTTTTCTTGGACACTCACCCGGCCAGCTGCGGCAGCCTCGTCAAGGCAGCCTGTTTCGGGATCGAAGTGCCCCTCGGCGCACGCTGGGCACGGCAGCGCACTGAAACGGTCCACTCCTGTGCCTCACATCATGCGGAGATTGAAGCGTGAGCAGGGCACCCAGGAAGCTACAATGTAGCAATGCGTCTTGCACAACCGGCAAGTTGCAGCAATTTTTTTGTTGTGCAGATGCTGCGACGCTGTGGCCCGCACACAGCCACTGTTGGGCAATGGTCATGCGTATCCTGACGTATCAAGGACTGTAAGCACCTGTGCACAGGCTGCAGGTGCAGAAGTAGTACGAGTTTGCGAGGATGTTGCGCGCCCGCTGCCGCGTCTGCAGCGTGTGGCAGCAGCAGCGTTGCGGCATAGCGGTACTTCAGCATGCTGGACCACAGTGGCTTGGAGCCTCTTACTGGGCTGCAAGGCTTGCTGCAAAGCTTGGCTTGTCAGCATGGTACATGCAAGACGCACTGACACGAAGATGTCCTCGTGGATGTGATTGAGCGTCAGCACATCCCCAACCCTGATGCTACACCTGGCTTTGAGTGTGATGTCTGAATGATTCACAGAAAGACAAGACTCAGTGCGCAGGCCACAAATTTTCAGCCACCGCCAAGCATCAGCAGGGCGCAACAACAGCTGTCTACACAAACACTGCTGTTTTCGTACCTGCAGTGCATACTGTTCCGGCTGATCGTATACTCCACATTGGGCGTGACGCAATCCTGCAAAAAGAATTCATAAGTCCAGCTGGACAAACTGAAAGCATGGGGTGCTGGGCGGAGATCAACTCAGGTCCATGAGCAGTGACTGCAGCTAGATAGCGAGAAGAGAAGCTCCCTGAGCAGGTGGGGTACTTGCAAACAGGCACAAATCAGACATGGCGTGGATCTTGCATTGGGTGCACGAAACTTTGAATCAGGGCATCAGATGGCAAAAAGCACCTGCAGAAGGCGGCTGCCGATGAGGAACACCGCATCGCGGTCGCCCTCGATGCTGAAGCTGTTGTACACCCAGCGCATCACCATGGCCGTCATCTCGTCAACTGTCCACTGGCGGCAGACCTGCAAGGTCACGCGCTGCTCGGCATCAAGACTCGCCAGCACATCTGGTTGGTACCAACTGCCAGACCTGACATTGGTTTGGTGGCGGACAAGCAGGTGCTCATTCTCCTTGGGAACAAGCGCGCACGCAGGCCACTGCTGGTAACAATTGCAGCATGCACAGCACGTAGGCGGGCGGCCATGCCTGGAAGTATGGCATCGCAGCGTCAGGCTGGGACAGGCACGCGGCCGCCTCGGCAGCAGTGCGGCACTTGAGTGCCAGCGAGCGGGCCAACTGCGCACAGGACGATCATCGGATCGTGTGGCTGTCAACGAGATGCTCTGCATCCTGTGCCTCGTTGCAGACAGCCGGCTTGCTGGCAAGCCACACTGAAGCACAGCTGTCCTGCGACACTGATGAGATTGTCGTGCGGCACATCATTGTGCTGAGTGAGGGCATGTACTGGTAGTTTGTGCTTCACCATGGTATGGTTTCGCACCGCCATCGCATCATCAAGGTCCACCAGCCGCTCCAGCTTGCACGCCTCATCGAGGCTGGGGTGCACAGCGTCATCAGCGCCGCGCGTGCTCCAGGCGGCGCGGCGCAGATCTTGCGGAGCTTGGCCATCGTGCAAGCAAAGTACGGCGACAGCGTCACTGGGGTGGACATCTCCGCGTCCATGAGCCCGCACTGCAGGTAGGGGTAGTTAAAGAAAGTTCTTCAAGTACCCTCACTGTAGGGATGGGGCACATGCCATTGATGGCCCAGTTGTCATTCAACCTTTCAACGTCTATACCAAAAGACAGCCGCTGGCGTGTGCGCATCAGGCGGGTGCAGTGTCCACATCCACGTCCATGAGGTGACCCAGGTATCGTTGAGCACGGTATGGGCGATCATCTGGCCGGCCAAGCCACATAAAGCTGTGTGCACGTGGTGCAATAATGCAGTTGTCTGCTGTGATTGGGTTTGGATCCAAAGTGCTGCCGCACGCACCTGCCGCATGCTGGAGACGTCTGCAATATTGTGCATGTCAAACACCAGCGCGCTGCTCAGCGGCTTCTCTTCAAGCATGACGTCTCCCGGCGCCCAGTAGCGCGTTGCGAAGGCTGCCACGCCGGCTGCCATGTGGGTCCTCCCGGATCACAATGCCAGGTGTAATTTCCGTCATACTGCTTCAGGATTCGCAAGGCTGATCCCAAGTTGATGCGGACAACTCTTCAGTGTTTTGGCATCACTAGGGAGGCGTGCTGTGCGTTGGGCTTGGCTTTTGGCTGAGATGCAAGCGGCGATGGGATTCTCACGTCTGACGCCGCCGGAAATTCCGCCAGGCAATGAACATTGACGAAAATCTTCGAAACATCTATGACGTCTGATGCTGGTGTAACGTTCTCACGTTCTGACTCGAATGCCATCATCACATCCATCACTGGTGTCGATGCACCTCAGGACAAAGCCATTCTTGGCTGCGGACAACCTATTGCTTCATTGTCGCCAGCGAACCCAGTGGTGATAGTGATGCTGTGAGCACAGCAACATCACAACAAGCATGTCTCATCGAGGCTTCATGCCCGATACCTGACATTCCAGAGTGCATACTTCTGGCGGCAGTGGTGCTCAGCCTTCAAACCAGATGTACTCAAGGTTCAAGTCAGGCTCAAACTCCGCAACCGCCCCGTGCGTGGGCAGCTGCTGCTACCCCAGAACGGGGTTGCACTCCTCGAACGGAATCTGCACCCGCAGCGTGGACCAGTCTGCAGATTGTGGGATATCTGACACCAGAGCTGCCGCGCTGCCTGTTGCTGACCAGTCTGTCAGCAAACTGGGCGGTGGCGGAGCGTTCTTGGGCAGCAGCGCTGCAGCCTGCAGTGCTGGCATGAGTGCAATTTCTGCCAGAAGGTCTTCCCTGCAGGTGATGCTCCGGTACAGTCTGAATTGCACAGTCCCAATGGACATGCGCTGACATGCACTTTGACATCATGCATCACACCGTGATGAGCACCAGACATTCGAGCACTTGGTCAATGTGCAATACAGACAGCAACTGGGCCCACTTGATGAGAGGCGCATTGCCAGCGGAGAGGGTGTAGCTCATGTCGAGCCAGCGGCAGCAAGTCATGTGATGTAAGCCAGTACCCAAGAGCCTGTGGCCATGTCCAGCCAGCATATCCGCATTTGCCCGAAGATCCAGCAGCTGAATGTGGCTGAGGGTGCTGCCCAGGTTTGATGGCAGCCACTTCAATTTGCACTGCACCTGCAAGTGCCACAGCCCGACATGACATTCAACGCGCCGGCCATCTGGCAGATGCAACCAGTTTCGATCACAATTTGAAGCGATAGCTGCTGCCACGTATGCTACAGCGCAGATAAGACAGCAATGATTAGGCCTCTTGCATGCAAATTGTGGGCGGGCCACAGCTGTGTCTCACCAGGTGCAAGCTGCGAAGATGCACCATTGCACTCAGGGCCGGCAGCATCAGCAGCAGATTGTCGTGTGAACATGGGATCTTGAATATGGCCAGGTGCCGCAAATCCGTGAGAGCTAACAGCTGCGTTGGAAAAGCCTGCAAGACAAACAGAAGCCGAAGTCAACACGTGTGGGACACTCACACGATTGCCCTGAAGGTTCGTGAATAGGCTTTCTCAAGGCCTAGATAGGCCTTGAGCGTCAAACGAGCCTCTACCCATTCGACATGCAAGCCTCAGACCCGATAGGCTCATGCATGCACCACCATCACACACATTGAAGTTGAGCAGCGGCGTTGACATCTGGCTGTGAGCGCTTAATGCCGGTAGCACCACCAGCTTCGTAAGGCTGCAAGGCAGCAGGCTACCCCAAGCCAGGGAGCCTGCAGTGAACCGCACACACATGCACAAAAGTTTATCACTGATCAAACACTCCCATGCACACGCGATCGGTGCATGACTGCACTGCATGCAGAATCAGGTTGCTCAGCATGCCAACCAGATGTATCACCTCATCAGCGTGACATTCAAATGAAGAATGCTGAGGCCGGGAAGGCTGCAGTAAACCTCATGCACCGCACATGTCATCACCAGCTTGCAGTAATGCTCACCTGCAATGTCTGCAGATTGGGCAGCACCCCCAGCTTGTGCGACAAGTAGTCCATCCCGAGCCCAATGGACAGCTGCCGCAGCTGCGTCAGCTTCGTCAGGCTTGGAGCCAGGCTGCACAGACGGTCTTTGTGCAGTGCCAGCGCAGTCAGGCGGGTCAGTCGGCTGATGTCGTCGGTCATAGCAGGCGATTCCTCATCATTTTCATCGTCAAGGAGCCTGCTGTGGGTGCCGATGCCAGACAGAGCCAGGGTCTGTAGCTTTGAGCAGTTGCATGCGGCCGCAGACAGCATGGCGCCGACTGTTGGCAAACGAAAGCGCCGCAAGTGGATGTGTGTGAAGGTCACAGCCAGGTCCTGCAATGCATCACACGAGGATCAAACTATAATGTTGCAGCATGCGAAGTCACCAAGGCGAATCTGATGGTTCTCATGTCATCTTCGTGATCTGTGGCATGCGGCACGTCCTGTCACCTGCAAGTTGGACAATGCTGCAATGGCACGGCATATGCCGGGCTCAGGCACGGTGTCCAGGTGCAGAAGCGCCAGTTGCTGCAGTGTTGCAGAAACTTGTCCAACAGCGTGAAGGATGCCGCATACGACCAGGGGTGAGCCCGTCCGCTCAGTGCGAATACCCTTCAAAGGCGATCTGGCATCTTTGCAGGCTCCATAGATGATGCTCAGGATAGCTTCGAAACCTCCTTGCTGTGCCTTGCACAGAGTGCATCATCAGTGTATCAGGCTTGCATAGCAGCTGTGTAACAGAATGCAAAACGACAGTCGTTGCAGCACACAGGTAACACATATCGACAATTCGTACTGGTACTGGCACCTGTACACGCATGTTGCAGCACAGACTTGCACCGCAGTGCAATTGCCGCAGTCGCTGGTTGCGCTCCACCCAGGCATGGAATGAGAGGGAAGATGTCTCTTCCTTGCTGCACGATGCCATCTGCGCATGCCAGCAGAGTGGCGGACTCCCAAAGAGGCCCGGAGAAGCCAGTAGGTCCCTCCAAGTCCTGCAGACTGCAGACGCCGCCCATCTGCGTACATGCGGCAGCGCGTCAGCTCATTGTTTCCGCAGCAAGGGCGATGAGACACCGGATGCCTGAACGGACAAAGACAGTAGTGCGTGCAGAGCCAGGAAGTGCGAGACAACAAAAAAAATTGCCTGTTCTTGAAGGGAAGCTGGCCCAGGATCCGCTCCTGCAGGGTCAGAGGCAGGTCGCAGACCGTGCTCGACATCGTGCACATGCAAGGTCGGTTCCCAACAGAACAGAACTCAGTGGTCTGGCGAGCAAGCGTGAAAGGGCAGGCGAGCATTCAGACTGGTCCAAGAACGAATGCCAGCTGTATGGATGGAGGAAGTACTTCAGTTGCCGCTGATTGTGCCGCCGTGCAGATCACTCCTTGCAGCAGCTGCAGGGATGCGCACGATCTAGAGACATGGCTCAAGCACATCGGTGGGGTTGCTGACGTCCAACGTAAGGCCTGTTGCCATTCAGGCTGCCGGCAGGTGACGGAGGTGGTGGCACAGCTTTTGCACAACTCGAACGGCTCACGCGCATTGACTCCTGAACCCCTTCCACTCACCACATATGCTCTCATTCTACGAGTGAAAACCCAGCGCATCAAGGGTGCGGTGTCAGTTTTAATTCAGGCTCGAAGTTCGACAGCGCTGCGCCTGTGAGCAGCTGCTGCACCAGCACCGGATGGCAGTCTTCCACGGACATCTGTACCCATTCACGGCTTTGACTAGTCTGCTGACTGCGGATTGACGGCCGAACTTACGTGCGGCTGCAGGCACCATAGCTGCGGTGGTGTTCACCAACGCCCAATCTGTGCGATGACGCACGATACTGGGACAGAGGCAAGCCGCATGATCACATTTAAACTTATTCAGATACCATGGGTATCTCTCAATGAAGTTCTTCTTTGCCGTGGGTCATCCTGTGGCCTCGCCTTTTGAAGCACCAAGGGTGATGCAAATGATTCCAAGTAGCGTGGAGAAGCCGACCGAGGACGGACCGACGACTGTCGGCAGCTAGGACGCAAGGGGTCATCCTGCATCACTCGACGCGTCGCAGGTCATCAGACTTCATCAATTTTGCTGCAAGGGCGCCATGATGGGATTGCAACGCAGGCTTGCAAGGCAGCCGGCGGTTTTCTTGGCGGTACTCGCGGCAGCCTGGGCAGCACCCTTCGGCGTGCAAGGTGCACTCAGCCCGGCGGCCCTGCGACCTTACGCGGGGTTCTGATATCCTCTCAGTTTGTTGGCTGAAAATTCTTCATGTTCAAGGGGCGCCTCAGCTGCCCGGGAGCTGCAGTGTGCATGTATGTGCCGATGCTCTGACAAGGCACGACCCTGTAGTTGCGGCCAAACCGGCGTTCATGGTGACCACCGACGGCCTGGACGGCTTGGAGGAGCGTTACAAGCCGTGATCCAGCCGATTGAGACCAGCCGCGTTACTTTCAGCTGCTCGGGGCACAACATAGGACCAGTCGGCAACACCTAGCTTGGGTCACAGTCCTGGCCACATTGGCAGGCGTCCTGCTGCCCGCTGGCAGTCTGATGACCTGCGCTGATTCCCTGCTACAGTGCGAGGCAAGTGCACTCAGCACGCGAAATGGCATTGCAACACAACTGCGAACTGGATGCTCTGCCTTTCAGGTCAAGCGGCGCCAGTGTTGGCACCCATTCCAGTACCTGGAGGTGAGAGTTTGTTCTTGCGACAGCCTCTGATGATGATCTCGTTTGCCAGCCTTGGACTGCTGCTTGAGCGTACCCATCACGACGCGGCATTTATGCAAATGAGCGACGCCGTCAAGGGCATGACGCCCCGCTCCCATGCTGCTGCCGTGACTGCGGGCAGCTTCGCCACACCCCCTGTGAATTTGCACGCTACTTCCCGCATGCCTGCAGGGTACATCCTGTACAGTGGCGTCCCGCCGGTGCCGTCGCCGCCGCCCGCCGGCGGCGAGCGCCCCTTTGCGGTTGGCCTGCCGCCGCCAACGTATTCCCCGCCGCCATTCCCGTTGCCCATCATCTCGTCCCCCGCACCGCCAGTTGTGCCGCTGGTCACCTACTCGCCGCCGCCGCCGCTGCTGGTGACGTACTCGCCGCCGCCGCTGGTGACATACTCGCCGCCGCCGCCGGTGCTTCTGCCGACACCCCCGGCGCCATATTATGTACCGCCGGCCGTGAGCAAGATCACACACTCCCCGCCGCCGCCCCCGCCGCCGCCGCCACCCCCACCGCCTCCGCCGCCCGCCTTCCGTGGCCTGCTGGCCTCGCCCCCTGCACAGCCGACGGATCCCCAGTCTCCGCCGCCGCCGCCCCCGCCACCGCCTCCCCCACCACCGCCGCCGCCGCCGACTGTCAAGCCACCGGTGAGTGATATGACCACACCACATGGTGTGCCCACCTGGTAACTAACAGACCGCATGGCGAGACACCAAAATCCAAGCATATGATGCCATGTTCCCTGGTGAGTTGGGCGAGGATCCAGCTTCGCAAAATGCGACATTTCATCCGCAGGTGTACATTTCGCCTCCGGCGCCCTACTACAACCCACCTCCCCCAGGCACTGCTCCGCCGACCTACATCACGCCGCCCGTCGTCACTCCGGCTTCCACATACACGGCGCCAGCCGTGGTGCCAGCGCTGCCGTTGTATACGCTGCCAGCACTCATATCTGCCACGCCAGCTCCCACTGCGGCTCCGGCAGTAGAGGTGCCTGCGCTGCCACTGGTTTCGCTGCCGGCGGTCGTGGCAACCCCACCAACCGCCTCAACATCAGCATTCGGCAGCGTCTCTTATGGGGGTGAGGCCTAGGGCATGGCCAGGAGACTGCGGTCATGTGCACCGTGCTATCGAGGATGCGATGCCCACTTTTTACAGCTCGCTGCTGAGCAAGAGCTTACAGGTGCGATAGCTGAGTTCAACTGGAGTATAAGCACCCAATGTTGGTGGAGAGTGGCTCACTGATAGCCTTTGTATTCAGGCTGACGTCGGCTACAGAATCATGCTCATCGGGGATTCATTCTGGGATCGGTGGAGGTCCTGAAGATGGTGAACAACGCGCGGATGCGGTGGTGATTTGACAGCACTTGCAGCAGCATCGGCACATTGTTCTCGATCCGCCATTTACAAGGGTTTAGCAAGGCAATGCAGTATTGACATAGCAGGACTGCCGCCGGTTCAATGGTTGTTCATTCCAATGTTCTAGAATACGATGCTGCAAGTGCTTCGCTCTGATTCCGCTCCTTCTGGCAATGTGTGTGTGTGCTCCTGTGCTGTTTCAGACAGACGCGGCAATCTGAACACGATTCCCCACATAGTTCCCCACATTTCGACGTGTCTGCACCCCGTCGCGGGCTGAGTTTGTTAGGCTGCCATTGTCAAGCGCGATACTGCGATCAGTCTTTGCAAGCCCACATGCATGTCGTGTCATGCTACAGCGGCAGCAGCCTGGACCTGCAGTGAAGGAATGTGGCAGTGTCAGCTGCTGCGGCGTCATGCACAGCTGTGCTGTTGCACAGCTGTTGACTTGCGGTGTGGTTTCGCATGTTGCACAATGCCAGCATGGTCCCCTTCCTGCACTGACAGAGTGCACCAGTCAGCATGCGCCGGACCTGACCTGCAGCTGCACTATGATATCTTGCAACACGCACACAGACTGCTCAATGGAGTCCGCTCACATTGGCATTCAGGCTCTACTGCAGCTGCACCACAGTGTCAGCGCGCGCCTGTGAGCCGTGATCTGCCGCAGTCACCACGGCCGCTGCCATTCCAAACGATTGACACCGTGCCAGGGCACACACTGACGCATGCTGCGATGCTTCACCTGCGGCTGCACCACAGCGTCGGCGGCGCCTGCGACGGCGCCGGCGCCCGTCGCCGCCGCCGTGTCTGCCGCCGTCCCCGCAGCCGCCGCTGCCTGGCCCCCGGCATCTGCTGCCGCGACCGCGGAGCCGGCCTCGGGCTTGCCCTCTTCCACGTACCGCATCTGCAAGTTCTCCGGCTTTTCAGGTGTCGGGTCGTCCTCCTGTGATGAAATCCAGTCACATCCAGTCAGTTTGGAAGCAAAACAGCAATTCATTCCAGACCACCCTCGGGCTTGCCCTCCTTCACGTACCACATCCCCAGGTTCTCCGGCTGTTCAAGTGTTGGGGCGTCCTCCTGTGGAGGGACACGCACCATTTAACAGACGAGATAACTGTGTACTACAGGCCGCCATCTTTCTGGCCATCTCCGCGCACCATATGAGCGAGTCTTTGGCTTGTCAGGCGCTGAGGCATCCTCGTGTTGTATACAGTCATTCATGATAAGCTGTGGAAATCCGAGAGCGGCCTCATAGT